>JAJTUV010000714.1:0-570823 GCA_021653895.1 Mastomys natalensis
AAAATCTTTTCCACACCCCCCCCCCCATATTTCTCTGATTCTAAAATGTTCCAATTGAGAGTCTGCTGTCATCCCTGTCCTTTATTTTTCTCATCTTCATTTAAATTCTGTTGGTTCTTCTCTTGTAATTTCTGGCTAAGTTAGAGGAGCCTCTGCAGATGGTGAGAAAGTATGTCTCCTCTCTCTCTCTCTCCTCTCCTCTCTCTCTCCTCTCTCTGTGTGTGTGTGTGTGTGTGTGTGTGTGTGTGTATGCATGTGTGTGCAGTTATGCACATTAACAGATGCATCTCTGGATGCATGCTCACATGTGGATATGCTCTCAGCAATGTGTACATGCATGTAAGTGTATTTAGGTTTCCTTGATATTACATGTGTTATGTACCTGCAGGTATGTCCATATGTGTGATGTGTATTTCTGCATATTCTCATGCAGATGTATGTACCCCCATTGCATAGGTGTAGTGTCCATGCATACTTGTGTTGTGTGGTACTCTTACTAACTGTGCAGGGAGCTTTGAGGACAGAGAAAGGAATGAGTGTGGGTCAGGTGTCTGCACCTTTGCACTACTTGGTCCACCCAGCATCTCTGAATGCAGAGGGCTCCTGCTTCTAGGTGGGATGACTGTGTCAGATTTGCTCTCCTGCCTTTGTGGGCTTCTACTGTCAGGAAGCATCTGATGAGCACAGTGGTAGGCCCATTGCGCTCCAGCTTTCTGTTGCGCATGGCCAGTGATGGAGAAGCAGGGCTGATGAAAGGAAGGCCCAGGGTATAATTTACATCCTGCCTCACTCATTCAGGGCACCACATTCCTTGCAGTGATATTTTCAAGGTGGCCCTCTCTAATTGCTGTTGTTTCTGGGCGTTGGTTACTGTCCCTTCCTCTATCCCTCTGGGTCACTGCATTCACTCATGTGCTTGTAAACAGTCTTGGTTAATCTTCCTCTGTTTCGCTGAATGTAAGTGTGCCATGTATTTTCTGATGGCATCCTAACTGATGCAGGGACACCCAGTCACTTCACCTCTAGTTTTGTGAAAAAATTCCTTCCTCTTCTTCTGGATCAAGTATCAGAGCATCTTCAGAATAAATGGTGATCAGGATTATTTTTCCTCAAATAACTCCTCTCAGGTCTTAGGTGGAGAAGTCTCCTTTATTAAACACCATAACATTGAAAAGGCCTTTAAAAAGGCTTCATCATAATAGTCATTTTATTTTACCATGAGTAGGTCATGGTGCCAGATGTTTTTGTCAAATACTAATTTCAATTTGTGAAGACAGCTTTCAAATGTGACATTTAACTATTCAACTATGGGATTTGGGTTCTTTTCAACAAATCCAAAGCCCTTTAATGACAAAGACTAGAGGTAGTTAAAACCTTGGGTCTGCAACATGAATACCCTTTCTGGTATTCATCCTGCTCCTGCCCTGAGCAATGTGCACTTGAACAAACTTCCTTCTCTACTTCAGTCTCCATGTACAAGGGAAAAAACCCTCCCACCCCCCTGATTTGGGATTTTCTCCTTTTGATACAAAAGGAAGTCAACATCGTTGAAGAAGAATCTTCATTTGATTCTTAGCAAATCTCAAGGGATAAAAACCTTAAGCATCTTAGGGAGGCAAAGGGGTTCAGTGACTCCTAATCAGAGAATAAATGAGAAGCAGATGGAGAAGGAGGTTCAGGGCACAGGAAACATGGGGAAAATTTTAACCACAGGGAAGGCTTTGGGGGAAAAAAAAAACGGAAGGGGGATAGCTTTTTTCCTTGGGGGCCTTGGGTTTGACCCAAAAAGGGCATGCTTTATTTTTGCCTTTCATCGTGTCGGGTTTTTTTTTCCCCCTATTCGTGCATGGTTCTCTTTTTAAAATTTAAAAGGGGGGAGGAAACCAGTTAGCCCGGGCACAGCCCTTAAAAACAGCTGAGGGCCCGAGGGAAAAATTTTTAGAAGAAAGATTTTCCCTTTTTGTCCCAAACAAACAAACTTGAACTGGAAAACAAAATTCCCCCGACATCTGGGGGCCGCAACTTTGAACGTGTGGGAAACTTGTCAGAACGCTGAGTGTTTGCCCGAGTTGATGTTTTTTAAGCTCTGGTGGGAGGGGTGGGAGGAGGTGGGGGAAAAGGGATCAGCATTTGTGCCCCCGGTTTTTGTTTTGGGTTGGTTTTATACTTCCATTCCCCTCTTCTGTCCACAATGAGCTTGTCTTGGAGCATTTATTTTAACCCAAAATTTGCCCCCTTTACAGTTTTTTTTTTTCTTTCCCCCCCCCAGGAAAAAGAGAAAAAACCCCTTTTAACCCCTTTGCATGAAAGGAAACCCCCAAAATTTTTATTTCCTTGGGTTTTCATAAACAAGGTTAAAATATCAGCAAGGGGGTTTTTAAAAGGAATACATGAAGGAAAAAAAAAAAGGAAAGAGCAAGAGGTGCCTTTTCATATAAAAAATGGGTTTTGGGAAGCACAAAAAATTTTCTTTTTTATCAAAATAAACCTTTTTTTGTAAAATCCTGGTATATAAACCCAACAGAAACCCCGGGGGGCTCTGATTCAGAGGGTAGGAAAAAAGAATGGGCCCCGGGGTTTTTTTTTCCAGCCTTTTGGGGGTTTTTTTTTTTTTTTTTTTATTTGACCCCCCCATTCCCCCCCTCTCTAAATTTTTTGATGAAGGGGCCCCGGGGTTTTAAAAGGGGAAAGGGGGTTTTTGAAAAAATTTTTTGGGTTGTTCATTGATTTTAAAACTGTGATGCCTGAAGCTGAAGCTGTGGTTATTTTCTAAAAGAAAATGGATCCTAACCCCAATGCTTGGTACTTTTAACCCCAAAATGGGATGCAAAAATCTTCATGAGCATGAAAAAAAGAAGGTTTTGCAGGTTATGACAGGTGGGAAATTTTGGGGGGCTCTTTTTAAAGTCTGTTTTTTAAACCCCCAGAGGAGCTGTTGTTGTGCTGCTGCGCTGTTCCTCCCCTCCTCCTCCTCCCCCCTCCTCCTCCTCCTCCTCCTCCTCCTCCCCCCTCCTTTTTCCCCCCTTTTCCCCCCCCTTTTTTCCCCTTTTTCCCCCTTTGGGGTGCTGCTGTGGTGGTATTTGCTTTGGGTTTTTTTTTATTGTGGTTTTTCAATGGTTTCCCGCAAAAAAGAGACATGAAGAAAACATTGAAAAATTTTCCCGCCAAATGAAGTTTAAAAAATTGCCCCAAGGGACTAAAAGCCCCTAATCGCGGAAGGGGGACTAATAATATTGAATTTTTCCTCCCCCTTCTTTTCTCCTACCAAATGTTGGGGGGGGTTGGAAGCTTTGGGGGGTTGGAAAAGAAACCCCTAAATTTCCCCCTTTCAGACCTGAGGGGATTATTAATGACTTCCCCAAAAAATTTTAGAAATGAAGCATTTTCTTTGGCTTTTTTTCCCCTGTGTTTTGAACTTGCCCACTTCTTCTGCAGAGACACACAACCAACCTTCATTTCATAACTCCCTTTGTGCCTAGGTAAAGCATACAACTAAACTCTGCAGTCAGAATGGGGGATTAAAATGAAGTGGCCACTTCTAGACTTTCTAGCTGTTATATATCAACTGATTGTGTATGGTCTCTTCTCCCCTTTCCCCAGCCACCATGTCTATGGGATCTTAGAATTTGAAGAGTCACATGTAAGAAGGAATCTGGTTACCCAAATTTTTGGCATAAGAGACAACTAAATACAATGTCTAAGCAGAAATAATCATTACTGGATTTTTGAAAAATTAGAAGTAACTGTTTTTGTTTATCATTGGGATTTGGGGTTAGATGTGATAGCAGCTAATAGTGCTTCACTGAATAATATATATTGAAAATAAATGGTACAAAATGGTGCTACTTATTCATGAACGTTTGATGGCAGAATGCTGAATGACTCTCTGCCTGGGACCCTGGCCACCGTGTGATTGTGGGGATGACTGATATGAAACTGAAAATTTATTAACTGACTTAGTTCATAACTCTTCAGGTGCAAGTAATAGGCCATAACAGAACTTGCTGGGGGCCAGAGGACATAGCATGAACCAGCTTAGCCTCAGAAAAGGGACTTTACATAAGAATATCTGATGGAGGTCAAGGTCAGGAGGGCTAACTTTCAAGGGGCCTGGAATCACAGGGCCCTGTCATCATCTCTTGTTCTGTACCCTCTTTTCATTTGCTTTGTTGACAGGTGTTGACAAAAAAGAAAGCTCTCACCTCAAAGGAAAACAAGAGATTCTTTTTTTCTAGACCAAATATGAGTGCTGGTGGTCCAGAACACAGATCCAGGTATTTCCCATTCTCCATGAGATTTGCACTTGGGGGAAATTTTTACAGAAACAGAACAAAGCCAAGGTCAACACACTTTCAAATATATTGTGGGTGTATTTGTTAGGTTTCTATTGCTGGAAGAAAAACTGTGAGGAAATGGGGAACCCATGTAAAAGAAAACATTTAATTGGAACTGCTTAGAGTTTCAGAGGTTTAGTCCATTAATTGCCATGGTGGGAGGGGTGATAGGGGAGGCAGACATGGTTGCTGGAATAGGAGCTGAGAGTTCTACATCTTGATCTACAGCAGCAGCAGGAGACTGTGTGCCACACGGGGTGTAGCTTTGGATATGAGACTTCAAATCCATGCCACAATGACACAACTTCCCCAGCAAGGCCACATTTCCTAATAGTGTCAGCCCTATCAACCATAGAGCGAATTTATTTGGAAACCACAGTAAGGTATCATTCGGTAAATGTTACAAAGAACCAGGAGCACTGTCTATGGCCCAGATGCTCTCTGGTAGCCTTCTTAGCCTTTGGTTGTAGAAAGTAGGGGCCCCATTTTTGGGGGAAGGACTTACCAATCATCCAGGGGAGTTAGGCACAACAGGGAAGCACAGCAAACATTATTGAGGCAGCTTAAGATAACCAAGATAATTTGGCCTTAGGCTTGCAACCCCAATTCTCCACATCATTAGACACCAATAACCAATCAGCTATTTGACTGGGTTCTTCGGACCATTTTTGTGGACAGATCTCCTAATGTCTGGAGTGGGAAAGGTAATCATTTCCCCAAACCCCGAAATTCACTTAACATCCCAGCTGCAGAGGCTGAGATGGCTCTCTCCTCATCCTGATTGTACACAGACTAAATTAACTCTCCCTTTGGGTATAATACCAATGCCCAGAGGATAGGTCTACTGTCACTGCTTATAGGTTTCCACCCTCATCTGTTCTGCTGTGACTAGAGGTGAAGCTATACAGTAGGACTATGACTGCCAGGGTCTTCCCTTCAGACGGTTGGAGGTCATTCTCTGGGAAAGCAAGGTGATCATTGACTCTCAGACTCTGAACACTTTCCCCAAGGACAAAAAACCTCTTAGAGCCAACAAAGAAGGGTGTGTCTATATGCATGCTTCCTCTCTCTTAATTCACTAATTAGGCAACTCACTTTAGTTCCCTGAGAAGTAAGGGTAGACAGCAGAGAGGGTTGAAGTGTTACCCGGAAGCCTTCCTTTTTCTAGAGGGAACCTTAATAAGGGAGATCGGTTAAGTTTTGCTTCCTAATGAGAATACGGAACATAGCAGCTCAGTGCTTAATGGCTACGCAGGTCAGGCCATCTTTACCCCACTTCTCTCCACTCCCACTATTCTTTCGCCCTAACTCTTGCTTTCTTGTCTTTGGCCAGAACAGTGCCATATGAAGCCATACCAGAGTCTTTAGGCAAAAAGAAAAACAAACAAATAAACAAACAAACAAACAAACAGAACCAAAATGTAATACTGGCATCTTGCTTTCTTTGTGAGTTGTTTGTAGTAATTTTCACTTTTAGAATATTGCATAATTTTCACATGCTTTATCTTGGTTATGGTTTGGGATTCTCATTGTTGAGGTAATTGGTTTTCCGTTGCCCTGGTACTGGCCTTCCCTGTCAGAGACAGTTAAGAAGTAGTTAGAGATGTATTTCCCTTCTCAGCACCAGCTCTTCCTGACTCGGGGTTAGGATTTAATTTAAAGCTGTTTCGAGAAAAAAAAAAAAAAAAAAAAAAACCGGAAAAACTTTTCCACTTAGGCTGCTCATACGCACAGACATCAGTGCTGAAGAGTTATCTAAGAAACTAATAACTGATGTTGCCTCTGAGAAGGTGAAATGGTTTCAGAGGGAGGAACGGAGGGAGATTCACCTGAAGAATATTTTAAACTAGTTAACTAATCAATCCTTTCCAACACTGGGTTCAAACCCAGGGTCTTGCATATGCTGCACCCAGTACTCAGCTGGTGGGCTACATTCTCAATTCATTCTTATTTTTAGAAAATTAAGGAATAAAATTTCCTATTTACAAAAGTGTTACTTCACTACTGAAAAAATTGGAAGTACAGGTAAAGAAGGAAACAGAAACAGAACACATTTGTAATCTCGACCTTCTGTTAAAACCAGAGTACTTATCTTGTTCTAATTACATATGCAGATTTTACAAAGATAGTATGTATTCAAATAGTCATATTGGTGGACTTTTCTCATTGAAAACTGTCAACTCATTTCTAAGCAAACGCATTGATTATTTCTCAATGACATCATTTTTAGTGGTCGCCCACTGCCCCACCCTGTGAGTGTGCCACAGCTTACTTGACCAATCCTAATGACTAGGTGTAGGAGGAGCTAAGGTGGGAGGAGTTGGAGAGAGGAGGAGTAAGGAGGGGAGGAGGAAAAGGAGAGGAGGAGCTAGGAGATGAGAAGGGAGAGAGAGAGAGGAGAGAGAGAGAGGAGAGAGAGAAGGAAGAGATGGAGGTGGATGTTCACGTGTCTGTAGCAGTCAAAAGTAGTTGGTATATCTAGGTTGGGTATGAGTTACACTTCTGATTGTATGGGTATCTTGTTACTGATCATTATCTTTGATTAATCTTTAATTATTAGAGTCTCATCTTTCTACTGAGCCTGTGTGGATGTGGGATGGCCTGGGCAATGCCCTGCCTTGCGGAGACAGCGTGGAAGATTGGCAGAGCCATTTCTCATGCTGGCATCTAGTGGGTGGCAGGGCTGGTGTTTCTGGCGGGCTGTTCTAGCTGCAGCGTGCACATGACCTCAGACCGAGAAACATGGCAGCTGGGCTAGGCAGAGCTGCTGCAGCTTAGATAGTTGGCCTGAGCCAGAGGCCGATTTAAATAATTACCACAACAACCAGGTCTTTAAAATTTTTAAGATTTCTTCTTCTGTCATATATCATATCCCACCACTGTTTCCCCTCCCTCCTTTCCACCCAACCCTCCTCTCTTATCCACTCTTCCTGTTTCCCTTCAGAAAAGTGCCAGCCTCCCAGGGATATCAATCAAATATGGCTTATCAAGTTACAGTAAAACTAGGCACCTCCCCTCATGTTAAGGCTAGATTAGACAACTCAGTATGAGGAGAATTGTCCCAGAGCAGGCAAAAGGGTCAGAGACAGCCCCTTTCCCCACTGTTAGGAGTACCACAAGAAGACCAAGCTACACAATCCTAATTTATGTGCAGAGAGTCTAGGTCAGACCCATGCAGAGTCTAGTTGTATATTCAGCCCCAGTGAAGCTGGTTTAGTTGATTCTGTGGGCTGTGTTCTTATGATGTTCTCTACCCACTCTGGCTTCTACAGTCCTTTCTCCCTCTTCCACAGGATTCTTCAAGCTATTCTTTAATGACTGGTTCTCAATAACCTAAAATGGAAGCCTGACCATGTCCTCTTCTGCTGTACTATTGCTTTGCTAGAATAAATTTGTAGACTAGTGCATGCTGGTCCTACTCCCACCATGTGCCTGAGTTCTAGTGCTAATATTAAGACTTAATTTTGATGAGCTGAAGAGAAATGAGGCAGATACCTGCAAAACTACACAACTAAAAAATAACTGTTGCTCTCATATTATGGTAAAAAAAAATCATGTTTCTCATAATGCCTGTCCTGGGACATTGGAAAACAGCATGGGTGAACACTGCTAAGCTAAAATTTGGGTCATGAAACCAGGAACCCACAAGTAAAGCTGCAAAGATGACAGTGACCCCCTTTGTCTCTCTTTGGCAGTGAACCAACAGCTCTATCTTGGTTATCGTTCATGTTGCTGTGATAAAATATACTGACAAAAGCAACTTACAGGAATAAGGGCTTCTTTTGGTTCACAGTTTTGGGATAGAGTATACCACGACGGGGAAAGCATGGCAGCCACAGCTTGGGACAGGAAACAGAGAGTCACAGATGCTGGCACTCAGCCAACTTTCTTCTTCTATGCAATCCAGGACCCAAGCCTAAGGAATATCTCTGCCTACTATTAGGATGGATCTTCTCATTTTAATTAACCTAGTCAACCTAACTACTCAGGCAAGCCCAGAGGCTAACCTAATCTAAACAATCCCTCATAGGTGTACCTGCAGCCTTTGTTCCAGGTGATTCTAGATCCTGTCAAGTTGACCATCAATAGTAACCATCCAAACCCCCTTCCCTACTTACACTATATCTTAAATATTAAGGTTGGTCTAGATTTCCACCCTTCTCATCACTTTGAAACACTCACTATCCTGGGCTCCCCCTAAAGATCATCTAGAAAATACAAATCAGCAAGTAGTATTTATTTCTCTTTTTTCCCCATTCATTTATTTATTTTATTACATGCCACTCCTATATTATATTGATTTGGCATGAGATTTCGTTGTTATGCCAAACAAGTTATGAACTGACATGGTAGGGTCAATCAGTTGGAGCATGACTTGGACATGATCAAGATGCACTTCACTGTCACAAACAAGGTGAAGGGATCCTAACCAAGCAAGAGGTACGCCTGCCCCTGTGGACAAGGAGTTTATCTCATTTGATATGAATGGCTTATCTTCTGGTGACCGAAAGGGACTGTTTCAAATGCCACAGAAACCTCAGAGGGGCTTTTATGTGCTGATTTTGTAAAAGTAAATGTAACACACAGACTTGACAAGATTGAGTCTAACTTTCTGGGGCCAGCAGCTCTTTTAGGATTAGAGAGGAAGTAGTATCTTTTATGTCATTGTGGAAGTTACTTTCGCCTTCCAATCGAATGACTACAGCCGTCAGTTACCTAACTGTGGAAGAGTGCAGGACAGGCCTCAGGGACAAAACTGGCCCACAGCTTCTCCTCATTTGTCACACCACAGCATAGTTTTTTCCCTGACTTCTTCCTTAGTAGACCCTTAGTAAACAAAGGACTAAGAAAAACTATAATTACTACCTCTCAATTCTTCTGGTAAGGAAACAGTTCCTGGATGGGACCAAGAACCTTCACTCCCAGAGGTGTTATCCTGATGGGATTCTGTGAAGGGAGTGGGAGGGGGCAGGAGATAAAATACTGAAATGAAAATGGAGCCACAGGTCTCCATCTACAACCACAACTTAAACTTAAGATCCAAAAGATATAAGTAATGTGGCAAGTGTTGGGGAAGGGTGTAGGATGCATGAACAGGCAGAGAGGATCTTCTTGGGATAGGAGTCTGACTCTTCTCTTCTTGACCTTGCCCTGAGCAATCACAGCTTCCATGGCTTTATGCCCGATCTCCTTATCTCCCAGAAAATGCATGGGGTTGATGGGCTTCAAGTACTTGTCCAATTCACAGATGATGGGCATACCCATTGACAAGTTCAGCTCCATGGTGGCCTCTTCTGAGAGACCCTCCAGATGCTTGGTGAACCTCAAGGGCTTTCGAAATGGTGGCAATCAAGACCCTTTCCCCCACCTGGATCTGGGAGGCAATTTCTTCATTCCAGAAGGGCAGTGCTCCGACCATAGTATCCTTTAGGCTCTCACAGGAGAGTAGCAGGTCCTCAGTGAGGTCTGCATACCTGTGATTATTGCTGATGTCACTAGAAGGGATGATCAGGCTCCATTGGAGCTGGTGGGACAGTGTAAGACTGCCTCCTGATCTGATCTTTGTCTGCTCTTCGCCATGCTTAGCATCAGTTTCTACTTTATCAAGACCAGTTAGACCCCATAGTGTCGCTCACCAAGGTGCCAACTTCTGACCACTGGCAGCCACATCTGGTCAGTGGCATCCAGGACTGTCCACGGGGTCTGATTGCTTTCTTCTGCGCTGAGGTGAAGGGGATGTCAAATTCATAACCAGCATCTTGAGAAGCCGTCCTGCCAAGCTTCACCTCCTCATGGCCCACCAGGCTAAGAAAGCTTCATACCAGTCGCTGAAGTGGTTTTTCAGGTTCCAGGCACTCTTACTGTGTCGGATCAGCCCTGTCTTGTGCCATGTCGATAGGCAGAGGATGCAGTAGCAACTGAGGATTGATGAGATTCCTCTTTCTTTTAGATGGGGTTGAGGAAGGCATTCTTTCCAGAGCTTCAACCTGCTACTTTATCATGTCTTAGCTGTCAACTCCATGTTTGTAATAATCGTCATCTTTATTGTGAGCTCGCTGCTGAGGACAAACCATTTCAGACTCTGTTGCCTTTTTTTCTTGCAGATTCCCAGGATTCAGCTTGCCTTTTTGTCCGTATTGTGAGTCTCAAGGTTTTCTTTCTCTGAGGAGAGGATGCTTTTTAGGCCTCTCATAACTGTTTCATGATTATCTTAATTTGCAGACAAGGGGGACAAGGCAGAGGTTTTAACTTGGGCGTTTTCCACAGATACTCTTTCCTGTAGATATTCCTTTTAGGGGAAAGCAGACAGGAAGAGGTACAAAGGCTTTTCAACTGTCAGAGGTTTAAATAAGGGTGGCAGGGGGGTGGGGACATTGATGGTCAAGTTGATTGGAGTGAGAAGCAACTACCACATTAGTAAAGCACAGAAAGGGTTAGATCATGAGAACCCTGACCCAATCAGTGCATTAAACCCTTGATGGGTTCATAATATGATATTACAGGGAAGCAGTGAGAGGTAGGAGGTAGGCCTTTTTCCAGGAAGCCGATCACTGGGAGGAGTGTGTGTGTGTGTGTGTGGTTGTGGTGTGTGTGTGTGTGTGTGTGGTGTCTGTGTCTTGCCCTAACCCACCCCTGTGCCTCTTTTCCTGGGCCTCCTGCTGCTCTCTGCTGTAATCTCCCCACCCTGGCAGACTGACATTTCTGAAATGGTAAGCCAATAGAAGCCCTCCTCTCCTCGGGTTATGTCAGCTGTTACATCGTAGTCCACACGAAACCCAAGTAGTCCAAACACTTGAGGTCAAATGAGTTCTGCTCAGACCTGATCACCCAGCCCGAGCATGTTTTGGCTTGTTGAGCATCCTTAGAAGTAAACTGTTTCTGGAATTTGTGCAAGGGACCTGACAAAAAGCCTTGAGTGCTGTTCATCCTTCGGACTGCTTGACTCATCCCAGTGGTACCCCAGTCCCTGCAAAGCAAGGGCTGTATATTTCATGCTCTTCCTCTGACTTCCTACTATCTTTGCCTCAGGTCAATTACAAGCCAGATGTGGGCCTAGAAGAGAAAACGGCTGCTGGGTGAGGGATACCTTTTCTATTTCTTCCTTCTGTTCACACACGAGTACAAAAAGAAGGCATCTTTTCTTTTGTAATTGCGTATGTTACAGGGTGTTCAGCTCAGATAAGCCATTTGAGTGGACCAAGGAGAATAGCAATAGACTAGATGATCGACATTAGTCCCTGGTGTCATTTTCCAGCATCCTCTGATTGTCCCTTGGAGGAAGATGTGTCTTTCTGACTCCTTATTGCCTCTCTGTTTCTCAAGCATACACTTACCTTCCACTTTAAGAGACGTTGAAATCATCAGCTAATAGAAAGAAAGAAGCTGGGTAATAAAATCAACAAACAAGGTAAAAAGACTTGGGCAATTTCTTAGCAAGTTCTCATTTGATCCATACAGAAACATAATGCATTGACTCTGCTGTTGCTATTTCTTTTATGGCTAGGTCTGTGTGAGGACCTCTTGTCCTCTTCTTTTCCTAGGTCATCCCACCTACCTCTTCCTCCACTCCTCACTTTCATAGCTCTGGTAATCCATGCTGGATGGTTCAGAAATATATTTTCTTCAAGCAAAAAAAAAAAAAAAAAAAAAAAAAAAGCAATATAGGATAGGTACCTTTTCCTAATATTTGGAAAGCATTAAGTTAATGGATAGAATTTCCTCCACCTTAAAATTTATTCTCATAAGCCTTTGACACTAGATACTCCATTTATCTAAACTAGAGTCTAGTTTTAGATGGTGTCTGATACTCCAAACATTTTATGTTGGCCCAGATTGCATTTCATAGGTCCATATCTCATGAGGCTTCATGAGAAGCACAAGCCATAAAGGACATGTTCAAGTAAGACTAGAATAGATCATGTGTGGGTTCTTAGCACTAGTGAGGCATTTTATGGCTTGGGAAGATGATAGGATATACTTACCGAAACTCCCTACTTTCCTCTAAGAAAGCTTGCAGAAAACTGGCCCATTCAATATTCACTCTCACTGTTGCTTGACCATCTCCCATTCAGTCATTTTTTCCCCCTCTCTGGTGCTGCGATCACTAGAAATGACACCATTTCTCAAGTCTAAATTTCTCATGTCTTATTTCTAACCTACCTATTGCTTGGTATCTTGTCCACTTACCTCTCTCTTATTAATCTTCAGATTCAGAGCTAGAGAGAGATTGTTCAGTTATTAAGAATGTGTACTACTCTTGCAGAGGACTTGAGTTCAGTTCCCAGCACTCATGTCTGGTGGCTCACAACCACCTGTAACTCCAGATCCTCAGATCCTGGGATCTGATGCCCTCTGCTGGCCTCCATGGACACCTACAACACACAGACAACATGTGCGCGGCGCGCGCGTGCGCACACACACACACCATATTAAAAATAGTTTAATCAGATTCCAAAGCTACCTTTTTGGGGATGAACTGTTCCCCTTGTCCTCATGTTAAGGCTCTAAAGTATTTGCTATGGTCAACAAGATGGCAAAAGTTAGTCCAACTGTGGATATTAGGGTAAAGATTTGGAAGTGATTAGATAAGGTCAGTTCATTAGAGTAGATTCTCCATGATTAAATTTTTATGGCATTACAAGTGGGAGAAAGGTCCATATTGACATGAAGATATTTCTATGTTTCTACCTTGATGTATCAAGCTTATGTCATGTTGCTTTAGTGTCCTAAACTACATGCTAGGTAAGTCTTTTCTCTTGATAGGGGAGTATGCCTTGGTGTTTCGTTACCATGATGAAAACCCCATTGATGTAATCACCTTTTGTTCTCACCCATTGTCTATCAACACCACAGCTTTATTTCCTCCTTGGCCAGCCTGAGTTCTACCATCTACCCTGGAGATGGCACCAATACCCTTCACTCCTTTCTTTTCTTACTCTAGCTGTGTTTTACAAAACTCCTCTGTTGGGCCTCTGAGTGATGCTTTTGTCCTCTGTGTGGCTTTTGAGCAGCTGGTCATCATCAAGGGGAGAATACCACAGCAAAGACTACTTTTAAAATTAATTATGGCGATGATACATTTTAGAATGCCCCCATCACTTCCTGGTAGCTCTCCTGGGTCTGCCTTCCACTTTTCTCTAATCATTTCACATCTTCTCCTCTCCTTCTAAGCTCCTCATCTTTTTCAGAGGAGCAGAAACTATTTGGTGCTCACTCCTCACTAAAGCTTCAAATATATTGGCTTTAGTACTAATCCTCCTCCTCCTTCCTCCCTTCTGTCTTTTCTTCCTACTACAATGGAAAAAAGAATCTCTTGTGCATGAATGGGCAATTCTTATTAGGCACACTGGTTGCAAGCTCCCTTCACATCTCAAAGCTGGATCTGTCTCTGGGTCTATCCTTTACTTTGCATTCCACTGTGACCAGGTGTTTGTTGAAAAGCAACAGAAACAAAGGTTTGTTCTGGCTCCCAGTCTCAGGGGCACAGGGAGAGGATGGGGTGGTGTAGTGGAATTGGCTGATCATATCAAATGCACAGGGAAAGGGTTGGGAAGAGCCTGATGCTCAGCTGATTTTCTCCTTTTCCCAGGACCCTCTCCTCTGTCCTGGATTACACTCACCCTATTCTGGGGAAGTCTTTTGTCTCCAAATTTAACCCTCCCCCCATCAAGAGCTGCATTTCCTTGGTGATTCTAAATTCAGTCAGGTTGACAGTACAAACCCATCACCCCAGGATCACTCATGTTTCCCACTCTGCTGAACCATTCTCATTAGGCAAATGCTCTGGTATGGCCCAGCCTACAAAGTACCCTCCTTTAATTGCATGCAGCCCGTCTACTGTCTACTCTGGCAGGCGGGAAAATGAGTTGTTTCAGTCTCCAACCTCATGCTCAGTCCTCCGTCCTTTCCCTTCTGGCTGCTTCCCCCCCCCAACCCCCCAAGCACCACTAGACTGCTCTTTGCAAGGTTGCCGCCAGCTTTCTGGTGGCCCAGATGGTTCTCATCTTGATTTCTCAGCAGAATTTGACACAGCCGATTACATTTCTGTCTTGAAACATGAAACCCCTTGTGGAGTCCGTGACCTTCTGGTCTCTAGTTTTCTCCCTAACCCACCATCTTCTCCTTGGTTGCTTTGCTAGATTACCCATATCTAAACACAGGACTTCTTTGAGGTTGGGTCTCAAACTCCTTCTTCTCTCTCCCTATATTCTTTTTCTCATATTCTCATTATCATGGCTTTAAAATACAATATGTGTTCTGACCATTGTAACTTTACTTTTCTGGCCCAGTCCTGTTTCCTGAAGTCCACATATTTCCCATCTCTTCCCAAATGTCCCACTGACATCTAAAAGCACATCCAACAGAGACTCCTTCACGTCTGCCTCTCCTCTTGAAACTGCCCTTGCCTTGTTTGCTCCATCTTAGTAAATGTCACTTGCAGCCATCTAATCACCTACATTAGAATTCTGGCACTGTTCTTCACCCTCTTCTCAAGCCCTAACCTAGCCAGTGCAATAGCAAATGGACCATTTTTTCCTCTTAAGCAGATTCTGCATATGCTGGTCTCTTCTGACTTCCATTTCCAACCCTCACACCCCTCACTTCCCAATGGAAGAATTGAAATGCCCTTCCACTGGGCTCTCTTTTCCCAATTTACCTCCACACTCCCCAAAAAGCAATTCCAGCAGCATTTTAAAACCCATATTATGTCACATCACATATTGCTGTGGCACCTTTCAGTGAGGTGTGACATTCCTCAGCTGACACAGTCTGTGAGCTGCACACATTCCCTTCCCTGATGCCAGATTACATCATTGCATATAAGTATACCACAGGGTGCTAGGGCTCCTGCCTACAATCTAAGCGGGAAGGAGGCAGAGGTGGGAGGACTTGAGTGTGGAGGCTGTCTAGGATATCTTGGCAAGTTCCAGGACAAATGAAGTTATGGAGAGAGAAAAACCCTGTATCAAACAAAAGCCAAATACAAAACCAAATAAAAGACCTCCATAGATTCCTTCATCCTTTGTCATCAACTCCAGATGATCTTCCATGGCTTCCTCACATGGCCTCTCAGTTTTCCAGTGAGACTGTATTGGTTCCTTTTCTTGCCACTATGCCTAAGTACCCCCAAGAAGCTACTTGAGGGCAGAGCCAATCATGGTGGGGTGATATGACAGCCAAAATGTGAAGTGGCTGGTTTCAGGGCATCTGTAATCAGAAAGCAAAGACAAATGAGTTTTGTATCTCATCAGGCTTTCTCTCCCTCTCAGCCCCTTTATTCAGTCCAGACCCACAGCCTACAGAAGTGTGTCAACCACATTCAGGATAGGTCTTTGTTTTTTAGCTACTCCCCTCTGAACATGTCTCCACAGGCTTGTCTCCATAAAAGTGTCTCCTAGTGATGCTGAATCCAGTCAAGCTGACAGTGAAGATTAACCATCCCCCACTTCCTCATCAATATCTTCTTTAACTAGCTTTCTAAAGAAGACACACCCTTTCCTCCATGATCAACCTTAGTCTTCCCTGGTTTTGCTTTATTATGTTTAGTATAATGCAGAGGGCCTTTTAACTCTAGGTGTTGTTGGACAATATTTTCTGTAATATTTCCTAGAATTAAAATTGTATGAAGCCAGGAGCCATGTCATCTGTGTTTCTGATCATGTCCTTATGCCTGGCACAGTGCTTGACTTCCAGGAACATTTGTAGAATGGGTTGATAAATAAATAATAAATGTTAATGAAGGTGTATGCTGTATCCAGCACATCTGATGCATTCAGTAGATCTCAGCTTACCTTCAGATCTGAGCATCTTCCTTTGTGGCCCACCCAGAAAGTCTTTCACTATAAGATGGGGGCTCTCTTAAAGCAGCCAGTTGAGGTTCTTATTTTCAGGATGTGTTTTGCTTTCTCCAAACACAAAACAGTTGTAAAGCAGATAACATGGCATATCCGAGAAACAAGGGCTACAAAGAGACATCCTGGTTACACTCTTGCTCTCATGTGTGACAGTGGGCAACACAAAGCCTTGCCTGGTCCTTGACATCTAAACCAGAGCAGCACCAGCTTAATCTGCTTCACAGGGCTTGAGTTAGACTCTGTCTTGCTGTGACAAGCACCTGAATGAAACAGTCTGGCAGAGGGAGGAATCATTTTGGCTCCGGGTTTCAGAGGTCTTGTTCTATGGTCCTGGGGTAGCAACATGATAAACCCTCGAAGGCATATTCCTAGCAGTTCCCTTCTTTCTCTAAGACCCAGCTTCTATAGTTACTCCACTTCTCAAGGGTCCATGCAAAATTCAGAGCCATCAGGTGACTAAGACAGAGCTCGCATGATCCAATTCCTGGAAAAGCCTTTGAAGACACATCCAGAGGTGAGCTTCACTCATACCCTGGCTCTCTCTCCATTCTATCAAGTTTACAATCAATATTAACTATTACAGGGCCATGGTGGCAACCGACTGAGATAAATGAGTAGAAGATGTTTGTAACTGTGAAGTGTTGACCGAATGGTTTCCATAAGTTTCACTGAACTCTTCTTGCTGGGAAATGGTGACTTAGTTCTCTCCCAGAATTGATTTAAAGCATGGCTTTCTATGGTCTTTGGCTGCTTCTAGGCCTGAATACCCTACCTGCACCCCCAAGAGTGTTCCTTACTCCTCCTCTGTAGTGAACACATGAGAGTCCTGAGGGACTGTTGGATTGTGGGGCTCAGCAGCCACTGGGTGAGCATGGTCTTGGTCCATCAAGTGGTATTTCCTCTAGGGTGGAAAAGCTCCAAGTCTTACAGAGCATGGACTCCTCTGCTCAGCATATTCTTACCACCTTCAGCCCCCCTGAAGACAATCTGGAGCTATGAAAACTCACTTTCTGTTTCCTGAGTTTTCATAGATGGCCCTTTCCTGGCCCTTTCAAAGTTTTGACTGTCTTGGCTCATCTCTTAGAAGAGTTTCTTGGTTCTTCTAGAACACCTGCCCAAGGCACAGTGTTCAGGATGAGTGGATTATTGTGCCTTACATAGATGTCCCCTTACACTCCAGCCCAGATGCTTTTGGTTCCCAGGTTATAATGTAGTGAGCTCAGGGGTAGTATCTAGGAGCCTTCCTGATTGTGGTCATTCCCAGCCTGGCCAGGGCTCAGAGCTTGTGTCACAGCCTCACCCCTTCTGCTCTACTCACCCCTGCCACGGTCTCCTCACCTATCATTCTCCCCAAGCCACCTACTAACCAGAACATAGGGGATCTTAATATATGTCTTTACACACTGAGTCTTCTCATTGGAACTCAACAACAGGACCACTTAGTACAAGTGGTGGTATAGGCTTTATATTTTTCAAACCCTATTTTTAATAAGGATTCTTAAATGATTTAACCTCCCTTCTAGCCTACCACCCACCAGAGGTGCAAGAAGAGAAAAGTTAGGACATGGGGGACGTAGACCTGTATAGAAATAGTTTTGGGGGTGAGTCCAATCTTTGTTGTCAGGATATTAGCAGTTCAGTTCAGTAGCAAATAACAAATACAAATCAGCAGCTGCAGTCCAGTCCTCTCAGCAGACACCACATATGAACCAGCAGTTGCAGTCCAGTCTACTCGGCAATCACCACACACGAACCAGCAAGAGCAATTCAAACCAGAATAAAACACAAGGCTCACCAACTGGCAGAGGCAGTCACAGAAGCGGCAAGAAGCCGCAGGAACCTCACAAGGAGTTCTTTGAAGAGCTTCTGTCTATGGTGTCACCACAAACAGAGCTCAGCAACACAGTGTAAGGTGAACCAATACATGCATATAGTTAGCGAAGACTAGCAAGGTGGAGCAAAGCAAACCAATGCTCCAGTTCTTACTGTTTGTGGGGTCATATTTATATTCCTTCCTTACATGTCCTTTCACGTGTCTGCTTTAGCAAAACATTCACCTGCTTCTGCTTCAGCAAGACATTCTTTTACCTGTCTGCTTTATAGCAAAATATCATTTATGTAGCTGACTTTCCAAAGAAACCAGAAGTTCCCACTTCAGGTGGGTGTCAAGAAGGTCCCTCTTTCCATGTAGGAGGAGCTTACAGCTCTACGCTACTGTGTATCAGTGGTCTCTCCAGCTGGAAAGCCATTTCTCCTCAGTGACCACGGGTCAAGTTCACATTCTATAACTTTTTCTTAACAGTCTCAGCATCCTCTAGGCATTTTGCTTCCACACTCTAAAGTGTATTTCCTTTCTTGCCTCAGTCTTTTCATCCTCCAGGAAGCCCTTAGGACACCCATCTTCATTCCTCTGGTCCAGTCTGTACTCCCTGGCCCAGAGAATTGCCACCTACACAGCATACCATAGTGTCTTTTTTACTGTTTTTTTTTTTTTTTCATTATCCTAGTTGGGTCTTGTGTGTATGTGTGTGTGTGTCTTTATTTTGCTCCAACTCAACTAGACTTTAGGATCCTTGGCAAGGGGATAGGAGCTTTGCATAAATGCTTGAGAATATGTTTGTGGACCGAGACAAACAAGCTCAAATTTTATAATTATCAATGACAGGTTGCAACATCTTGGACAAGTTATTTCTCTCTTTGGGGCTTCAGTTTCTTTGCATCTGAAGTGGAGATTGCAACTGATCTCACCACTTAAGGTGAAACACGAAAAGAAGATGTATAGAGTGTGATTAGCAGAATGCCTAGCTTATAATGAGTGTCTGAAAAGGAATAACAATAATAGTTATATTTAAAGTACTCCTTACTCTGTACCACACATCCTAGAGTCAAGGGCATAGAAGGTATTCATAATCCAGCAATTTATGAAGATTGTAGAACACTAAGAGTTATGTGGGAAGGGCTTGAGTATGTAGTATGGCTGAAGCAGGTTCTCAGGTTTACTGAAGCTAGCTGGGTATGCTCTCCTTTTGAAGTGCTGTTGAGTGGATAAAGGAAGAGCTTTTGGGAGGAGGGAGGTGAGAAGAGGGAGCGGGAAGGGGGGATAGGAAAGAGGAAGGAGAGAGAAGGAAGAAGGAGAAAGGAAGGAGAACTCCCCATATAGTCACCAAGCAAAGCACACTGGAATAAAATTAATAATAAATATGTTTTTAGTACCAGTTTGCTTCTCTAAGGTCATCCGACCCTATGACAGTCAATAAGATGTTTCCATCTGCATCAACTGGGTCACATTCATGGCTGTCCTGGGATGCATGTGACCAAGGCTGCAACTTGGATACACGTGGATGATAATAGACATGATGAAAGTCATAGGAAGATAGATATTAAAAAAACATAATAGAAGGAAGGCTATTTGAACAATTAGAGTCACCTAAAGGATAGCATGGTTTACCACATAATGTCACTTTATCTCTAGCCATGAAAGAACTCAAATCTAGCCAAATAGCCATTTGCTAGGGAAATTATGGAGCAAAATTTTAAACTAGGTAGGATGTTGGGTCAGGTTATATCAGAGGTTCCTTCCAACATTTCTGTCAGCCTAGTGTCAGACAGACAATATAGAAATTGATACCCTCCTCCGCCAGAACCTACTGCTTCCAAGGCCTTCTTTCTCATAGTCAAAAGCTCCAACTGCAAGAGTCTGGGAGACTGGACAATGCCTTAAGACTGTTCAAGGTCTCTGCTGTTTTAGTTGTTACCTCCAGCAAAGTCAGGATTATTCCAGAAGCATTCATCACACCTCTAGCATAGCTCCTATATTACATTTTTGGGTGGTGAAATTCCCCATCCCCATTCTTCTGGCAAAATTTCATATAGGCCAGGCTGACCTCAAATTCCTTATATAGCTGAGGATGACCCTGAGCTAGTGACTTTCCTGCTTCCACCTCCACCATCCAAGTGCTGTGATTATAGGTGTGTGGCCATATGCCATTCTCATGCACGCCTGACTTTGTGGGTGGTCTTAGACTAAGGCAACTGCCACCGTGGTATCTTCAGTATAGAACACCAAGAATGGAACTGTACTGAAGGTTGTCAACAGAGGGAGCACAAGAGGTTAGCAGCTTCTTACAGGGAACAAATTACAACAAATGAAGATCTGAGTGAGATCAGTGATGGAGGAGATGCAGGCACTTGACCTGGATTGGAATTATTGCAGACCCATCAGACTTTTGCAAATTGAGAGCATAATTCAGATGGTTCATATTGTCACCAGCTTTCCTGTTTCCATTAAGCCCCACTGTCTGTCTCCCCTGAGCTAGACTTCAGGAGCTAACTGACAGGGTCACGAAAGTGATGAATTAATAAGGTCAGACTCCCAACCCAGAGGGCTGTATTCACCTTTAAATGGCTTCTTCTCCTGAGTCTCAGGTGCTGCCTTGATGAAACGGTGCTCACTGACAAAGGTGCAGAGTGTTACAGCGTGGTCACAGGATTGGGAATCACAGGAGTGGGAATCACCGACTGGCTTGAACCATCAACACTGTGCCTAATTAGCTTTGTGACTTTGGGCAAACTATACAAGCACTGAAACCTTGGCATCCTCATGTGTAAAATGAAAGAGTTAAAGCACATGCCTGCTCTATGTACTTCAGAAACACGAGAGTAGGTTGATGCTGATGACGAGAAGATAGTTGGAAGTTTATGTAATAGTGTGCTAAGAGAGTGAGCATCTGTGGGTCTCTTCAGTGGCCTCAAGGGGCTCCATGGCCAGCAAGAACCCAAGAGAGATCTATCATCTTTCCTTATTTTCCTTTTCTCGGGTTAGGACTCTGTTCTGTCCCTGTGCTTCATGCCCTTCAAATGACATGCTCAGAGAAAGAGCATCAGGTACTGCCAGATGTAGCACATCCATTGGGTTTCTACTTTCCCCCTTGTTCTCTAGTTCCTACATCAATAAAATTGGAAAAGGAAAGGGACCTTTGATGAGAACCTGTGTGACAAACCTTCCTCTTGCCATTCTCCATGCAGTCATAAATGATACTTATTCTCATGAAGGAACCAAACAACCATGGGGTACCTGTCATCTTCATTTTACAAGGATGAAAGTGAGGGTACAAGGAAATTAGGCAATGGTGAGCTGTAACCTCGGCTACTCAACTCAGGAGTAGGGATGGGGTGGGGAGGGAGGTCATGAGTTCAAAGTCAAGCTGGGATACAGAGTAAGTTCATAGTCAGCCTGGAGGACTTGGCAAAAACCCCATCTGAAAGTAAAGAAGGGTGAGGATATAGCTCACTGTGAGAGCGCTGGTCTAGCATGGGCAAGACTTAATCCCCACTACCAAACGTACAAGATACTATAAGCAAAGGAAAAAGAAAAAAAAAAGGGAGAGGAAGAAGGGAAGAAAGGAGAGAGAGAGAGAGAGAGAGAGAGAGAGAGAGAGAGAGAGAGAGAGAGAGAAGATACTAAGCTATTAGCCTGTGGTCACCAAGGTCTTGTAGCCAGTGGGTAGGGGTTCTACCTGTCGAATCCCTCCCATTCCGATCCACTGACTGTCTTTGAATTGACCTTTACTGCAGAGTCCTGACTGGGACCAAGGGCTCAGCCTTCAGGAGGTGGGCAGGGCTCTATGTAGTAGTGTCAGTAGTGTCAGAGGAGAGGCCAAGGATCTCTCCTTCCTTCAGAGGAGCCCAGCTGGAGAAGAACTTTAAATTACCTGTACTTTAAAGCCCCGGATCTCAGTCCTGGGATAAGTCCCTTGTCTGCTGTCATCCCTCAGCTCCCTTTCTGTGCCCAGTCACCTCATCCACACAGAGTGGTGTGCCTGTAGCCATAGACTCTGAGGCCCAGGTGGCAGGACATGTCCCATTGTCCTCTAGAGAGTCTCATGAAGCACATACCATTCCATGGTTGGTACTCCTCCCCCCAGGCCATGGATATCATTTCAGTTCAATATTTTGAATATCTTTTTGTAAATTAAACTTAATGGGAGAGCAGCCAAGAGGGAGCTATTGCCTTAAATTGAAATAGAAATTAGCCAGAAGGGTAAAAATTGTCCCAAGAGGTCACAGGAAGCTATTGGAATTTTACTCCCACATGGAGCCATTAGAAGGGTGACCGAATCTGTCTGTTGGCTGCAACAGCATCCAGATGTCAAGGAGAAATGAAATCAATTGTCACAGGGCCTCAGCTCCCAATTATTAGACAAGCTTTTGAGGGCTGACTTGGTTTTTCACGTTTATTTAAGACATTTCTTTTCAGATATGTATCATGGTCAGACGTTAAGATACCACTAAAGCAGCCCCTGGTGGGGGATCTACCCACAGTGTGCTTAGTAGAGGGGGCTCTTTAATTCCTGTTGCAGAGGAGAAGGATAAAAATAATCAGGAGTGGCTTGCTTCTAGAGAGGCTTTGCTGTATTTTTTTTTTTTAAAGCTGGGAATGGCTGAAGCTGATGCAACTTCCATCTAGCTAGCTCTTTGAACTAGAAATTAGCCAGAAGGAGAAAGATATCCCAAGAGGTCACAGGAGACTCTTAGAATTTTGCTCCCACATATGAGCCATTGGAAGGGTAACTGAGTCTGTCTGCTGGATCCAAGAACAGGAAGGGAAACCACTCCCTCTGCTACTGTTACAAAGAATACTAGGTTATTGGCTGTCTGGTCATCTGGGATGACCAGATTACTAAAGGTGGTAAAGACACTGCGGCCAAGAGGCAAGTCTGATATGATTATGCCAGTTCCATGTCTTTCTGAGATGCTGTTCATTTCTCTCTCTGCTCTTTGGGTTTTCGTGGGCTGCTGGTCTCAGTCTGCCCCTGTCCTTCTCATTGGTCACCCATTCTTTCTCTTGCAGCTTCCTCTCATACGCTGACCAAGTAGGACCATTTTTTTATTCCCTGTATCCAAAGGCTTGCCACCTGGATTACCAGCTTTGGGATAGCGTAAGGGTTGCTTCATCCTCCTGGTTGCTCAGGTGTGACTTTCGTTGGGACAACTTTTCTTGGCCTGGCCTCTAGACCATCTGTGACTGCTGCTGGCAGGAAACAGGCTCTGGTGAATTTGTGTGCACCTGTTTAGGCAGCGATTCCCCAGGATTCGCAAGGAAGCTACAGAGATGCTGTGGAAAAAAGGAGAGGGAGGAAGTGGGAGAGGAGAAGGAGGGTAGGAAGAGGGAGAGAGGAAAGGGAGGGGGAAGAGAAGAAGGAGAAGGAGAATAAATCATCTGGTGGTAGTCGTTGCCAATCTTCATTGTTAGCTTCCTGGATTAAGGTGCACCAGAGACATTCGTGAAGTACACTTGTGGGTGTCCCTGAGAGTTTTTCAAAAAAGAGTTAATTAAAAGAAGATAGATCCCTAGTGAAGGAGACACCACCTCTTGGGCTGGGGTCCTGGACTGGATCTAGCTCTGCCTTTCTCTCTACTTCATGACTGTGATTGGCATGTGGCTTCACTCCTTGGCCTCCATGCCTTCCTGACAGGGAATTCATCTCCTCAACCCCTGAGAGACAACGACTGCTTTGGTTAGATATTATGTCACAGCAATGAGAGAAGTACCCAATACTTTGCTGTCTGCTCTGTTGGCTTGCAGGGTGGAGGTGGGGGTAGGAAGGTTATTAGTCCCATGGGACCCTGCAGCTCATAATCCTTTAATGACATCTGGCTGTACAAGGTACCATGCTGGCAGCTTGAGCTCACCAAATCCTCTTGAGCTTCTCAGCTCCTCTCTGTAGCTAGGAAGGACTGCCTCTGCATGCCTTCCTATCGGATACACATCCTTCTGAATGGATTATACTGTGTGACCCCTGGCAGGAGCTGTTTATTTCCTCTACCAGTAGTTTTTAATAGAAAGAGGGTTTGGAGCCAGCAGAGGCTTCACCTACAGCATGAAGAGTAGTTCAAGGCAAGCCCGCAGAAGAGTAGCTCTTGCAAAGGGCACTGACCACAGCTCTTCTTAGAACAAAGGTTCTTCTAATGATACTGGTTACAGGGTGTCCATTGGGTGCTAGACGTTGGTATTTAAAATTCTTTGCTAAGTGCCTTGCCCTCCTGTGCTTGAGTTCTGATCTATAACCGGGATACCGTGGGCCTTGGATAAGCCCCTGAGTCTCTCTGAACCTAGGGCCTCCATCCGGCAGTGAGAAGACACAGTTCATGGAGAAACTGAGATAGTTACATCATCACAGCTTGCTTTCAGGTTTCCAATTTAAGCCACTACCACCACCAAAATCTTAATAATTGGTGGCTGTTTTCTATGCTTTGTTTTACTGCTTTGTTGCTGCTGCTCTTCAATCAGTATTATTGCACATTGGAAGGGCCAAAACTGAAGCTTCTATTACTGATTCTATAATTCATATTCTCAGTGATAATAGACTTCTCCCCTCCCCGTCAACCTCTTGGGCCCTGGCAGGCCAACTTATTCATCTTCTGAGTCTGGTTCTATACTGTAGATGACCAAGGAGAAAACTCCAGCCCTAGCCCTGGGCAGTCCTATGCTATTCACTTCCAAAATTGTCTTTGGCTGTCCTTCAGTTCTTATGATAGGGCTTCATCCCACAGGCCAAAGCGATTGCTCATCCTGGAAGACTGACTGTTTCTGAAGGTCAGAGGTAGCTCTCAACATGTTGTCTGTCCTTTGAGAGAGAAAGCTAGTGGATGGGATGGGAATCACCATGGGAACAAATCTCCATGTCTGCCTAGAAGGATTATCTAGGTGACATTAACTGATGTGGGAAGACCCACCCTAAATTCTGGTGTCACAGTTCCCTGGGCTGAGGTCCTTGTTCAAATACAAAAGAAAAAAGTGAACTGGGAACAAGTGTTCATTTCTTCTTGCTTCCTGACAAGACATGATGGGAATATTCGTCTCTTCCTCCAGTGGCTGTTGCGTAATATTTTAAACGACGCACTCAATCTGCTTGTGTTCCTGCTTGGCTCAAGCCATCCACTCAGGAGGCCAGAGACACCGACCTTGCCACCCATGAGACACCCATGTCTCCACAAGGCTGGGCTGAGCCCAGACCATCCTGCCATGCACGCGGCACCCGGTAGAAAATGAGACTCTAATGTTTAAAGGTTAATTAAAGGCTTTATATGTTTGGTAATGCTCAATTAACAAGATGCTCACATAATTAGAGGTGTTAACCAATTAACTAGCCTAGATATAAGTTGTTACCCGGACTGCTCTCGGTACATGTGTGGTCATCCATGGTGCCTACATCTCTGTCCCTTCTGTTCCTCCTCTTCCTTCTCCTCTTTCTCTCCTTACTCCTCCCACCCTAGCTCATCCCAACTTACGGGGAAAATTTCCCCCTACAAGTGGTCACACTTTCGGTGCCTCCATGGCCTGGGCCCCTCTTTTACTGTAAGCCAAGAATGAATTCTTTACCCATTAAGTTGCTTTTGTCAGGGCAAGTACACCAGTAACTAACAAATTAAGCTAAAGGCACCCTACTCTCTTCCTGTCTCCTGAGAGGCCATCTGGGTCTGCTCTGAGGAGCCCTGTCTTCTCTGAATCTTGTTTCTTTTCTATTCCCTTGAGCTTTTGTGCACTTGCCCCACACCAATTCAGATAGCACACTAGCCTGCCCTCTTCTCTCATCACATTGAGTTGGGAAGCTGACCTGATCCCTGCAAATCCGACTAGAAGGCATGTAGTTATCATACAGGGATTGGGATTTAGCACCAGAGAAGTCAGTTCGGATACTTGCTAGTAGAGTGATTTGGGGAGAAATCATTTAACTTCACTGTGCCTCTGGTTTCTCCCTTTGGCAAAATGGGGATGATTGTCAAATTAGATAAAAAGCCATAGGTGTGCCTTGAAATGATGAGGACCATAAATAACTTACACATCTTCCTTCCTTGCCCAAGTCTGCTTTTCCCCCAGCTACTCAATGAAAGGAAGAAAGAGAAAAACCAGTAAGTGCCAAGTGCTTTTCTTTGTATTATTTGTTTAATAACCTTTTGTCTTTGCTATGGAGACAAGGAAGCACTGGCTTCCTTGTTTAATGTTATTGCTAATGTCACGCAACTGATGATTAGAACGTTTGATTTAAAATCTGTCTGATTCTAGAAGTGGGGGTTTTCTGCTTATAGTAGGCTGAACAGCAATCCCTCAAATATGCCTACAATCCCTGGGACCCTTGAATGTTACCTTATATGGCAAAGAAGGACTTTGCAGATGTGATTAAATTTTGCATCTCTGAATGTAGAGGACCGTTACCTGGAGTATCTGAAGGAGCACACGGAGTCACGAGGGTTCTTAGGAGAGCAGAGAGGCTATGTGGACAATAGCAGATGCTGGTGTTGAAGATGGTGAGAGCAAGCATGAGCCACAGATATAAGAAAGGCAAGGAGATGGATTCTTCTCTGGAGACCTGGCTCTGCTGCACCTACACTTCAGGCTGGTGAATCTGATTTTCAGCTTCTAGCTTCCAGAAGTGCAAGAGAGTAAATCTGTTGTTTTATGTTGCCACGTTTGTCGTAATTTTTTGTAGCAACCATAGAAAAATAATATACCATTCCATCCATCATCCTGTATTTTTTGTCCACCATTTTATATTCTCTTTGGTCCCTCAAAGTATCAATTTTTAACTTTTCCTAGGTTCCCCTAGTTCCCTGGTCAGTCCTTCCCAGTCAAAAAAAATTTACTAATAGCTGCTTGACACATGCCTATGATGGGAAGAATTTTGTGGGAGACGCCTTGAAAGATGACAGGAAGGGCTCTTCATAGAGCTTATGCATTGTTTGTGGAATGACCCAAACCTCAGTGGCTTCAAATATAAATATTTTATTACTTTACATAGTTGATTAGAGTCAGGAATCCAAGGACTGCTTCACAAATGGCTCTAAGTTCAGAGTCTGTCATGGGATTGTCTTCAACGTACCAGCTGGAATTTCTCTTAGCTGGGAGACTGACAGAGTTGAAAGATCTCTCTGTTTCTCTCCTCCTCCCTTTTCTCTCCCACCATATATGTGTGTGTGTGTGTGTGTGTGTGTGTATTTGCACACATACACATACATGCGCATGTATGTTTACAGGTGTGGGCAGAGGAAAATTTATATGACATCCTTGGAGTCACACAAATCCATCTCTTGAAACAGGGTATCTCAATGGCCAGAAGCTGACCAATCAGTATAGACTGCCAGTCCAGTAGGATTCATCTCTGACTCCCCATCACGGATACTAGAATGTTTACATGGGCTTTGGGGTCAAACTCAGTTCCCCATGTCTGCAAGACACGTGCTTTACTGACTAAACTATAATCCCAGACCTGTGGAGGATCTACTTCAGAGATAGAAAAACAAAAACAGAATTAAACTAGAATTTAGCAATGGAAAACCCAGTTCTTAGGTTTACTTTATTCTCGGAGAAGTGATTCATGCCTCTGTTGGCAGACTTCAGGTCCTTGCTATTTACTGGCCAGACATCTCAGGTCCTTATGACATGAGCCTTCCCAAGGGGTTGTTTGAGTGTTCTCAGATGTGGCACCTGACTTCTGCAGCAAAAGATGGGGGGAGTAGGAGAAGGAAGAGGAAGAAGGAGAAGGAGAAGGAAGAAGAGGAGAAGGAAGAGGAGGAGGAGGAGAGGAGGAGGAGGAGGAGAGGAGGAGGAGGAGGAGGAGGAGGAGGAGGAAGAGAAGAAGACAATGAAGAAGACATCACTGTCCTCAAGAAATCGCTAGATACAGCCCCAAAGAGAGGAGAAAATGTTCACTTTCTAAGGGACAAGAGTTCATGGATACACTTTAAACCAACAGCAATAGTCTGTAGAACAGAGGAGAGAAGAACAATAGGAAGACAACAGAGAACTCTCTAATGGCAGGCAGAAAAGAGTCAGTCTGCCCTGGAACTAGAACCAGAACACAAAGGTTTTAGACTCCAGGGGTCAGCAAACACCTCTGGGCATGTGGTGTGATGAAGAGGTTGGATGTTAGAAAAACAGGAGCCACTACTTTAAAAAAAAAAATAGTGGAAAGCAAGGTGTGCACCATGTAGACTCCTTTTGAATAGATGGATACAGAGAAGAGAAGGAAACAACAAGTTATGTGGGCCGAGGGCCATGCAGAAGGAAGGACATTCATTTAGAACTCATGAATGCAGCCCACTGGTTACCACCGCCATATGGGTAGGCCTCAGTGTGGCATGACCCCAAGGACTACGTGTTCTGAGGACGTCGTGCTGTTGTGGAGTTCTGCTCTGCTTGTGCCCTCACATCCCTTTTTATCTAAGAATTATGTGAGCAGTATCTCTGGTATTCACAATAGTGCTTGATCTTTTTCAGGCATTGCTTCTGGAGCAGATTCAGTCACCACCCTAGAGAAGAACTTAGAGATGTAGATTGTCAGCAAGACAACCACCCCTAGAAAATATTTGGAAAAATAAAATTGTTAGTGAAGCTAGGTTAAGATGTTTTTGCTAGTGGCACTGATGTAGAAAAGAAAATCTTAGGGAACAATTTGAAGTTCAGAAAGGCACACTCTTATTAGTTAAGCTAGGGACCTTTTATGGTTGGGGAACAAGAACAATGGCAGCACTGGCTGATGTGACTCTCACTGAGGCTGGACTGGTGATAATTGATTTCTTATACCCATTTCTGCCTTCAGCTTCCTGTATGATTTAATAAGAATTGCTGATGAATAAATGTGCATTCTGAGGATGTAAAGTAGATATGGCTAGTTTTTATATAAAAGTTTAGATTTGTGATTCTTTTAAGATTCTTATAAGATTACTTTTAAAGATAAATAATAAAATAAAATAATCACTCCTCTCATTGTTACTGCAAATTGCTGCCTGCCAGTAAGAGAAACTGGCGAGAAAACTCCTTGCTTTCACACACTTTGTTAATCTATAACAAGTTGCTTAGTTACAAATGTATGTGGGTTCTTGGGAATAATTTGTTTTCTTTACCCGTACTACCGGTTTTTTTCTTGTAAAAGTATTGGGGAACATACTGTTTTTTCATAGTCATTCACTAGAAGAAAACTAAAATTCACTGGAAGAAAATCACATTGTAATTTTATATACTGCTTGAAAGATTTTTCTGGGGAATACAAGCTATGGAAGAAAAAAATAAAGTGTGTGGGGTTGGAACCTTGTTCCTTCCATCCATCAACTATGTGCACGTATGTTATATGTAAAGCTTCTCTGAATATGTGTTGGAGCTTGCTTCATCCACCAGTTGTGTACATATGTGTGTATGTGAAATGCTTGGAGCCTGCTTGCTGGAGCTTAGCTCTAACCATTCCATGTCTGAATGTGTATATGTCTGCCTGTAGGTCTGTGTGCATGTACATATGTATGTGTTTGTATGTCTGAAGTTATTGGAGTCTGCTTTTTGTTTCATGTACTCTGTGTGTGTGTGTGTGTGTGTGTGTGTTGAACTTTTTCTCTTTCCTTTTCTTTCTTGCCGGCCCCAAGAAGTTAATAAGTTCAGAGTTTTCCACTGGTCACAGGAAGTGCCAGCAAATTAAGCTTTGTTCCCTCAGAGAAAAGTGTGCTAAGTAATTTCTCTAATTGATGACTGCCATGGGTAGCAGCCCTGGCAGTGTCTGGACTGGCCCCTGTCAGCAGCTCTAAGCACTGATCCTCAATGCTACGTGCCTCGTTTACCCACATTATGGATGCCAAGGCTGGCAATTGGCAATTTGTGTAGAATTGGAGGAGATAAAAGAGTGGGGACATGAGTTGAGCAAGAAGGAAGCACCCAGAAGCATGGGCCTGTGGATCCCTCACACAGTCTTTAGATGTGAGAGACTAGCCTCTATTACAAATCTCACACCACAATGATTGTTCATGAGGAGGCAGCTGAATACTGGCCTGGGCCTCAAGGATCAAGTCATAAGAAGGGAATGTGCATGTTTTATGAGAAGGATGAGGCTAGAAGATGAGGTTTGGAAGTAGCACTAACTTCACAGAAAGACAGAGGGTGTGTGGTTGTATGTGTGTCAGCTCCTAAGTGATGCTGGGGACTTAGTGGTGGGAGTCAGCTAGGAAACTGCTAATAGCAGCAAAGAGAAGTGCTGCTGCACACAACCTGAGTGGAAGAGTCAGCAAGAAAGTGCTGGACTAGCCACTGTGCTGGGGATTGTGAACTCCAAAGACAGGCAGTGTCCTGAGGTAGAGTTCTAGAGATATCAAAGTAATGAAGCCAACTCAACTGAGGTTCAAGTTCCCAATAATAAACTGATCATCAACCCCCAGTCTCCTCTTCAGTGAGCTGGAGAAGCCACTGCTCAGACAGTTCATAAACCAGGAGATACCAGACTATTACATACATAATTTGACCTCACTCTAACAAAAATTCCATGAGATGTTATGATCTGATACCAATAAAGTCCTGACTGTTTAGAATGCAAAGCTCCAAACAGCAGTGGCTAAAGCACATCAAGGTGTATTCTCCCACAGGCAAGAAGCTCAGAGCAAGGTAGCCCAGGGCTGGTGTGGAGCATCTTCAGACTCATCAGGGCCACCGTTAACCCCATCATTTAGATTTTTTTCAGCTTTTATTCTTCTATTCCTATTGTAGTCCAAAGTGGACACACAGGTCTAGCCAGGACACTGAAAGTTCTGAACTATGAGAAGAGAGAAAAAACATTTTCTGGTCAAAGTAGCCTTTAAAGTATTCTTTCTGGGAGTTGTATACAGTATTGTACTGCTGGTGCCCACCCCTCTGTCTCGGTCTCTCTGTTCTCTCTGTCTGTCTTTGTCTGTGTCTCTGTCTGTCTCTTTGCCTCTCTCTGTCCTCCTTTCTCCTTCTCCTGGTCCTCATAACTCAAACTCCACCTCTCTCAATTCCCCCAGTAATTGGCTGGCACCCGTTTTATTTAACCAGTAGTTTTACATTGGAAAGCAAGGTTTACACGATACAGGCAGGCATATGTGAAGATTAACTCCTCCTGGAGCAACTAGATCTTGGGGTACAGAATTCGGCAGTTGAATACAAGCACCCTCAAATGTTTAGTGCAGCACATTTCTGTTGTACCAGTGGGCTTTTCTCAGCTAAGCCGTCTGTCTGTGTTTTTCTGGGATGACTGTCTTGGAAATTTGGGGTGTGAAAGGACCGGTCTGCACCGTTTATCTAACAGAAAGATGTTTGATTCTAAACCTTTAAGCCACTCTTCTATCAAAGATGCACTCGACTGACTTTTCTACATCCAGTCAGTCCGCTTCGGATAATTTTATATGTCATTGGAAGACAATTTTGAATGGTTTTGACCACAGGTTCCCAGTTTTAATCTGTGCATTCTATCTTAATTGGCAGATCTTGTCCTAAAGCACCTCTTTTAATCCCTCTAAACCTTAATTAGCTATAAGCCTATAATTAGCATTTCTGTGTACTGTAGTCCCTCTATTGCAGCTGCACCATCCATCAGGAAAGAGCCTGCACACTTATTTCCTTGACCTTGAACTATCATGATTCCTGCCTTTTCTGCTCGAAGAAGACGATGGAGATTTGGTTCTGGAGCTGGGATCTCCAATGATATCTACAAGAATGTTTTCACAGTGAGGTTTTGTGGGAAGAATTTGCTGATGGTAGTATGAACTTTGGAATCTCAGACAAGGTAACCACTGTCCTACATCTAGATCAGAGCCTCTACAAGTGGGTCAAGCCTTGTATTTAGAGACCTCCCCTGCCCCCAGGGGCTTGGATAGAATAATGTTTTCTCTATAAATGTTTTTAAAGGAAGAAAGTTGACAAGCTCCTCTAACCTCTCCACTTCCTTCAACCTTCTGCATCAACGACAGGATACCAGTCTTAACCTTGAGCCCAATCTCTCCAAGTTCAATGGTGCTACTTTGCAGAGGTTCTGGGCACCTACTGGCTAATTACTAGGGACATCTGGATGTGCTGTTGCTTACGGTCCCTGCTCTCTGTTGCTTGGCCATGACTCCTGCAAAGCAGAGAGCGATGCATTCCAAAGGTATTGAACTCACCCACTGCACTTGAAGCCTCAACCGCATCCCCTGGTACTTCCTGGCATTCCAGAAAGATTTCTGCTGCCTCCTAGGGCATATTCCTGCTGACTTTGTCTGGTTGTCAGATTGCACTCTGTCTGCCACAGTAACTAATGGAAATGTGAGGGTGAGTGACTGAAGAGGACCCCAAATTCCTCCATCCTTAGGTGAGGCAAGTTTGAGACTCGAAAGCTCCCGTCATCATCCAGTAACTTGTGACAGTTTTGCGTAGTACACTCTTCTTTTTAAGGCAAAGTAATGTCTAGTCTGAGAGGCTTGCTGCAACTTTAAGTGAACTAGCTCGTGTGCTGTGACGAGAACTTGCAATGTCCTTTACGGGCTTACAGGCTTTACAATTTTGAATATTTGATCCTAAATAGTGGAGCTGTCTTGGGAGCTGAAGAACCTTTCAGGGGTATTGTGGAGGGGAGACAGTGAACCTCAAGGAGAAGGTCTTCAGGTTTACAGCCTTGGCTTTCTTCTAGTCTTTTCTCTGCTTCCTGTTCTGCCCAGATGTAAGCATGCTCCCTCCACCACAGAGCCACCTGCCGCCTCGCTTTCCTCGCTCTGATGGACTGTATCTCTTCAAACCATGAGCTGAAATAAGTCCTTCCTCCTTTAAGTTGCCTCCTGCCAAGTGTCTGGTGCCCAGCAAGCTGCTGGCACAGTTATAATCCCCATCCCCATCTCAGGCACTGCCTTTCCTCCGCAGGGCAGCAACCCTTCCTATGAGTTCTTAGTGCTTGTTTCTTGCCTTTCAGTCTCATGGCAAAGTCTGCCATGTTTACCTTCTAAATATCTCTTCCACCCATTGACATTCGCTACCCTTTACTGTGCTGGACCCTAGTGATAACTCCCATATTGCTTCTTCTTATCCATCAGTTTCATATTTATTTACCTTACACAATGTCTCCGTCTATCCTGAGCTCTCTTTCTCTCTCTCTCTCTCTCTCTCTCTCTCTCTCTCTCTCACTCACTCCCTCTGTACTCATCACATCCTCTACACACACACACACACACAAGGCCCTACACATTTACATGTTGGTTGTATAGCCTGAGACACATTCCCCATCTCTCTTCACCTGGAAAGGATTTGTTAGTTTCTTGATTCATTTCAGATATTTCCTCCTCCAGGAAGGCTTTCCTGCTTTGATGCCTGCTAGGTTTGAATTAGCCTCTCTTTTTGCTCCTTTACCCTGTGTTAGTTAGGATTTTTATTACTGTGAAGAGACATCAAGACCATGACAACTTTTATAAGGAAAACATTTAATTAGGGCTGGCATACAGTTCAGAGATTTAATCCATTATGACCATGGCAGGAAGCATGGTGCATGCAGGTAGGCATGGTGCTGGAGAGGTAGCTAAGAATTCTACACCTGGATCCACCCACAGCAGGATGTGAACTGTGAACTACTAGGCCTGGTTTGACCTTCCGAGACTTCAAAGCCACACACACTTCCTCAACAAGGCCATACCTACCAATAGTGTCACTCCCTATGGGTCTATGGGATCTATCCATTTTCATTCAAACCACAACAAATGTCATATTATATACTCCAAAATCATTAGTTATCAGTACAGAAAATGAACTGTTCGCTTCTCTCAGTAGATGGCAAAGTCTTAAACAGCAAAGTCTGAGTCTACTTCATCTTTGTGTCTCCAGAATCCAGCATGGTATTTGGCATACAATCTGTGTTCAACATATATTTTCGTTTTCATTCAAACTGTTGTGCAGGGAATAGAAAGGCTTGCAGAGGAGGAAGTATAAGACATAGCTTAATCCTGGCTGTTAAACTGACATGACAGTCTAGCTTGCTTTCTAGGTCCTATGAGCTCAAACACAAACATACAGTCTCTCCTTCAGCCCTTTGCCACACACCCCTCCTCCTCGGGGTTTATTCCAATTTGTTTATAGGCAGTTTCTGGCTTTCAGTATGTGTCATTTCTGCTACTGGTGCTGTAGAGACATGTACTGTCACCTTTTTAGCCAGGAATCTCTCCATGGCTCCCAGAGGTTGTAGACAGCTCCAGGGCTCACAGTAGACAAACAGATTATCTGTGGACTGGAGCTTGTGGAAGAATATTTGGACAAGAACTCAAGAAACCCCAATCAGACCATCTCTCTGCCTGTTGAACAGGCTGTTTATTTTTCTGGCCTCTAGGTTTGGAAATGTCAGGCAGGCAGACTTTTTCAGGCCTCTTGGCTTCAGTACATGGTCCAGAAAACCACTGTGGCCACAGAGCATGCTTGCAAGAGCCTCCATTCTTGGGCTGTCTCTGCAGTTTTGGGATACCATAAGCCACTTGTTTTTCTGATCTCAGAACATTGCCCAGGAGTCACGGAGAGGTCAAGTCTGATTGGCAGACTGCTGGGGCAGAGCAGAGCCACACATGCTCTGAAGCCCCTATCTACATGGATGGGTACCTGGCAGGTCTACTGAGGGGGATAGACAGGTAGCCTTCTTCAGAGTATGGCTGTCAGCACTATCCTCTCTCACAGTCAAAACCTTACTCAATGGCTGACTTCAGTTCAGACCCTGGAGGTCTGGAATCATGCTTTTTCTGTTTATTTATTACATACAATTTTCTTTTCAGAAATTCTATTGGGAGACTATATGTGGTAGCAACAGAATGATAAATTGTGGTGGTCTCTTCCCTCAAGTATTCATAGTCAAGTTGAGAGAGAGAGAGAGAGAGAGAGAGAGAGAGAGAGAGAGAGAGAGAATAGAGAGAGAGCAAGAGAGAGAAAGAGATAGAGAAACAGAAGAGAGAAGAGACAGAGACAAGAGAGAGAGCAAAATAAGGATGAGTGGTTAGTGCTCCACCCTAGCTCGTAGAAGAGGGACTTGTCTAGGTGTGGACCACCTTTACTGCATCCTGAAGTAGAGGAGGGATTCAGCAGGTGGTCAACCCCTCCAAGGTGACATTAGATAATCAGCTGCTAGGTACTCTCAACTATACCCTCTGCCCTCAAGGGATGAAAACCTATGACTGAAGATGGAGGGAGTTTGGCATCTTTATATGAAAACTCTCCCTTTTTCCCTCTTAACTACTTAACCTTCTAAAAGATTCCAGGCTGTCTAAGAGTTGACTGCTTAACCTTCTAGAAAATTCCCAGCTGTCTAAGAGTTCACACTGGTTTCTCTCTAATCCTAAGGGTTTGGCAGGAAGCTGACAGATCCCACTCTCTGATACAAAAACAACAATAAAACAAACAAAAAACCCACAAGCCAAAACAACAACAACAAAAAAACCTGACCAACCAACAAACCAAAACAACAACCCTCTATTTGCTCCAAATTCCAAAGTATAGAACACTGTAGAGACAGAGATGAAGGGAATTCAGCATCTTGACACCATTGTGGCATGGGGGAGGTGTTCTTTAAAGGCTGCAACTTACACAAGGGAGGGCTGGAAGCTGTGGCTGCAAACAGGCCCTTGTCATGAGGCTGAAGAAGCCAGCCGGGCTGTAATTAGCAGGACCTGTAATTGTAGCATAAATAAAAGCCGAGGCGCTGACAACTATTGTTATTGAAATGTCATGTTTTGAATGCAAAAATACAGTGAAAATGTAGGGAAGCTGGGCAATATTAATGTATGCAAATATACTTTAATTAAGGCTCAGCTACCACTGGCTTTAAGTAAAGGGCTTGATTTAAATACTTAAGCAAATATTATAATGACTCCTATGACAGGTCGATATAGATGGTTTGTGACACGCAAACAAAACTAGGAAAAAAAATCAACTCCCAGACCTCTGTGTGTGGGAGGTGTTGGACTTAGTAAAGCAGAAGGCCCTCCTAGACTGCAGATTTGATAAGCTGACCTCTGGGGTCTTTGGAGTTTGTGGGAGTCTTTGATGTCATGGCCTTCAGTGAGAATGAGTGGAGGAATGACCTCATACAACCAGAATGTTCTGTTGACTGATAGCCTTCCTTGGTTGTCTCTCTTCTCTGTGCCACCTAAGGCTGCAAGTCCTGTTGATTCAACGTCTAGATTCTCTGGTCTTGACTCTGGGTTCTGAGTATGCTTACTTCTCAATGTATATTTGTTGAAACGATTGTCTCTGGATTTGTGACTCTGGAATAGTATTCATTTAGGAAACTCAACAACTGCTGATGAATATCAAGGTCTGTGTCCTCTCTGGCACATTGATAACGCTGCTTTGTAAATGCACACACAGTTCTGTGTTCTACCAGATTCGCAGCAGCCAACCTCCACACACAGAACGAGTCATCGTTACACCTTCCTGTGGAGGATGTCTGCTCATTAGTGCAAACCTTGTCATGTCAATCAGCAAGGGCAGTGCTCGAGGACTTGGAGTCTCACTCTGACTCTGACGTTCAGTTTTGTGAAATTCAAACATGCCTATGGGAAGTCACACAGTTTTCTATGCTATAGTAAGTGGGGATCTTTTCACTGAAGGAAGAGTCAGTCCAAATAAAGACATACATGAAGTCCATGGAAGATATGTAACAGGGCCTCAATCTAAAGAGTTTACTAATTCCTAATGTCAAAAACATTGTAAGTATCCAGTCATAAGTAGTATAAGATGTATAGCCATTTGATGTCACATTCTGAGACCTTTCAAGAGAAACCCTTCAGTGTTTCCTTTGACCATCCCTTTAGAGCAAACCAGCTGGTCATGAATCTGCCATTTTTCTTTGTTTTGAAAATTCTATTCTTTTATCTTTTGTTTATTTATTTACTTCAACATGTGTACTTACATGTGTGTGTATACATGTTCATGTATATGCAGGTGCACATGCATGTCTTGCATGTGTGTGTGTAGACCAGGGAACAACCTGAGGTGTATTCCACCTTGGTTTTTGAGACAGGATCTCTCACTGGCCTACAATTCCCCAAGTAGGCAAGTTATCTATGCAGTGAGAGCCAGGAATCTGCCCATCTCTGCCTTCTTGGGGCTGGGATTACAAGTGTATGCCACCATGCTCAGCTCAGCGTTTTATTTGATTGTAGGTTCTGGGGATTAAACTCAGGTGCACATGCTCATAAGCCAAGCTCTTCACCAGCTGGCATCTCCGCAACCCTCCTGCTTCACTCAGGAAGAATATTTTTGCTGGCTACACAATACTATGGGAGGACAGGGTGGTGACATGTGCCCTCCTTTTAATACTTTGCCCTGAAACTGTTGTCAATCACAAGTGGGGGAGATTGGCTTCATTGGGTTGATTTTTCCTCTAATTCCCTTACTGGAAAGGTAAGGTTTGTTCTGAAGTGTCATGTTTGGAAATTAAATGTCTCTGGCAGGCTCAGGCACTTGTATTCTTGTCTCCCAGTTACTGGCACTGTTGCAGGATGCTGCAGAACCTTCGGAGGTAGGGCCTGGCTGGAGGAAGTGGGTGTCTAGAAGGTGGACCTTTACAGCCCTGTCTGGCTTCCAGTCTCCTCCGTTTTTTTCTTGTTCTGAAGAGATGTGGGAGGGACAGAGTTCTAGCTAGCCACATGCTGCCCCTGAACCACCTGCTAACATGCCCTCCTGCCACGATGGACTGTGTCCCTTCAAACCATGAACTAAAATAAGTCTTTCCTTAAGTTGCAAAAACCAAAACAACAAAACAAAAGCAGCAGCAGGAGCAGCAGGAGCAACAAAAACAGAAGAACAACTTTAAAATTGACCAAGAGGCATCAACCTTGCATGTAACACAACTACCTTGAGTCCCTGGGCTCTTAAATAGGTGTCTTCCAAGCCAGAAAAATTCAGCTTCATCCGCTTCTTTCGTCGTAGCACATGTTTTTTTGTTTTTGTTTTTTTTTTTGTTTTTTTCTGGTTCAGAGGAGGAAGTAGAGCCGACAGAATCCAGCAGCAGTTAGTTTATCTTTACAAGAGAGGGGGAAAAATCAATTCCGTGTTGATTTGCTTACTCAACAGTTGGCTGCTCTTCTAGATGGCAGCTCTTCCCTGCAATTTGCTCGGGGTTGAGCAAAGCTGTTGTGAGAAGCCTTGATTTGTTTGTATTTTATGTCTATGGCCAGAGGATGGGAGAACCTAAGGGAGAAAATAAGGAGAAAAGAGAGAGTGGGACAACTGTAGGCTCAAATGCAAACCAAAGCAAACCTCCTTTCACATCTCATTCATCAGAGCACACAGCAGATGCACATGAGAGAAGTTAATCCCCCTCAAGGGAAATGGATTTAATTATAGAGCAATCTTGCCCCAAATATGAAAAATAACCCATGTGTGGAGCTTCATACACACACAAAACAAGGGCTTGTTGGAGACAGTTGACCTTTCAGTCAAAGAGCCCTGAATATGTATTATAAAAGGCTCAGAAATGTGTGTTGTGTGTGTGTGTGGTGTGTGTGTGTGTGTGTTCTCCTCTTCCTTCAAAATTCTACATGGGCTAATTCTGAACTGTGCACATTTTACTGTTTCAATTAGCAAAGCTTATTATTTGTTTTTCTTTCTTTCTAAGTGCTTTGGCAATCATTATGCCCATGATGACCGAGTTTTGTGGGCCACTTTCTCATTTGCAGGCACTCCCTGAACGAAATACAATAATAAGCCATAATAAAATCAAGTTGGTTCATTGGAGAAGTCTGGCCTGCCCTAACAGACAGGCCATTAAAGGTGGGTTGTAGAAGGGGATCGGAGAGCAGCCATCGTAAATGGATCATCAGGCAAATTAGCAAAGCATTTACTACTCAATGGTGGGAGAACGTCCTTTCCAATAACTTCCCTAATGCTACTGTAATTGGGGAAAGATCTACCATGGCACAGCTGTGCAGGCCATTATCTGAACAACCACTCAGCTCCGCTAGCTGGGACACGGCCTTCTACTGAGCGCCTTCTCTGCAAGTTAGAGGCCCTGGTAAAGTGGGTGTGAGCACCCCAGGCAGCTGTGAATTTCCTCCACAGTGGAGGCCTATAGAACAGCTGGAATTTGAAGTGGGGAATGGGAAAGCACGTGACTAAGAGGTGCCCCCTTGGAAGGACTGCTTCTATAGAGCCTTCAGAAACCAACCTGTTTGGTTCTCAGTAGCTTGAGGGACATTTCTACTCTAACAACCAAGCCTTTAGGAATGAAGTTGGGGAACACATTTTTTTTTTTTGAAAACTTGTAAATAGTTAGAACATTATTACCACCTGTAGATAATTGTCCCTCTTTATAGTTTAAAAAGCAATTCCACAGATACCCATGTGATCTTTGTATCAACACTGCGGGGAGATTATTATTATTCTCATTTTTACTGCAGAGGGAGATCCCAGAGGAAGAAGAAATCTTACCTAAAAGCTTTAAAATTTTAATCACCACTACTCCACCACCACCACCATCATCATCTTCATTACCATCCAAGCTGTTACTATATAGCACTGGCTGACCTAGGACTTGATATGTGGACTAGTCTGGCCTGGAACTCACAGATGTCTGCCTGATTTTGCCTCCAGACCGCTGGAATTGAAGGAATGTGCCATCACATCTGGCCTAGTACCTGGGATTTGAACCCCATTCTTCTCACCTGATGCCCAACATTTTTGCAGAATAAAGACCTCTGTAAGTCATGTCCTTTCCCATAGCTCACAAACTCTTCCCTCTCCAGTGGTTCTCCTCTCCTGTACCGCATCCAGCACCCTTGTCCTGTTCAAATTGCTGGATATTTCATGAATCTAGGTTAACTGAAGATGAGAAGATCGGACAGAAATCAAGGGCCATCAGAATTAAGCATAGTGCTTACTATGAGAAAAGTGTTCCATTGTCAATGAATGAGTGGATTACACATTTAAAAAGCAGCCCTATAGTGTAAGTTTGAAGTCAGAACTATGGGAGGAGATAGGAAAGGCAACTAACAGTCAAGGTCACTAGTAGCAGGGGATTGTGTTGTTTCTTCACTTGTTGCTCTGACCAAGTATCTGACAAGAAGAACCTGAGAGTAGAAGGCTGTTTAGCTCAGTGTTTGAAAGAAGACTGCCTATTATTGTGGGAAAGGCCTGGTGACATGAGTGTGGGGGTGGTTGGTCACATGTGTCCACATTCAGGAAGCAGGAAGAAGCAAATGTTGCTACTCAACTCTTTTATTTCATTTTTTAATGTGCCCTAGATTCCAGCCCAAGGGATGATACCACCCATATTCAGGGTGGGCTTTCCCTCTCCAGTTCAACCTTTCTGAAAACACACTCACAGAAACAGAGGTATATCTTTGGGGACAGTCAAGTTGACAGTGGAGATTCACCATACCATGAATGATGTGACAGAGACAGAAATAGAACACTTCCAGAAGGAAGGTTCTGAGTGTGAGGGGAGTCCAGACTTCAAGCTTTCTAAGTGTAGGACTGAGAAAGTTGAGCAATGAGTTCCTCCCGTTAGGAGGAATATGCTATGGCCAGCCCTTCCATTGCCTCATGTGGACTCCCAGGCTTTGGAATCCAGATATCTTAGAAGTGATCTCTGTCAACTGCCTCTGATGCCCATGTCTTTGCTCTCTTATGTCTTGAAGTTCCGAGTGCCTATTTTGTCTTTTGGTGCAGTGACAAATTTATAATCAGAACCATGTAGAAGTACATGGGTCACAAGGACTCTACTGAGATTCACCAAGGATTTGACTCATCCCTTTTCTGTTTACATGGAGAAAAGTCAAAGGTAGTTTCTCTAAATATTCCTGGTTCCTCTATTTACACAGGTAAGCTTTAAATCTCAAAGGGTCCCCTAGCTTTGGTAATTCTATTGGGAATATGTCATTCAGAGGTCGGCTCATCCTTTCTGTTGTTGTCTGGGCAGAAGTCATATTGCAAAGTACAAGAACTTATGCCAACATATCACCAAGTCAAGAATGCTGATCACTGATACTAGCTCCGTCAGGTTTCCTGACTTAATGATGTTGAATCCCAGCACACTCTATCCAGCATGGCTCCTGTCTCTGTTTCTATTGTCCCTGACAGCCTCTCTTCCTCTGTCTTTCACCTTCTCACCAACCTCTGTGTGCCGCTTTCCTGCTCCAATTTACCCAGTTTTTCCTATTGTTTACTCTGAAGCCATCAATCAACCAACCAACTCCACTTTTCATCTTTTCTTGACATCTTTCTAAAGCCTCTACCCTCTGGCCTTAACCCAGGCATGGTTCTTCCCCCAGTAAATGTTTCTTTTCTGTTTCATGGGCTCCAGGGATACATTGGTTTTCTCTGAGTTTTGTTTTTGTCTCTTATCCTGGGCAGAAGCCTCTGTCCCTCGTGGCTTGTATATAAAGATGAAATTGTCTTGCTCACTTGTTTTCATCCACAGATGTCACTACCCCATACTGTATCTTCCTTTTAATTCCCCGTGTTAGTGATCTGGGAATTGGAGGCTTGATCCTGGGGCCACTGTCCCTTGAGTGCTATCTGATTTAGAGAGGCAGCAAATGATTTCCCTGGCTTTGAAATACAAACAAGTTAATCACCTGTAACTACCTCCTTTGTCAAACTCACACTCCTGCTCAGGCTAATCTCAAATGCTGGTAGTCACGGAGACCAGAGAAAAAGGTCTCTGGAAGATTTCACAGTCTTAGTGACTCGTTCATACCTAGAAGTGACATCACTGGGCAATCATCACTTCCGCACGTGTTTGAACGGAACTGGTCAGTCATACCCATTGGGGTGTGTAAAAATCTATGCTATTGTGGCATAGATTGCATGTTATAAAGTTGACTTGGCAGGGGCAGGCAACATGTATGATAAAGAAGCCCGGGTAGTTAATCCCTGGCATTGACAGCTCCCTAGGTAATACAGTCTTCATGCTGATGGTGAGAGAGGAGGGGAAAGGTTCCTTCTATCAGAGCCCGCTTAGGATTTGATGATGGTAGGTCCAGGAAGCAGGGGAGTTGATGACCAAGAATGACAAAGTGAAAAGGAAGCTGGTTAGGGCCCTGACTCACTGTCTTCTTCCTGTTCCTAACTCTCTTGCTTCAGGCCTTCCTCTCTGAATGTTTTCATCTCAAATACCGCTCTAGACAGTATCTCTGCTTTATACTATAATGGCAGAGTCTCCCACTCTTAAAGTTTATTAGGGAAGAATTATTATTAAGGCTTAAAGTGCTATTCTAGGAATGTCTGCATTTTAATAACTTTGAAGTCTTTGAAAACTCAGTTAATAAATCTCAGTAAGAGGACTCCAGGCCACAAGTGAGGATACAGTTATTTAATGAGAACTCAGTTTGAGCATTCCTTTTTGTAGACTGGGGCTGTAGCGATGAAGAACAAAGCTTCTCAGAGTGGCCTGATTGTCTTGGGGTGGGGAGAGAGGCAGGTGATATGCGAATAAGTGACTCCAAAAATGCTTGTATATATTTTTATTTACCTTTGAGAATTTCATAAATGTACATGATATAATTTGACTATATCCACCCTCTACCTTCTCTTCCCCTTTGTCTACCCTAACCATTTCTCTCCCAACTTTACATCCTGTTTTTTAATTCTACTTAGTTAAAGCAGCATTGTCTGTATAGCACTGGTCGGTGGCCATTCACAGGGGCAGAAGCAACCTGCCAGAAGCCACACCTCAGAAGAGAAATGATTCCTCTTGGCTGCCCATAATTCTTCAGCTAGAAGTGAGGCCTTGTGTCCCCTCTCTCACACACCCAGGAATGTCAACTGGCTTGATTCTGTGCAGGTCTTATGTAACCAGCCAGCCTAATTATTAAGTGCCATGGAGAAAAATAAAACAAGATAAAGGGATTTGGTGGTGCTAGTGCACGTGTATGTGTGTGTGTGTTTGTGTGTGTATGTTTGTCTGTGTGTTTGTGAGAGAGAGAAGGAGGGAAGGGGAGGGAGGGAAGGAGAGTGGGAAGAGAGAGGGAGAGGGAGAAAGAGAGAGAGACAGAGAGAGAGCTGTACAGGTATAGGCCATTTAGTGACACTGCCATGGCCCAAAAATACAAAGTCTCTTTTGAGGAATTTCATTTCAGCTTGGTATTTCATGAATGAAAGCCTATAGATCATTGTATGTTTTCTCTCCTGTTACTGGAAGCAATCTGCACAAATCACCTTGGGGACAGGGCTGGGACTTCTAAACCAGCCTGGTAGCATCTCTGGATACCTCAGGAAGGTCTCAGACCTTGGCTGTAGCTTTTTTCCTCCAGCACACATCTTGCCCTTGAAGGGACAGAAGGCTAGTCTGAGGGGACAAGGAGGAAGCTGGTGCCCCATGCTGTCTCTTAGCTGCCTGCTCAGGCAGTCAGCTTCATTCACTAAGGGGGATGACAAACAACATCAGAGTTTCTGGCATCCCAAATAGCTCAGCATCTGCAGGAGTCCAGGTCTCAGGTTCCCTGGTTGCCACTTCAACTTCAAATGAAATCCAAACCAACAAGGCAGAGCTTGTATACACTGTTCTTCAGAGCAGACCCCTTCCCTGTAGATATGCACAGATCTCTAAAGTTCTCTGTCTCTCTGTGTCTCTGTCTTCTCTCTCTCTCCCTCTCTCTGAAAACAGCATCTCAACCCGAAGTCATTCATGAATCTTGAGTTAGAGCAGAGCCTACAAGAAATGTTCCTCCTTCGCTGTCTGTACTTATCATTCTCTTGGGCTGGTGGCAAGGTCTGCTGCTCAAACAGTTAATTTTTTTTTTTTTCCTGACAGAGCAGTGACTGTGTTTGGAATTCCAAATGTAAAGGATGTTCACTTCTCCATTTCTGAGGGAGACTTGGGCTCTCAGCCAGGTCATTCTTCTACCAGATACTGAGCTTGTACCAGTGCATTTTGGGTAGGAGACAGGGAGGAAGAGAAGAGATGGGAGGAGCACAGGGGAAATAGGGAGAGGTGTGGTAGAGTCACTTTGCAGAACAAAATCCTCCAATGGAGAATCAGTTCTAATCTGCTGACAAGAGCAGCAAATGAGGCGGAGACTCTAGCTCTACACATCTCTGCTGCCAATGGCTATATGACGTAGGTAAGTCCTACCTGCCATTTTTGCTTCTTCATGAATTTCTCTACCAAAACATAGTCTTGTGTATGGGTTAAATGTCAATTTAAATGTAAGAAAAATGAGATTATTCTACCATCTGATTGAGAAAAATGTATTTTTACTAATATAGGTGTTTTTATAATTGCTTTTGAGGAGTTTTATCATTCAAGTGTTAAGGGCCCAGAACTATTAAGCATTAATTTCAGGAAGATGATTGATTATATGGAGTCATAAAACAATAAGAAGTGAGAAACCTTAGGGGTCATGAACCCACTTCCCACCCAGACCTACAACTCCTTACAAATTCCCCCAAGTTCCCACAGCACTTGGCAGCATGACTCAGAATGACTTGCTTTTGTAAGTGTTTTAAACACACACTGTGTCCTTCTCCCATTTTAATCCAATGTTTCCAGGACAAAATGAGAGCATTGAGTAGGCACACAATAAACATTCTCGAGAGTGAACATGACTGCACACACACCCCATAGCTGTCCCTTCACATGGGTTGAGAAGTACCAGTGGCAACGTTGACAATGCGGTTGTTTCACTCTTGGCTACTCTAATGGTCAGAATGCTTTTCTATACTAGAGATAGAATGGAACTTCCATATGCCTTGGGGGCATCTGTGGAGTCTGCTAGAGCTCTCACGAAGACCAAGGTCAACTCATTTTGCTCCTTAATCATTTCTGCTTCCTAAGTCTCTCTTCATGTTGCTTGTTTTCATTTATTTTTTGAAAAGACATATGAGTACTATTCTCAAACTGTGATGCCTAGAATTATCCAAATAGGATTTTGCTGGCACATGATTCAGAAGAAAACAGATACTAAAATCCATACTTACTGGTTCCTGGTACCTTGATGGATCACCATGTTCTGTCTTAGTTTAGAATTTATTGCTCTTGCAGAGGACCCTGGTTCACTTGTGTTTCTACACTCAATCAGGCAGTGCACAACAGCCAGGAACAACAGTGCTGCCTGCTGGTCTCTTTGAGCACTTGCACACACATGGTAACAATAAATTCATGCAGGCACACAACACACACACACACACACACACACACCCACAATACACACCTAAAAGTAAAATAAATAAAATTTAAAGAACATCTAAGTAATTATAGAAAGGATAAGGTAGTTGATTTTAGTAAAGGAAGCACTTACTCTGGGACCTGAAGGTGTGCTCGGAATATTATTATTAATACACAGATGGAAATCCCAGGAATGAATCAGAACAGTTCTCCGAGTTCTTGTTGTGCTTTTTGCCAGGCTAACTCTAGAGAGAGTACAAGCAACAATAACCACCCTCACACTGCTAAGCCAACTTTGTTTGGATGACTGTTAGCCTCAGAGCTGGCTCTACTTGGTCCTGAATTGAAATTTAGAGCATGCTGCATATGGTCTTCTACTCCCCAGATGCTCTCTCTCTCTCCTCTGTCTCTCTTCTCTCTCTCTCTCTCAGATGGAATGTACCTTCTTGCCCTAAAGCAAACTTGAGATTTGACCATCTTCCACTTTGTGAGTCAATGGTATATTAGTGATTATGGTAAATTCAAGAGTGGCAAAGTAGGCTCAGGCTTTCCCTTCTGCTATGGCCATGAGTGAGACATTCATAGAACAGTCTGTGGGTTCACAGATATAGGAGACATGTAGAATATGGCAGCCAGTTGATTCCAATACCACCTGACCCCAGCTGATGCTAGAGGGGCAAGAAAGAAATCTCAGGCTATGTTTGTGTGTGTGTGTGGTGTGTGTGTGTGTGTGTGTGTGTGTCAGAGACGGGGGGCAGTTAATTTTCATTGTAATCCTGATTGGAGTATGGAACATCTCTGGCTGTGTCTCTGCCAGATTTTCAAAAAGATTAAGTCACAAGGTTTCCAAACTAAGGAATGAATAAACTCCTTGATGGATTCATACTATGGTGACATCCAAAGATGGTGAAAGGCAGGAGGTGAGATGGAAGTGGAGGAAGCAGGTTACTGGGGTTGGGGCCTTGAGGGCTCTATCTTCCCTGGTTACTTTCTATATTATATTTTCTCTGTTTCCTGTTAAAGTGAAGAATTGCCTTCCATTCATCGTGTGTTCTAGCTATAAAAATGTCCTACCCAAGAGACCATGGACTAAACTCTTAGAAACCACAAGTCAAAAGAAAACTTCTTCCCCTTTAAATTGTCTCCATCCTGTATTTGGTCACAGCAGAAGTAATATATTGTTACATAGTTCACCAGAGCAAGACAGCATCATTTTTGATAGCCACCAGCCAGTTGCTGAACAAATCTCTTGACTTGATATGTGCTTCCAACCTCTGTGGCAGCTTTAGAGCTAGGCTCTTGCTGATGGCTCCACTTGTAACATAATATTTGAGCTGCATCCATAGCTCTGAGCTTTAGTTCTTCTGAGGCAGTTAAATATTTACATGTACCCATGCCCACACACATCTCTTTTCTGTCCATCAGGACCTAGCCTGCAGCTTCTTCTGCCTGGAAGGGCTGAGCTATTTTGGAACTGAACCAATTACCAATTAAGAGCAGCAAGGCCCTTAGGCTGATGGGAGACTCAGCAACCACAGATCCTTACAATGTACAATGCTGGAGTTAAACTGACATGTGTGAGAAAGGTTTGAGCTCTTGATTGGGATAAAGCAGTTTCCATGTCTTACGTGTAAGTACCTGTATGGTATGCTTATCCACAAGAAGGCATTTGAATACTGTTATTAGTTATTGTGGTTGAAAGGCCAGGTGAGCCCAGTACTGCTTCATACATGATGGTAACTGCTTATTATGCTGGAGAGTACAGTCCTGTTTAGTATTAGAACAACATACATACATGCATACACACACAATACAACTACATCATACATACATACATACATACATACATACACATACATACAGACTAGTAGTCCATCCATAAAACCTAACAATCAAACACATATTTCATCTTGTTCAATCTAAACAATAGCTCTTGAGATTGGTATAGTTATTGGCTCTATTTTGTGGACAAAGAACTAAGGCTCAGAAAAGATAAGTGATTTGCCTGAGGTTCCATGACCAGTAATGAAGGAGCCTGAGATTGAGTCTCAGGCAGTCAGTGAGGCAAACATGAAACTCACATCTTAATTAGTAGCTCATTTTACACATTTTAACTAGGGATTTTTTAAAAGTCACAATTGCTAGTCTAGAGGCTTTACATGGAAGACAACAGTTAAGTAGAGAAACAGGGCATTCTGGTATTGAAATTTGTTTGTGGAGCTTTACTGGAAGAGAGTCTGTGGATGATCAGTTGTGGGAAGGGAGAAGAAAGTCTAGGAGGACAAAGGTGTAGGTTAGGATCCAGGAAGTACTGCTTAAAGGTAGGCCTAAAAGGAGAGAAACTTGTACTAGGTGGTTTTGTGTCAACTTGACACAAGCTAGAGTCATCAGAGAGGAAGGAACCTAAGTTGAGAAATGCCTCTATAAGATCCAGGTGTAAGGCAAGGAGCCCACTGTGGGCGGTTCCATCCCTAGGCTGGTAATCCTGAGTTTTGTAAGAAAGCAGGTTTAGCAAGGGAGCAAGACACTTAAGCAGCACTCGCCATGGTCTTTGTATCAGCTCCTGCCTCCAGGTTCCTGCCCTGCTTGAGTTTTTGTCCTGACTTCCTTTGATTATGAGCAGCGATGTGGAAGTGTAAGCCAAGTCAACCCTTTCCTCTTCAACTTTTTGGTCACAGAATTTCATTATAACAATAGAAACCCTAATTAAGACAGACCTATTTGTGGTCCTCAAGGGAGGTCTATAGCCGAGGCATCTGCTTTGCATTGATGAGGTTGTGTTCTACCATGTGTGAAATGCCAAACTTTCTTTCTTTCCCTAAGATATTCAGTAAAATCTACAAAACAACAAAAAATGTAAATGGGGTAATGGGATTTATGGAAAAGTGAGGACGCTGAGGTCACGGCCAGGAATTGTACAGCTAGCATCGTGTTTACAGTATGAGAACAGACTGCACTGAGCAGGCCTGTATGTCTCTGTAGGAAGCAATGCATTCTGGGCCTGACTCAGTCAGAGGATGGATGGCTAAGGACAGAGCCTTTGTGAATACAAAAGGATTCCTTCTTGGAGGTAGAGTTAGTTCTGGTCCAGGGATCAGGGCCAGAGTGTGGACTTGGGGCTGGACCTTGTTGCTGGTTATATTTGGACAGGTACAAACTTTATTAAAGACTATAAGGTCCCAGTAATTTCTTTTTAGCCTGTGGTAGAAAAACTCATTCTGCCTGAACAGATTGGAAAACTCTTACATTTAAGCAAAATCTTAGAAGATGAGTAGATTTTTTTAAATTAGACACATGGCAGAGACAAGTTATTCCTGTCCTTAGAAAACATAGATATGAAACTTGAGATCCCCCAATGGCTGACCGTGTAGTGGGCTGCAGACATGAACTTCCCATGGACACTCTCATAGGAGCCCTTCAGTCATTCCAAAAAATACAGAATCTGGCAGCTTCCATATGCCAGGCAGCGCAGTTTCAAGGTGAGTCTTCTCATTTCCTTTCCAGCCACTCTGGAGCTTCTCTTGTGCAGGCAGACAAGGCCATGGGACTCACAGGTGAATAGCTGATAGCACATTTCTGACTGCTGTATAAAGAGGGAGTGGGTGGAGCTTGGGGATTCTTATGGAAGAATAAGAGGAAGGATTATAGGTCCCAAAGGGGATAGGAATTCCACAGGAAGACTAACAGGGTCAACCAGCTTGGACCCTTGGGGCTCTCAGAGTCAGAACCACCAACCAAAGAACATACAAGGACTGGACCCAGGCCTCCCTGCATATATGTAGCAGATGTGCAGCTTGACATTCAAGTGGGTCCTGAACAACTGAGCGGGGGCTATCTGAAAAGCTGTTGCCTGCCATATTACCCAAATATTACCTTAGAGAATGCTGTGAAATATGGAAGGCCCTTATTGCATTGTAAAGACTCATCTTCTTCAGCCAGAAGACAGAAACCTCTGAAAATCAAGATAAATTCAACCATGAGGATGACAGAAGATAGGAGCCTAGCTAGCATGGTTGTCCTCTGAGAGGCTCTACCAGCACTGGACTAAGACAGATGCAGATACTTACAGACAACCATTGGACTGAGGTCTAGGACCCCTATGGAAGAGTTGGGGGCAGGAATGAAGGAGCTGAAGGGGATGGCAACCCCATAGGAAGACCAACAGTATCAACTAACCCAGACCCTGAGAGCTCCTGGAGACTAAGCAACCAACCAAAGAGCATACACGGGCTGGTCCATGACCTCTGGCACATATGTAGTAGAGGACTGCCTCGTCTGGCTTCAGTGGGAGAGGAATCCTGTAGAAACTTGAAACCCCAAGGAAAGGGGATGCAGAAGTGTGAGGTGGGGGTGGGTGGAGGAGGGGTGTGTAGGGAAGCATCCTTTCAGAGGCAAAGGGGAAAGGGAATGAGGTGAAGAACTCTTGGAAGGGGACTGGAGAGGGGGGCAACATTTGGAATGTAAATAAATAAAACAATTTTAAAAGTGGGGGATTAGAGATGTTGTTAGGAGAGATTCTGGGAAGGATACTTGACTGAAGTGAAAGGAGTCATGAAGAGGAGAAGGCAAGGCTCTGTCACAAAGTCCATGGGGAGAAGTCTATTCCTCAACATCTGATCTTACATCAGTTGGTACATTTATTAGATGACCATCTCCCAGGTAGACACTCACAGAGCAGGACACAAAACAAGTGAGCTCAGATGAAATGACAGGTTTAGCAAGGGGATCGTCAAGGTAAAGAGAGCTAGGCAGAGGTAGAATGGAGTCCAGAAACAGTGAGAGAACAGACTCCTCATGATCTGGGTCAGTAAAGTCCCACAACAGAAGGCAATAAATGTCCATCCCGTGTTTCAAACACCGATGTGTTACTTATGATGCTCTTAAGCACCTGGGTACATGTATATAATAGTTCCCCCCCCCTTGCTTCTAATGTCTTTCCTGGGTCTGGCCTGAAACATGTGGTTATCCATCATCACCTTGCCCATCTTAGCATGTCAGGACTCAGGCTTCAGAATTTGTAACTGTAGGCAACAGACTAGCAACTCTGTTTTCTTTCTGGAACTCTACAGGTTCTGGAACAGGAGAGTTGCCTTTGTGAGCTTGTAGGTCAATGGGTAGAGAGAATCAGGCCAGACTAGGTAGGACTTACTCCAGCCAACTGAGCAGAAACAACAGTGAGATTTGGTGATTGACAGCTGTGCATTAGCTCTAGACTCTGAGGGAAATGCAGTCTACCACGGAGCTGTAACATATATCATCTCTTCCTGAGTCAGAAGAAGCAGTTGGACCTCCTATCTATTAATCACATCTGCCATTAATCAGGGTAACTCACCATAATTGTGATTACAGTTGGGAATCAATTAATGTTCACCTTAAAATAACGTGTAGAGAGGGAAGCAATTAATGTAATAGAGTTAGAGCATCAGAATGACACAAATGTTATTGACAATTATGAATCACGGCTTGCAGGGCGATGTCCACAGCTTGCACGGAGAGGTTGACAGTGAAAGGGAAGACAGGATCAGGTAGGAACCAAGGACGGCTCCTCTCATCACCATCCATGGGAAAGCAGTGTGCCTGGGGCTCCCTGGCTACCTCCTCTCCTCCTCATGGCTCAGCTGTAACCACTCAGCCTCCAAGGAGCCTGAAGAAGGACATGGTTTCCTGTTCCTTACCACCGAAGTATTTTATTTTTATAAACCTAGTTTATTATTATTATCCTCAGACTTGGATCTGTATGGCTCTTTGTTGGATGGGTATTATTTGAAATAGGTTTGACCTAAGCTGAAAACAAAGTAGCATTTTAAACTCATTCTGAACTCTCACTGTGTGTGTGTGTGTGTGTGTGGTGTGTGTAGTCTATATACAATTGTATGTGTGTATAGTGCATGTGAGTTGTATATATGTAGTATGTGCACATGAATGAGTATGTGAGTTTCTTCTATCAGTTGTTTGCCTCATTCTCTTGAGACAGCAACTCTCAGTCTCTCACTGAACCAGAAGCCTGTCATTTTGACATGGTTGATTGACCAGCAGACTCCTGGATTTGCCTGTTTCTTCCAATGCTAAGGTTACAGGCACATGTACCTGCCTGGCTCTTTTACATGGGGGCCGAGATTTGAACTCAGATCCTCATGCTTGCACAACAAACACTGCTGCCCACCGACATACCTTTCTAGCCCAGCTTTTTTTTTTTTTTTTTTTTTTAAGGTACTTTTGCAGTGTGACTCAGAATGGGCTCAAACTCTCATAATCTTGCCTCAGTGTCTTGAGTGCTTAGGTTATAAGTGTGTACTACCAACCATATTGTGGTTTTCAAGGAAGCACTTCTGCTTGTTTAAACACCCTACTCTTTAAGAAGATGAAATAAAAGTTATTGTGGAATTTTTTTTTTAGCTGTGGAAAGTGTGTAAAGGACCTGGATTAGTGTGTAAAGGACCTGCTAAGGTCACACAGTGACTTAAAGGTATAGGAGACTCAGTACACTCCCTTTCCCCTAGATCAGTAACAACCAGTGATGACACAACTCCTCTGTGGCTGTTCAAGTTCTCATTCAAGTGAAATGTCTCACTCTCTGTAGGAAGTGCTCCTCCTGAGGTGTCCCGAGTAAAAGATCCCCCAGTTCAACCCCTCAGACCTGGAGCTTTTTCCAAAACTTGAGCAAAATGTTAGCATACACAACTTCATCTAGAAGTGCTCAGAAGGTAATTAAACAGAGCCTTCATTTTCCAGATGAGAGAACCTGGGGAGAGGGTGTGTTTGTGTGTGTGTGTGTGTGTGTGTGTGTGTGTGTGTGTGTGTGTGAGACCAGCTCCATATCCAGCTTTAGATGGAAACTGCACACTCTTAGTGTTGTTTATTTGGCATGTCTCTTAAGGTCTTTCTCTGAATATTTGTGCACCTACCTTCAGAGCAGCCGTTGCAAGTGATCTTGAATTCTGCTACAGCTGAAGTTCTGGGGTTCAATCTCCAGTCACTTTTATCCCATCTATAGGAGATTCTGTGTCTATCTAGTGTCTGGAGGCTGAAACCTGGGTCTTCTTGGATAGAATAGCACAGTTCCTTTGAAAATGGCTGCTACAAGGACTTTGATTTTTTTCCCTCCCTGCTAAGGGCTTCTTCCAGTCACTGTGGTCGTGCCCAAGGTCCATAACGACCCCATTTACTAGCCTCAGTGGGAAACTCGAGTTGGTAGGCAAGACTGTCACCCACAGTAAATGGTGATTTTGGTTCAGTTGCCAAATAAACTCCCATTGATGATCCACTGGTGTTTCGTGGGTTTTTTTTTTTTTTTATATTTAATCGATGTCAAGGCATAGTCATTGCGCAGGGGGAATATTCTAGAGTGATTGATCCTTAATCCCTACCAGTGGGCCATCCTAAGATCTGTGGGCCCAATTAAGTATGGCTTCTCTTTAAAATCAATGCAGGCTTCTTGTCATTTAGGAGTTAGGGTGGCAAAGGCCTCCAAATCCACTAGATGGCAGTAGTCGGTTAATCATGTAGGAAGGGGTTGCCTAGAGAAGCAATTCCCAGCAGAGCGGCCACGCTCCAGGATTTATAATCAAGTCCAGAATGTCTAAATATAAAGATACTTTCTCCCTTCCTGCATTCCCCAAAGATTACTTTCACTCTTTCTAATTATTATTTAAAAATAACAGTTACTCTGGGCTAGACTATGGAAGACTATGGCAGAAAAGAAACAGTGGCATCCAAGCCCGGAGCATGGCTGGAGAATTCAGTCAGCATAGGTCCAGCTCGATTCGGTTGCCGCCTCCTCCTACAAGCAAAAGCTTTCTTCCGAGGCTTTTCTAGCCGCCTCTCTGCAAGCTTCCAAGCCTTCAAATCAGGGACCTCATCCAGATCATGAGCCCCAAACCACAATGTACCACTAACTACGCTGAGCTCTGAACCAAACCCTAATATTAATTTATGGAACCACAAAGCCATTACAAAGTTGCGTTCTATTTTCCTTATAGAAAGCAAGGGAAGAGGGAGGGGCGAAGGGCAGGGGAAGGGGGAGGAAACGAGTCATACTGAGGAGAGATTTGAACTGTAATCAAATGGAACGTTATTTCCTAGCTAGCGCTGTGGAACAGGGCCCTCAGGAAGTTCTCTGAATCTGACCTGAACTGAATGTGTATTTGGCAGCCCTGCTCACCTTATTTGAGCCATGGTTCTCTGAAACAACCTTGATTTCCCCTGAAACTGCTTTCAATGCTATCCTGGCCTCCAATACTGGAGTCTCACAGTAGGGTTGTGTGGAATTGCCCCTGGAATAGCCTTTTACACAGAGACACCCCAACTCTTTTATGATCACTCCTATTAAGGCCATTTTCTTGTTGGTCTTTGTCTTCTCTTTAGCAGCCAGAGAGTCTGGTGGTTGGATCTGAGATTTATGTAGGACACTTGGCTAAAATATAAACAGTGGTTTAGAGAAGGGGAATCTGCCTCATGTCAAAAGTAAGACTAGGCTGGGGCCCTCCTGGAAAGCTGAATTGGATGCTTATTCACAGAACAACGTTACTGTCATTAAGGGTTCTGGCCCAGGCTAGCTGGCTGGGGCCTGGCTGCAGAGCACAGTCAGGTTCAAACCATGTCTTGGACCCACCCTTACCTGGGTTAGCAGGGAGGGAGCCCAGCACTCCGTTCATAATCACCTGTGGCCAACAGTGCTTGGCTTTCTGCAAACCAATCACATTTTTGGTGTCCACTTCATTTAACCTATTAATTGAATAACCCTCTGAAGGCCTTGAGCAGTAGAACCAGATTTTATAAGATTTGGAGTTCGTATAACTCTAGGGGAAGAGGGACTATAAGAAAATGATGTCAAGATTCCAAGGATAGTAATAGACAACAAAGAAAATATTGATTTAGAGTGACACAGAAGGAATCACATTCTTACAAAATGGCTCCTCCAGCCAGGGAGACTAGATCTCTTTCTTCTGAGTGGAGGGCTAGGGAGGTGCACCCCGCTAGCTTCCAGAGAAATCATTCTTCAGAGTGACCTGGTGACTCTGAAGAGGTTTGCATCCTTTGTCCAGGGGCAGATTACTATGGGGTCCAACTCAATTGTGAAATCAAAACTTCCGACTCTTGTGGTAGTATATACACTTCCCCTCCCAGCACCCGGCACAGAGGCTGTGTGGGAGGATTGTGAACTCCAGGGCAGCCTGAGCTACATAGCAAGCCCCTGTGTCAGCAATCAAGGGCTCTAAACATTTATCATCTCTTGAGTTGTTGTGTTTTCATTACAGTATAGCATCTCCCTCTGTCACCAGACTGCTCTGAGCTCTAGGGTTACACCTTGAAACAGTGCAGAGTTATGTTGGTTTGAGTTTAAAAAAAGGAGTCCTTTCCGTAGTCCTGAGACCAAGAAGGAGCAAGGTGAAGGTGTCGGGCTAATTCCCCTGGAGATAAGCCACTTAATTTATCCAACTGTTTGATAGGATGCAAGCTCCAGTCTTGGGTTTGTTTGTTTTTGGGGTGTACTCTGTAGCCTTGCCTGGCTTTAAAGCTAGAAGCAATTCTATGTGTTGGGATTACAGGTTTGCGGCACCATACCCAGCTACAAGCTTCGAAATTTGCCTGTTGCCCTGAACCCTTGAAGGGTTTGATCTTCAGCAAGAAGATAGCTTCCTGAGGGAGAGACTTATGAGAGGATGACATGTCTTTCTGAGGTAGTGGGCTATCTGGGTCAGTTCTGGCTGATTCTGGGGCTTCTGAATGTCCAAATTCCATGTTCAGTTCTACATGGGGAGGTTTACCCCTGGAGGTCTTTCCCCTTTGACCTCTGAGTGCCCTTCTCCCCCAATACTCTCCCCTCTCTCCTCCCTCCTGTTCCTCTTTGAGCAAGGCTCTATTGTTAGCCATTTGTGTCTTAGAGTGAATTTAAGTTATTTAGTTTCTTCCTGCAGGGGTGAGCAGCAATTCCCCACTGAAGGAACAAAGCTCTAACCTTCAAAGCAATAGGAAGCTGGGAGCTGATGAGGGAGTGTCCTGAGTTGGAGGGCATGGGTGGGGGGGGGGACTGCCTACAATTTGGAAACGATAGCACAGAGGCAGCTGCTCATATGTAGGGAAAGAAAATAGAAATTTAAGATGAACCATTGCCTGGCATTGTTCCTAGGGCAGATGATTACAGAAATGGTGTTTGTTCATAGGAATTCTGTAAGGTGGTTATACAACTTTTAATAGATAAGCCAAGGTAAGAGACAGGTAGGCACAGAGAGACACAAATGTGGGGAAAACCATGTTGGGACAGCTGTCTAGCTGTACCTGGAACATGGCTGTGCCTTCTCATGAGTATGTTCTATAGGCCTAATCAGTATTAGGTCCCCCCTTTTTTTCAATAGGAAACCTGATACTCAGAGTTGTGAAGTGACTTCCCTAAAGTCCCTGTCACATGCAGTGTCAGGTAGCTTGTAAGTTCTATACTAAGGAAGCAACATTTGGAGTTTTAGAATAGAATGGAGGAGCTCAGTTCACCCTATCTGTTTTAAGCACACAGCAGGGCAAGGAGACAGGGGCCAGTAGGTTAACTCTTAGTAGGTTAGCTTAGGAAGGGAGCAAGCAGGTGGCTGCCATCTTTGCTCTCTGCTGATGCAAGAAGGTCTAAAGCAGGAAGGTCCCCAGGCAACGCATACAGTTGCTCTCTGACAGGAGGGTTGTCATTATCAGAACAATGTCAGCTATCTCCTGACAATTTCCTTTCTTGACGCTCAGGGATACTAGGTGGACTTCCCGTCCAGAGCACGTGGGGCCAGACTGAGACTATACGGATGCTCACAATGGGTAGCTGATTTTGGGGGGTGACAAGGTTTCAGCCCAGAGGTGACAGGATCATAGTTTGTCTTCTCTACATTTGTTTCACCTTACGTTCTGCTTGCTCCGTATTTCATTAGCATGCCTTGCAGATGGCTAATTTATTATTTATAACTAGCATGCCTTCTGAGGTCTTCCTACAACTCACAAGCCACTTTCTTACTCATTAGCTACATTTCACACGTCTCATCTCCTGCGTTTTGCTCATAAGTGACTTGCTTTCTCTCTTTGCTGCTTTAGTTATCTGTCTACTGCTGGGTAGCAAAATGGCTGAAAACTTCGAAGCTTAAAGTAGCAATTTACCACCCCTCACCCCAGCAATGGGCAAAGAGATAACTTGTTGGTGGTGGTGTTCTTATATCAGTCAGGGACATAGCAGATGGCAGTCTTTTATTCATCCTAGCCTGATGCCCGATTTGGTAGCCAAAGCTGTTTTATGCCTAGACTCAAAAAAAATCAAATCAATTCAAATCAAGTCCAGGCAGCTCAGCAAAGAGAGGAAAACAGACATTTGGACTGCCATGCTAGCCACAGGCCGCCCTTCAGTGCGGCACAGGTCCATAGACAGCCACTTGGGCCATGTTACGTAGTGGGGCTGCCAGGCACATGGCCAGCTTGCAGTAGGAGCCACCACAATGTACAAGTATGTGGTGGTCAGATGGAAGAGAGAGAAGGGGAGCAGCCTGAGCATTAGAAAGAGAGATGGAACTGAACTCACGGATGGAGAGGAGAAGCCTGTTGGTTGTGGGCAGCGCCACCACCTAGAACTAAGGTGAGGTCCCAGCCGGAGCTGCAGCTGAGGGCCATGTCTGGGTCCATGGCTATGAAGTGGCAAGGGTTGGTGTTGATGTCTGTGATTCATATTACAACTAGAGAACATGGGAATGTTCTTGGTGGGGCAGCCTTTGGGGACCACTTGGATGTTCTGAGACCGATCAGAACTGGCCCAGCTTCTCACTGGCTGCAGTCTCTCTGGCTCTGGGGAGCTGGCCCCATCTCTCACCAATGGTACCACTCTGGAGAGTAGGCCCTGCATCTCAAACAGGCAGCACACTGGAGCTGTCTTGGTGGCAGTGGTGTGGGTGTGCCAACCCAAGGGCTTAAGTGTGGGAGAGCTGGCCCTGACACTGGTCTGTTGTGAGGTGGTTGCTGGGTGATGTTCTCCTTCACTCCTCTATACCTTTTGTAGTTAAGGGAGAGCTGGGCCCTAGGGCACAAGTGTGGGAGAGCTAGCCCTGCCCCCTTACTGGTTACAGCATTTGGGAGAATGGGACCCTGCAGCTTACCTGTGCAACACAGTGGAACTGGCCCTGGTGGCAAAGACATGGATGAACCATCCCTGAGAGGGTGAGAGAGCAGGAGAGCTGGAGTAGTCCCTCAAAGTCTGCAGCACTTGGGAGAGTGGGCCCTGCATCTTGACTGAGCATCGAAGTGGAGCTGGCTCTGGAGCATGGATGTGGATGAGCCAACCCTAAGGGCATGAGAGCAGGAGAGCTGATCTTGTCTCCTGCCAATGGTAGCACTGGGTGGCCTAGACAGAGCACTGCTGGAGAATTTGCCCTGCTGGTGCAGGTGAGGAAGAGCCAGGATGATGGTCAACTCATCACCCAGGCCCAGATCCAGGGTGTCATGGGATATTTTCCCACTCCATTTGCAATAAAGCTCAGTGATTGGGCAGTATTAAAGGTAGGTGAAGTGAGGAGTTGGGAGGAGAGAAGGAGAGGAAGAGAAGGAGAGGAAGGGGAAGAGAAGAAAGGAGGTGATCGACCATGGAGGAAGACTGATGGGTCCAAAGCAGTCCTGGGTAGCTACTTGTATCAAAATGTTAGATATTGGGTAACAACTCTAATTGTGTGGGCATCTTGTTAATTGAGCATTTCTAAATACATACATTCTTTGGATAATCATTACGCTTTAAGAGTCTGCTTTCTACCGAGTACCATGAGGATGGCGGGTATTATCAGGGACTCAGCCAAGCTTTTCGGGGCAGCGTGGTGGGTTGGCAGAGTCAGTCACCACACTGGCATCTCTTGGGTGCCAGGGCCAGTGTTTCTAGATAGCTGGAGCCGCAGACAGAGTGGAAACAGTGGGAACATGGCGGACCAGGTGCCGTATTCTAAATATCTCCCGTGTCACAAGTCACTGCCCCCAAATCTATATCATCTGCAAATGGTTGGGACATGTGAAAGGCTCAGTCCTGCTGATCCAAAGCTGCAGGATCTCCATGACACAGGGCAACAACAGGATAACTTGGTAGAGTCCCAATGAAGATCCAATATTGATGGTGTCATAGAAGCCAGAGATCTCAAACCAGACCCATGACTTATTGCAGTGAATACTTGCAAGTGAAGACGTGTGGACAGAGGGATATACTGTGGAACACAGTGACAAATTACAGCTTCCATGATGAGATGTGCATTTTTTATTTTGGGGTAGGGAAATCGCAGGGTCAAAGGGCCAATATGAGGGGACAGGCAGGTGAGCAGGACTGGGGTGCATGATATGAAACTCGCAAAGAATAAAAAGTTAAAAAATAACTCAACAACAATGGACATGTTTTGATGCATATATAATATTTAAAATTGTGAGAATTTCATACATGCAAATAATGTATTCCATCCATATACCCTCCACTTCCCCTTCCAATTCCCTCCTCACTTCCCAAAGTCCTTTTAAACTTCACGTTAGTTTTTGTAAAAATATTCCACTGAGCCCAATTGGTGAATGGGTATAGGGAAATTCACTGAGCACTGCCAACCTATTAGGAACCTTCTAGAAACCTATCCTTAACAGCAAAGCAAAGCAAAGCAAAGCAAAGCAAAGCAAAGCAAAGCAAAGCAAAGCAAAGCAAAGCAAAGCAAAGCAAGCAAAGCAAAGCAAAGCAAAGCAAAGCACAACCAAACCAAACCAAACCAAACCAAACCAAACCAAACCAAACCAAACCAAACCAAACCAAACCAAACCAAACCAAACCAAACTAAAAAGGTCTCTCCCTTTCCTAGAAGCTATCAACTGTCAGTAACTCCTCAGCTGGGAGTGGGGCTTGTGTTGTCCTCCTCATCCATGCTAGACTATCGACCATCCTGATTCGCACAGGTCTTGAGTGGATAACCACAGCTGCCAATTCTTTACATGTTTTAATCTCTCACAGTTTCTGTGGGCCAGAAAGTTGGGAGCAGTTTGGTTGGGGTATTCTGGCTTAGAGATCCTCAAGAAGTTAGAACTTAGGGAGGACTGGAGGAGATGTTATAGCCGTGGGTGGGATGCTGGTCCTGATGGCAGAGATTCTCAGTTTCTTTGCACATAAGCTTCTCCATGGGGCAGAATGAGTGTCCTTATGAAGTGACAGCCATTTTCACTCATCCAAGAGACAGCAGTGTCTTCTATTAGCTAGCATTGGACATCACACATGATCACATAAGACAGCCCTGTCTGACATGAGATAGCATATATGATATAGGAGATCAGAAGGCTAGGATCATTGGTGTCAACTTGAAGACTGACTTCCATAATGAATCTCAGATAACAGGATAGTTCCCTGCCCTTCTTAAGATCGTCACCTATCCAGTTTATTTCCATAATTATTTAAAGAATTGTCCATCCTAAAAGCAAATATGGCAAACTTACACTACTGTCTTATACACAGTAGGTTGTATCCATCTCCCAAATTTTCCTTTCCCAGGCCACTTCTTTGGATGCTCTGAGTTCTAGGCTTTTCAAAGGGTATCTCAAAGCAATTATAACAGTGGTAATCATCCACCATGATCATTGAAGCAGGCTGCTCAATTAGAGAGTTATACAGGGCAGAGGAGATGGCCTGGTTGTAAACCACTTGCTTTGAAGGCATGAGGATCTAGATTCAGGCACCAGAACCACACTAAAATATAAGAGAAACAGTGGTGGGGACGCCAGTGGCATGTGCTTGCCATCACAGAGACAGAAGTAGGCAGGTCCTTGGGGCTTACTGCTAGCTTGGGAGCATACTTGGAGAACTCCAGGTCGCTGTGAAACCGTGACTCAAGAGAAAGGAATACATGAGAAGCAACACTAAAGTCGTCTTTTAGCTTCCACACACAGATTACACAAACATTACGTGCATGTATGTTTAAAAACTTGTGTACATATATACACACATACAAACATACTCACACACACAGACACATAAGCATACACACACGACAAGCATACACAGACACCCATACACAAGTATACTCAGGCACACACACAAGCATACACAGATACAGATACACACACAAACACACACACACACACACACACACACACCCCCGGAGGGGATTATGCATAAGATCTTCATAGAGCCACCAGGGAGGAAGTCTGGCCCAGCATCTCAGCTGGAGAAGGCATCTTTTTCCTTTACCTTTCACACGGCCTCTAAATGGCTTGTTTCTTTTATCCTCTGGGTATGAGAAGTGTAACTGAATAGCATCTAGAGGTCTTTAATTCAAGGCATTAGTCACCATGGTGCCTCTGCTACATAGGCGAGTAATAGCAACGTGTGTTTTAATCTCTTGTCCTCATGGATCTGGATCTCTTAAAGGTCAGGATCATTTCTGTCTATGATGTTGGTCTATGTGGTTTGTTTTTGTTTTGCTCCCTATTCACATACCAGATCTCTTCTAATCAGTGGCATCTCTTGGGGTGGGGGGCATGCAGAAAGAATACTATGAATTCATTCTTCTTCTGCCACAGAGCCTTAATTGACTGACATTATCAGGAAGATCAGTTGTTTAAAGCTACTATTTGTTTATCTATAACACAAGCAGGGTTCACTCAGGGTGTGATTGGTTTGGTTAAGACCTTCTAGGATTGCATGACATTGGCCAAGCCATATATTGGCTATTTCAATGTGTCTCATATTAGTATGGCATTTCTTTATGCCTTGCCAATGGAAGAAGGTCTGAGAATCCTAGGGCCTAGGTTAGGATATGCATAATTAGATTTTTACTTATTCATGACTTCTTTTAGGACAAGAACGGAATGAGTCTCTTCAGAAGAGACATTCGCTAGAAAGCTAATGATTTTTATCCTTCAATTCCTTGTATGCTATTAGAATTAGACTGTAAAATGTCTCCCATAGGCTCATGTGTTTGAACATCTGGTCAATGTTTAATGCTGGTGGTTTGGGAAAGGCTGTGAAATCGTTGGGAGGTGGGGCTTAGCTAGAGTACCTAAGTCTCCAAGACAGGTTACTTGGAAGGCTATACCTCCACTGCTTCTGAGATCTGCTGCCTGCTGAACTGAAATCCCTGGACACTATGAGAGTCAAATGACCCTTCTTCACTTAAGGTGTGTCAGGTCCTTTGTCACAGCTATGGAAAACGAAATTAATACACACAGCTAACTAAAAAGCACAATGCTCATTGGAACTATGGTGCTTTGAGCTTCATTGTTTACTGGAGAGAGCTAATTAATATTGTTTTTCCTACTGTGACAGCTAATATTATATGCTGGCTTGACTGATCACAAAATGCTTAGATGCTGGTTCATATGTACATTATTCTGCATAGTGGTTTTTGGATGAGATTTATGTTTAAGATGGGAGACCAAGTAAGCTGATTGGCCTCTCTATCAATAAGGAGGCCTCATCCAATCAGTTAAAGGACTGACCAGAACAAAGAGGCTATCCTTCTGTAAGTGAAGAGAATACTTCCTATCCTGGACCTTCAAATTGGGACATTTGCCTCAACTTTTAGTATTCTGCTTAGAATATATCCTGTTTTGACTAATATACTCTTGGCCATGTTGCAAGTGACTGCATATACCTGGACATGGTATATCTGGGTCACGGTATCTCCCTAGAAATATTTTCCACTTCCATGAGATGGTGGCACGCTTCCCCACTGAGCACAGATGTGCTGTCAGGGATTGTGGTTATAACTGCCCCCTGTTATTGCTTGCTATGAATAAAGAAGCCACAAGCCCTGGTTTACTGATAGCTTGGTATGATATAAACAACTGAATAGGGATTGGGTTACCTGGGCATGTGTAGCCTGAGACCTTTCTATATATGAGTATGTGAGGCAGATTCTAGTGCATTGTCCTTTTAGTAGAAGAGGTTGGTGGTCCTACATGGAAATTAGGAAGATTGACTTCTGTCTATTCTCTGCATCTTTGTGAGGTGACTACTGGCTTATGGATAATGGCCTCATCTACTAGACTTCTTATAGGAAGACATTTTTCATTAAAACTGAACCATAGAGAGAGATGGGGGTCAGCATCTAAATGTATTATGCTGGTCAGCATCAGGAAGCCTCCTCCTCGTACCACTTTCTCTCAGATGCCAGAGCTCTACTTACCTCATCTTTAATCCCAGTCTTGCCCCCAGACACAAGAGGAAACAGTGGTGATAACTGGTATGGAGTCCCTTAATTTCCTCTTTCTGTTGTGCAAACAGCTTTTTGTGTGTGTGCCAGCTGATGGCAATGTGGGCTCCCTTTGAGTCCCTTCTGTATCCCATAGCAGCTAGGAGTGTTGTCTGTTGACTCTATGGGACTCATGTAACATTATATTTGTAAAGTATATTATACTGACCACAGAGGATGTTTGATCGAAAGTTTCATTGCCTTTGGATGTATTTGCTTGCTTGTTCACGTGGTAACAGTTCACCCATTCTCTTACTGTAGATAATAACACCCCGCAGAACCATGATGCTTGTTAATCCTGAACTTGAGACTTCCTTTTCATGTGTGTATATGTTTGTGTGTGTGTGAATGTGAGTGTATGTGTTATACTATGTATGAGTATGTGTGTGGGAGTGTATGAGTGTGAGTGTACATGTTAGTATGTAATGTGTTTGTGAGAGTATATGAGTGTGTGTTTGTGTGGTGTGTTCATTATTGTATGGTATGTATGTATGTGTGTAATGTGTGTATGTGTGTTTGCTTGTGAGTGTATAAGTGTGTGAATGTCTGCATGTATTTTGTAGTGGGAGGTGTATGTGAGTAGTGTGTTGTGTGAATTTGTATGTTTTTGTATGTGTGTTACAGTGTTTGAGTATGTGAAAGTTTGTTATTGTGTGGTTGTGTGTGGTGTGTGTGTGAATGTGTCTGTGTGAGTCTGTTATTTTGTGGTTGTGTGTGGCATGAGAGTGTATGTGTGTTTGTATATGTGAGAATTAGAGTGTGTGTGTGTGTGTGTGTGTGTGTGTTGTTGAAGGTCATAGGATAATATCAGTATCTTTTTCCTTTTGTTTGAGACAGATCTCTCATTGACATGGAACTTCACCAAGCAGGCAAATCTAACTGGTCAGAGAGTTTCTAGAGATCTGTCTGTCTCCACCTTGCAGCTCTGTATCAGCAGGATTAAAAGGCACACACCATCAGTCTGGCTTTCACAGGGGTCTGTGGAGCAGACTCAGATCCTTATACCTGCAAAGTCAGTACTTTACAGACTGAGTCATCTCCCCAGTCCTCAGTGGGCTTTTTGCCTTGGTATATGAACCAAAGTTTCCAGAAAGAGTTTGTTCCTTCTGCTGAGTCTTCTGCAAGGCAGATTAACTGATTAGAATTCAAAGATTGTAGAGAGGTTGAGATGCTGCAGGTCCTAAGTCTAATTACAATTGTCTTTAGCTCTCTAACCATTCCTTACCTACCACTGTGTCTGACCTTATACATTGTGACTAACAGATAAAACCTTTGGAGTATATTAACTTGACAAAATCTAGTTTCCACCAACCTAAAGGCTAAGAGTGTCATCAGATAGCATCCCAGTCCTATTGTTGAGATTTCTCTGTTTTGCTGTAGCTATTACTTAATGTTCCCACTAATGTTTTTGGAAAGTACCTTGATTTATGACTTTCTTTGTTCTGTTACCATAAGAATTTCAGGCGAAAACCATTCTCAACAATAAAAGAACTTCTGGAGGAATCACCATCCCTGACCTCAAGCTGTACTACAGAGCAATAGTGATAAAAACTGCCTGGTATTGGTACAGAGACAGGCAGGAAGATCAGTGGAATAGAGTTGAAGACCCAGAAATGAACCACACACCTATGGTCATTTGTATCTTTGACAAAGGAGCTAAAACCATCCAGTGGAACAAGGACAGCATTTTCAACAAATGGTGCTGGTTCAACTGGAGGACAACATGCAGAAGAATGCAAATGATCCATTCTTATCTCTGTGTACGAAGCTCAAGTCCAAGTGGATAAAGGACCTTCCATAAAACCAGACACACTGAAACTAATAGAAGAGAAGGTGGGGAAGACCCTCGAACACCTAGGCACAGGGGAAAAGTTTCTGAACAGAACAGCAATGGCTTGTGCTCTAAGATCAAGAATTGACAAATGGGACTACATAAAATTGCAAAGTTTCTGTAAGGCAAAGGACACTGTCAATAGGACAAAACGGCAACCAACAGATTGGGAAAAGATCTTTACCAATCCCACATCTGATAGAGGACTAATATCCAATATATACAAAGAACTCAAGAAATTAGGCTCCAGACAACCAAATAACCCTATTAAAAAATGGGTAAGGAGCTAAACAAAGAATTCTCAACTCGAGGAAATACAAATGAGCCGAGAAGCACCTAAAGAAATGTTCAGCATCCCTAGTCATCAGGAAATGCAAATCAAAAAACCCTGAGATTCCACCTCACACCAGTCAGAATGGCTAAGATCAAAAACTCAGGTGATAGTAGATGCTGGTGAGGATGTGGAGAAAGAGGAAACCTCCTCCATTGTTGGTGGTGAATTGACACTATGGAAAACAGTCTGGCGGTTCCTCAGAAAATTGGCCATATTACCTGAGGACCCAGCTATACCACTCCTGGGCATATACCCAGAAGATGTTCAACATAAACAAGGACATATGCTCCACTATGTTCATAGCAGCTTTATGATAGCCAGAACTGGAAAGAACCCAATGCCTTCAACAGAGGAATGGATACAAAAATGTGTACATTACACAATGGAATATTACTCAGCTATTAAAACAATGAATTCGAGAAATTCTTATTAAATGGATGGAACTAGAAAATATCATCCTGAGTGAGGTAACCCAATCACAAAAGAACATACATGGTATTCACTCACTGATTATTGGACTTTAGCCCAGAAGCTTGAAACACCCAAGATTCAACTCACAGACCACATAAAGCTCATGAAGAATGAGACCAAGTGGGGGGGGGGGTACAGTTCCTCTTAGAAGAAGTAACAAAATACTCAAGGGAGCAAATATGGATGCAAAGTGCAGGACAGAAACTGAAGGAGGGGCCGTCTGCAGACCATTCCACCTGGGTATCCATCCCATGTGCAGTCACCAAAGGTAGATGCGGACGTGGGTGTCAGGAGGTGCATGCTGACAGGAGCCTAACATAACTGTCTCCTTAGAGGTCTGCAAGAGCCTGACATATTAAGAGGCGGATGCTCACAGCAAACCATTAAACTGATCATGGGGTTCCCAACAGAGAAGATAGAGTGAAGACTGAAGGAGTCGAAAGGGTACGGGACCCCATGAGGAGAGCAACAATACCAACCAACCAGAGCCCCCAGGGTCTAAACCACCAGCCTGGGAGCACTTAGGGAGGGACCCATGGCTCCGCTATATATGCAAGGGAACTATATATAAGTGAGAGAAGAGATTCTTGGTCCCATGAAGTCTGGACATCGTGGGGGGTATTCGAGGGTGGGGAGGTGAGGTATGGGGGAGGGTGGGTGTGGGTACACCATCATAGAGGCAGGAGGAGGGGGGAAGGGAAGGGAGTTCCTGGGAGGGAGGGGGGAAAGGGGGGTAAGGGGAAAACACCTGAAATGTAAATAAAAGTTCCAATAAAAAAAAATAAAAAGAATTTCGGAACTCTTACCACATTGGAATTTGGCCTAACCTGAATCTGTGTTCTCAAACCATGGTCATTCATACTTGGCTCCAGAATAAATTATCTCTCATCTCCTTTGAAGAGAGGGTTATGGTTTTTTTTTTGTTGTTGTTGTTGTCATTTACTACTCTCAGGACTATTACTGTTAAAAAAGACTTTAAAAAGCAAACTATACCCTCTTCTTTGCCTTATCTTTCTCCCTGTCTCTCTGCTGTATATTGCTCAATTAGCACAGCTTCTGAATGGCTACTTTAGCCACCAAGAGGTACAGAATCTGGATCACACAGTGGAAGATTTGGTTGGGTTCGTATTTTTGTGATTGATTCCTGTTAGTATCTGTAGCTACAGTGTTCCAGTAGCTGATGGATAAGGACCTATGTATAGCATCCTCATTTCCCTATATGGTATATAGTGTGACAATTTCTGCTTTTTCCTTTTAAGGATACATATCTTTCCACTTTGCACTCTGTTGAGAATTCTGTTCTTTGTCTTTGAACAAGAGTGTATATATGTTTATTTTTCTACTATTTTAAAAGACATTATTATTTACGTTACTTTTACTGTTTCTCTGTGTTCAACAAAGAGAGAGATTTATATTCTATCTGCCCTCATGAATAAGAAGCCCGATTCTCCCTCGATTCTTCCATTTTTTCATTGTATAGATTGCCTTATCTTTATATTCCCTACCCTACTTGCCTCTGAAGCCCTGCTTATATATGCAAAGATTCATTGATATGTCCTACTAAATAGTAGACTATATATTCCAACATTCCTCTTTGGCAGTCTAGAATAATTGGCAAGCGTTTTGAAATTTCCATATTTTTTTCTTTATCTTCTTCCATTAATCTCAGCCAGGGGAAGGGAGCCATAGAGAAAATTCTACCCTTTTTAATATGGATTCTATATTTTTGAAAAGGCAAGCATAATGGTTTAAAGTAACATATTCCCTCTAGTGTAATTATAAATACCAATTGTGAAGCACTTGTCTATCAAGTATTGCACTAAATAAATTATAAACACAAATTCACTTAACTTTTTGCAGTATCCCAAGTGTAGATGTTTCGTTTATCTATATGTTCAAGTGAGAAAACCAGGATGAGCAGAAGATGAGCAAGGGAGGCTGGAGAGATGACTCAAAGGTTAGGAGCTCTGACTGCTCTTGGATTCATTTCCCAGCACCCATATCAAGTAGCTTACCACCAACGCCAGCTCCAGTTCTCACACCTTCCTCCAACCTCAGAGGTCACCCACACCTAAGTTACACACACATGAATACATGTATACATTTAAAAAATAAAGACAGATGAGGGTTAAGTGACTATCTACAGCTGCTTAGTTATTGATGGACAATCATAGCATTCAAATTCAGGTTGTATAATTTTAAACTTTCTTCCATAATTCATGGTGGTAACTATTTTAGATTTTGTAGGCCATGTAAGGTTTTGGATCGTTCTCAGATATGAAAGTTTTAAAGGTGCCTTCACCTAGTAGGCTACATAACCAAACCGTAAACTGTATTTGACCTGATAGCCACAGTTTGCCAGTCCCTGCTCTAGAACATCTACTTCATCCACCACAGCCACAGGTATCTCCAGGCAGCGTGGCTTGCCATGTGCATACGAGAACCATGAATATCAGGCACATTATGATTAGTTGTGGTGTAAAGGCTTTTTTTTTTTTCACCGTGTATCCACTCTCTAATTCTCTACATTGGGAATTAGACAGGACAAAGGGACTTTCTGCCTTTCAATATTTTTGGCATTTGTCACACTGAGCTTCTGGGAACCTTGGTGAAGAGTTAATGAGTTCTGTGACATTTTCTCATCCAAAGCTTTAGATGACAGCTGGTTTGCTGGACACTTTGCACGGAGATGCATTTGTCCCCACGAGAAGAGGAAATGCAGCCAGGGCCTTCTTTCCTCACTGCCCTCCATTGATAGCCATTTAACTCGGAATCTGGAACACCGGGCAAAGCCAAGTTGGTAGGCTAGTCATAGGTTCAAGCTCAGAGATGATGAAGGCCTAAGGTAAAAGGGTGGGTGGGACATAGTAGGCTTAAGGAATTGAGAGCACAAGTGGATTAAGAGTGAGCAGAACCTAGGCTGAGTCAGAGAGACCATGCATGCATGGTGGTGGATGTTGGTGTTGTGAACATATAGAATTCAGCAGCAGACTCATGTTTCGAGGGAGGGGACATGTCAAACTCAGCAGCAAATAAGTTCATTCTGTGGTTTCCACAGCCTTCCCCTGGAGATGGATGTCTGTCAGGGCAGCAGTTTTAAATACAAGTTCATTACAGAAGCAACAGTGAGACTAGAGAGGTTGAATTTAGCCCTGGATAACTTGGATCTATTGAAAAAATTTGTGCAGAGTTGAGTCTTCACAAAATCCTTATTTAGGAGAGAGATTTTGGAGGAGGAAGAGAGAGAGAGAGACCTTGGAAACTATGATGCTACCGTTTCCAGGGATCCTGGCTGTGATACGACAGAGGCTGTGAGCCAGCCGCGGCGAGAACATGATAGACAGATGCTAAAGATACTTTGCCTGGAGAATTAGACACACTTAGAATTAAAAAAAAAAAAAAAAAAACCGTAGGTTTTTTTTTTTAAAGTACAGTATTTTCCCCGATATTTTATTTTGAAAAATTTTGAAATATGGCCTTGGGAAAATTATAGTAAATAAACATTCATGTAACTTTCATACACATTGACCACATTATTTTTGCCACATTTACTATGGATATTCTTCTAAATAATTACATTTTAATTATCATACTCAGGAGATGTAAGGAGGATACCATAGTTTTTCAATATCTAATTTATGTTCAGGTTTCTGTGATTATCTTAATGGTATATTTTTAGCTATTTTTAAAAAAGTGTTTATTCAATGGTCAAGAATTGCATAGTATTGGGCATACTTAGTCTTTACCTTAGAGCCATTGTCATTGCTCAATAGATAATTATTTAAATTTATTATGAAACATTGGAGAAAGACTATTTAGTAGGTTGAGGCAGAAAGATCACAAGTTCGAGGCTCACCTGGGCTACAGAGTGATTTGAAGGCCAGCCTGTGAGACTAATCAGTGAGACTAAATATCAAAATAAAAGTACAAAAAGGACTGGGGATATAAAAGCACTTTCCATCTGATGCTTTATAACTTCTCATTTACAGACTGGTATCGTCATTTATTTGACTAGTCTCTTACACATGAACATTTGGGTCGTCGCCGATGGTGTTTTTAATTACACGCGGTGCCATGAAGAGAAGCCTCATGAAGGGTTTCATTCTGCAGTCGTCAGAGGAGTATCATCAGGGTAACTGAGAAAACAGTGTTGCAGAGTTAAGGGACAATGTGCTTGTCACTTCACTAGACGTGGCTATGCTCCTTCTGTAGGAACTGGACCATTTTTGCTTTCATACTTGAAGTATAAAAGAGGATCTTGTCCCTACTGAGTCACTAAGAAAATGATTGCCAAGATTTTGGTGTTTAAAAAAACTTTATTATTGTTATTACTATATTATATATTGTTGTTGTTAATGATGGTGATGGTGGTGGTGGTGGTGGCACTCATGCTCTAATTGTGTGTGTGTGTGTGTGTGTGTGTATGTGTGCATGTGAGGGAGACCACAAGCTACAGAGTGAATGTGAAGGTTAAATGACAATATTACAGAGTCACTTCTCTTCAGTTCTGGCAGGCTTACATACTTCACCTGCCCAACCATTCCACTGGTCTGACTTTGAAATTTTTGCTAATTTTTTTTTCTAATTTCTTAACTAAGAAACTGGTCTATTTTTAATTTTCAATTCACCATGATTAGTGAAGTTAAACATCTTTCAGTATCTTTAAGGGATATTGTATTTTCTAAGGACTTGCTTATTGAGATAGAATCTCAGTTTATAGCACTGGCTGGCCCGGAACTCTATGTAGAACAGACTGGTCTTGAACTCACAGAGATTCACCACCACTGCCTCCTAAGTGCTGGGATTAGGAAAGGACCATCCCAGTGTTCTTTGAAAACTATTTGTATTAGTTGCTTTTCTCTTTGCTGTAACCAAATATCTGAGAAGGGCATCTTAAGTGGGAGAAGGATTTGTTGTGGCTGACGGTTTAAGGAAGTATGTTTTATCATGGTGAGAAGGTGACTGGGAGCACGGAGCTTGATGGAATAACACAGAACAGACAGGAAACCAGGCAGCACTAAGTTTTAAGACCTACCTCTCATGATCCACTTCTTCCAGCTGGATTCCGTATCCTAATGGTTCCATCATCTTTCAAAATACCACCACCATCTGGGGACCTAGAGTTCAAACATGTGAGTCTATAGGGGCCTTCTCACCTGCATGTCTTGTATACCACTGCTTGTAATTCTATCAGATTTTAAACTATTAGTATCAGTAGAAAGAATAGACCATTTTGTGGAATGTTATACTTTCCTCTCCTATTTATCACCTGTCTCTGTGTATATGTGTGTACATGTATGTGTGTGCATGTATACAGGCCAGAAGACAATGCTGTATCATTCATGAAGCACAGTACATCTTTTAAAAGATGTCTTTCATTGGCTTAGACCTTGACAAATGAGCCCCAGGTGTATACTTGTTCCCACCTCCTCAAGTGGGTACCACTTCTCCTGACCTTTTCTTCCTCTTTACAATAGGCTCAAAATAGGGGATCAAAACCAGGTACCCTGTTCTCACAAAACAAGCAATTTATAGACTGAGCTGTGTTTTGATAGTTTTCCTCAACTTCATGGGGTGTATTGCATTTTTACCAACTGAAATTTTTCATATCTCATTTTTAACTTACTTTTATAATAACTGTATGATAGTGTCAGTCATTTTCTGTTCATTTTGAAATACTTATTTTCATACACTGCAGTAAGAGTTATATGTAGCCAGGGATGGAGGAGACTTACAATAGTTTTATTTTTAGTTCAAATGTATTCTCTTACTGAGCTACGAAATGGAATTTTATTTATTGTGTGGTGCCTTTGGCAGGCGAGGAACAATGTATCTCTGCACTGGTGATTCTCCTTTGTTTTTGAAGGGCCATTTAATGTCCATTTTCACTTCCTGGTGTCAATTTTTATCCTTCTTTATTTTGGCCAGAAAGACTCAAAATTGTGCCCCTTTGAAATCCCTTTCTCTCCCTCAGAACGATTCCAGTTTCTGGACGGTCATGTTTATACTCTGTGCCTTCCAGCCCTTTCCAGTAGTTACTCGGAAGCACTGAGCCTCAATGTTTCTTCTCATCTCCCACTGTGGGTGACACCTTCCTCTGAGTCCCCATCCTCCTGGTCTTTATTCCTCTTGCCTTCTGATATGCACTTTCCAGATGGCCTTGCGTGGGCTTGCTTTACTTCCTGATTTTGCACACTTTTAATTTCAAAGTATACTTGGCTTCCTACCGGTGGCACAGTCCTGGAGTATGACTAGTTTTATTTACTCTTGCATCATCATCATTATTATTATTTTACAAATTTTGTTTTTCTCTTTGAAGATGCGTGGATAGATTTGGAGTTAAATAGCTATTGTTATTCTACTAGAAGATGGAGTTCTCATAAATTTGCAATTCGAAATGCATGGTAGAGATTATTTGGTAGAAACCCTTCTATTTACAAACGAGAAACTTAAAAGTGGCAGGAACCCATTTGTCTAGGATTATACAGGACTGAACTCAAGACTATTGCTCTACTTCCTTCTCATAGTGAAATAAGAAAATCCCCCTTCAAAGCAAGCTACATTATACTAGAGGAGGAAATTCTCAAAGCCAGAAGTCTGTGTGTTTCATACCTCATTTATGACCCAGAATCTAAAAAAAAAAAAAGCAATTTCCAAGCCTTTTGAGTTGATGGATACAGCAGGATCCCAAGAATTATCTCTGGTCCTATTTAACTGTTAGATCCTACATGAACTTGTCTCCACATTTTGTCTATGATGCTACTGACTAGAAAAACACCAAGATTCTGGAACTGTATCTAAGCTAGAGTTTTGCTTACATATGGGAGGAGAGGAAAATAGAAAATATGGAATTTTGTCTGGTCTCTTTTTACCCAGGGGGGAGGGGAGGCCACTAGTGGTGGAGTTATGATGTGCTAGACACTCTGCTGACATTGGGGCAACAGTGAGACATAAAGCAAAGTCTGTGCCCACAAAGAGTCCATTGTCTTACTGACTGAGTTTGCAAGCATTATGCAACCAGTGGGTAAGTACTGTCAGATGGGGAAATAGCTAACGACGGGGGCAGGGAGCTGGAAACAGCCATGTGGCCTTGGACAGAAGTCTGTGCTAATGAGGTAGCCTTTGAGTTTAATTTGAAAGAATGAATGGGGGTTTGATGGCCAGAAAACTGAGGGAAGTATTTGATATTGGTGAGAAGAATAGTTGGGAATGGTTAGAGGATTAGCCTTGGCTCTGCACCAGAGGGTATATCTTAAGAACCTTAGTTTATTGAGAATGTTCACCGGAAGTCCATAAGAAGTGGTAAAAGGCCCTAAATAACTAAATAAAGATCTTATGACTCAGAATGTGGAGTGGGCCATAGGATCATGTCTGGAAGCAGAAACATAAGTCAAGAATATTTTGTTAATACGACTGAAAGGTAATGAAGGCTTCCAAATTCACTCTTCGCTCTTATGTATAATTATGGTCTGTTGGAAGTCAGATGTAACTTGTCTGAACATAAACCATCATTTCTTCTCCTTAAAATTCACTCCCTACTGTAATTGTTGAGCCCTATAACACAAATTAGATGCCAAGAGATGGGCTTTCTCCAACTTTATGCATTTTATAGTCAGCAACACTTTAACAAATGAGTGATTTAATCTCTCTTCCTGGCTTGAGAGATGCTTAGGGGTTAAGTGCCAGAGTGCTCCTACAGAAGACCCGAGTTCACTCCCTGCACCTCTGTTGGGTGCCTTACAATTACCTAAAACTTCAGCTCCAGGGAATATGACGCTTCTGACATCTACAGGCACATAGCCATGTACACACACACACACACACAAGCACACACACACGAGTCACATGCACATACACATATACACATACATATAATAAAAACTAAAATAAATGAATCTTAAAAAAAAACAAAACCTTTCCCTCAACCTCAACTTCTGCTACCCCAGTGAAGGTGCAAAGAAAACACCATCAAGTAAAAACTGTCCCAAGTATCAAAGCATTAGAGATCTCAGTGAAGTGATAGAAACTTGGGAATGGAAAAAACAGGCTGTGCCGGGAAGGGAAGAAATTATAGTGAGTGGATAGGACATTGGAAGTTGAGGTTTGAAAGGAAGTGCAATTGCAGTTGATGCTAAAGTTTTGGTACAAATAAGGACAGTATTACAGTATTACAGTTTTCTCATCGCTACAACAAAACACCAGGGGAAAGCAACCTGGGGAGGGATACTTTAGCTCATGGGATTTAGTTCACTGTAGTATGAATAGCATGGTAGCAGGAGCAGTTCTGTCTACCACAGGTGAAACATGTAGCATCATCAGTTCTTCAGAAGCCCGTACTTGGAGGCAACAAAACATGACTTGGTCCCAAAGCAGTTTAATCTTTGAGGCCATCCGGTGGCCCATTACAGCCACCATGTCCTAAAGATACCACAACTCCCCAAAGAGTGTTACCAGCCAGACATCAAGTTATCAAACACACAAACGGGTAGGGACAATCCATATTCAAACTGTAACAAGGTCTAAGATATGAAGGATATTATCAGCAATCAGGAAGATAAGGCATTGAGGGTCTGGGGTGTTGAAGGAATCACCAGTATAAATTCTGAAGTCCCCAAGACTAAAAGCAGCACTTAGTAGGAGTAGTAGTTACTGTGGCATAATTGTCACAATAGAGAGATGTTCAGATACTCAGATCACCACTAAATGAAAGAAGTACCAAAAAAGCAACAGTTAGAATCAAAGGGCAAGAATCATACTATCATATCAAATTCTATCAAATATAAAGACATCAAATCATAACCCAAGAGTACCCCCAATGTCCTGATTGGGTATGGAGCCATGTTAGTCCTGTCTTTCTTAATTTAGCTATTCTTCTGGGTCCCTGGCATTTTATCTAGTCTCTAGATCCAACTCCTATTTTCCATGTTGAAAGCCTCTAAGTAAAGGAAATGTTGGCAGAGGATGGGCAAAACCATGTACCTTATTACAGATTTAAATAGTACAGTCTGGATTATCTGAAACTCTTCCTTGGCCAACTCAGTTCCCTTGCTCTCTTCTCCAAAAAGTCAAGGACAGATAACTCTTTGAAAGGTACAAGAATCAGGAAGATTTCTGCCCCTCATTCTTTTGTGGCCAATGGTTCATAAGAAAACACTTAGAAACTCCCTTCAATCCTAGATGATCCTTACATTTATTTCTTGTTTGAACCATAATCCACTTATGGTTTTACATCATCCCCTATCTCTGATTCAGGAAGGCCAAGAGTCAAGTGTGAGCACTCTAAAATGTGAACTCGTCACTGTGTATTAGGGATATGTACAGGTGCTAGTGCATGCCAATCATTGCAGTGATGGGTGGTGGAAGGTGTGGCTGAGTGGACAGGAGACATAGAGAAAGAACATGGGGAGAGGCTAGAGTCAGAAAAATACCAGATAGCATTTCAAATCGACTGGGATTGGAAAAAATGGTGGCATGCCAACCAACCAAACGTTAACATCCATTTAGCTTAGAACTTTCTGGATTAAAAGTTCAGATGGAAGAACTGAGTAGTGAGGTCTAAACTTAAAGAAGCAACCACATTTGGAAACAAGGAAGAGGTAGAACTCTGGTCAAAGAGTCTGAAGGAGAATCGTTATTTTGTCTCCAAGGTCATGTATTAAGACAGAAAAGTAGTGGCGATGGTATGAAGGGACACTAAGGGTTGTGGAAGTTATTGATCAGGGTAGGAGCTGCCATAGCAGAAAGGATGCTGGCAGCCAGATACAGGCAGGGAGTGTGTAGAGCAGACAGGAGGCCAGTAGTTAACCTCAAGGTGTTGAACTGCATACAAAGAGAGACATGCCTTGCTATTAAAGGGACACATCCATTAAATGAAAATCTTTTGAATGTTGCTTTACAGACCAGAAGGAAGACTCAGACTTGAATTTGGTTTCAGCATGTACATCACACAGAGCTCACAACCACATGCAATTCCATCCTTAGGGGATTCAATGATCTCTTCTGGCCTCTCTGCGCACCTGCATGTATGTGCACACACACACACACACATACATGCACACGCACATGCACACGTGCACACACAAATATAAATAATAACATTTTAAAAAATAGAAATAAGATTAAAATCTAAAGAAATCAGTGCCTATACTTTATTTTCTCTGGGCAAAGGGGAGGAGCTAAGGAAAGGCATGGCTTTCTAGGCAAGGTGAGAACTCAATCTGAGTCTTCCTATCTTGGCTAACAGGAGAGGTGAAGATACAGGGAGGTAACTCTATAGCAATAGCTCAGATTTTCTAGGGATTGTCACATAAAAAAGATGCAAACCACAGCTTTCTAAGATCATGGCTGAAATCTCAGTTTCTTGGCTTCTGGTCATTTAGAGAAGGAAGTCACGTTCTACCTACTCTGCTCGCCTCTGAGGGTAAGGCTACTACCTCCCAGTGAGTTCTTAAGCTCAGTCCCATCATCTCTAGACAAGCCTTTCACTGATGTGCTGAGCTTCCTGATGGAGAAGTCAGTACTTCCTGTTCTCCATCCAGAACAAATTGCTGATTGTTGGAATATCTGATGAAATAAGCAAAGGCCTATGCCACCTCAGCTGCTATAACTTTTTAATATGAGTTACTACAATAGAAAGACTTAAATGCTTCTCTCTACTGCTCTGCTACAGTACTTCCAGGATCATAAATTCTTCTCCTCCCTGTCTGTATTACTCTGTCTGTATTACTGGCATTTCAATCCTTTCTAGATCCGAGAGCCCTGAAATTGAAAGAAAACAGGACTGTGGCTTTATACATTTTTAATTTGATGAAATCCCCACTTTGAAGTCGAGGGAAACAATGCTCCTGGCAGAGTGGGGTGGCCACCAAGAAAGCCTGCAGAGGGGTGGGATTTGGCGAAGCTATGCAAGCAATCTGAGGCTTCATTCTGAATCTGCTGTGTGAGGCTCCCAGATGTGAGCATAAACATACAGTTGTCTGTGTGTGTGTGTGTGTTGTGTGTGTGTGGCACGTATGCGCGCATGCAAGAGCGGACATGTTTGTATGTTACGTGTGTGTGTGTTTGAATGTTCATGTGTGTGTAGATGAACTTACTTGTAGGCATGTAGAAGCAAACCCCTGCTTTCATTTCTAAAATCATACCCACCCTGCTTTTCTGAACTTGGCTCTTGCGTTAGCCTAGAACTCACCAAGTGGGCTGGATCTCCAGCTAGTTTCAGCAGCTCACCTATCTCCACCTTCCCAATGCTGGGATTATAAATGAATGCCACCAGGCTTGTTTGGCTTTTTTGTTTGTTTTGTTTTTATTTGTTTGGTTCTTGTAATGTGGTTCCTGGGGACTGACTCAGATCCTCATGCTTCCAAGACAATCATTTTACCAACTAGACTCTCTCCCCAGTCCTAGTGTGCCTCTTAGGAATTATAATCAGGCTGTGAATTTACTCCAGACATTCTCTTCCCTCCCCAGTGCCTTTGAGGACATGGAAAACTAAGTAGCATGGGCCACTTGACACTCTCAGCTTTGTTGAGAAGTCTGTGCCTCATTTAATTCCATCTCTAGACCCCAAGGTACTATGCATAGTTGGTTGTATGAAAAGAAGGAGAAGCTATGTCTCTATTCTTAAAATCCCTTTTAAAAGACATTCGTTTCAGTGCTTACTTCTGGGGTCTCAAATCCTGGGAGTCAGTATGCTCTCTCTAGCCTCTAGCTCTCAATTTACTCTTGTGGGAAAGGGCCTCCTCCCTTGAGGTGGAAAGAAGTGCAGCTTGGCATAAGGCCCAAGAAAGAATGAAATAAAATGTCCCTTTAGGCATGGCCAAGAGGTATGATTAGCACCATTGCTCATCAGCATAAAATATCTTCAATTATGAGGGATTAAGAGGATTGGAAAGGCAAAATTCTAAAGAGATGAAATATGAGTGGATTAGTGGAAAATGGTACCCCAGGATGTCACCCCAGGATAGCAGAGGCCAAGGTTGCCTCAAGGTGTCCATCAGATGCTAGGGGTTCACAGCTTGTATTTTGATCCCTCAGTTCACAGTTTGGGAGTTTCTATGCTGTCTAGAGGAGTTGGGGTGGAGTACAAGCTGCTTTCGTGCTCATTCTGGCAAAGACAGCATGTAAAATCTTTTGCTTTTCTGATAGCAACTAACTTAAGATACACAAAGGGGCTCTACTATGAGCTGACCACTGAGGTTCCATGGGGAAGCTATTTTCATGCATCTCCCAGATTATTTCCTGTGTGTTTATATGGATAGACAGACAGGAGCAAGGTGAAGCATGCTGTGCTTGTCTGGAGTGGGTGGAACACTGCCTTGTTCAGACAACAGTCCACCTAGCAAAAGGCAGGCATTATGAAAATGTGCAAGAACCATTCTTTAGGATACAAAGAAGTAATACCAGCTTCATGACTATAGGGTTTACCTGTTTGGCTATCTGGCCAGCAACCAATCAGCTGATTCAATGTTTGGTGCATTGTCTATTTGGCCAGCTGGTAGCTTTCAAGTATTCAGTCAGGAAAGAAGCACTGGGGTGAACCTGGCCAAGGCCAGGGAACACTAGGATTGTAAAGAACAGGTACCAGCCAAGCAGTGATAGAGTCACTAGGGATCCATAAGGTGCTAAGGTGGCACACAGGGCAGGATTTCCCAGACATAGAATGAGATACTCTAAAGTCAGAGAAAAGTGAGGGATAAGAGTGTTGTGTATGGTTGAGAGGACTTGGGGTTGATTTGTTCTTACACCCACTCATTGGCTTTCCAACTTGAATGAGTTACTTAACCTTCTCCTGTTTCCTCATCTTCTGTAGACACTAGGCACAGTTGTTTCTATGTCATGAAGTCATTGTGAGAGTGGTGGTGTTCAATAATGTATGTGAACTTTCTTCAACAGAGCCTGGCATACAGTAAGCACTTCTTCTCCTTCTCTCCTCTTTCTCCCTTCTTCTTCTTTTCTTCTTCTTCAACAGCAACATCATCCGTAGATCTGAAAAATGTAATGGCAGAATAAGAGACACAGGCATCCAGTGAGGTGACAGAAGCAGAGGACAAGGGGAACTGATGAGCTTTCAGGGATGTCTGGCCTGGGGTTGCTTGCCTTACACCAGGGACATAATGCTATTCATGCTGTAGGGGTCTTTGGGGGACTACACAGCCTCTAACTACAAAGAAGAAAAAATGGAAACAATATCAAATTGAAGCATGATCTGAGAGTTTTATTTGATGCCTGAGGATGGGTTAAGTTGGATTCATGGTCCATGAGCAGGGTCAGGGTGTGTGATGGGCCTGAAGATGGTAGCTTAAGGTAGGCTGACAGACTAACCTGATGCTTCCCACCTATGCAGCATGGGAGAAGAGAGACTGTTGATCTTGTAGAGACCTTGCTGTTTCCTAGACAGACTCATGCAATTAGATGGGTTGATAGAAGAACTGCTGGAGGTAGATTCTCAGAGAAGGCTCAGCCATCTCTGCTTTCCTTGTTTAGAAAGAACTCAGAGAACCTCACAGCAGAAAAGGCACCATGGTCTATTCTCTCCTCCTCAAGGCTGGATTCTAGACTTCTAAGCAAAATGAAGGGTTCACATGTGTCCTATTAAAACCTAATTCATTCACCCATTTGACAAATATGCCAAGCGGTCTTCAGGAAACTCTCAGGGGCATATGTCAGGCCAGTCAACGAACACCATAGTCAAGGAGGAAGAGCAGACATGGAAAGACAAAGGAATGGGTCAGATATGCCAACAGATGTGTGATTAATGCTCAGACAGGGATGGTACCAAAGTGAGAAAATGGAGCCGGGTCCTTTGCTTCTGAGATTTTTGCAGTGACATTGTGGTTAATAGCTAAAATAAATAGAACAAAACATAGGAGTGAGACTACTGGGGTAAAATACAGACTGGTCCCCAAGTTTTTAGATCATAAAAGTCTCTAGCCCTCAAGTACCAGCATCCAGACTAGTTGCTTTCCAGGTATGAGTGGCTTGGTCAGAGGCAGATGAGAGACATGTCCTCAGTGTCCCCTCCTCTTGGAGCCACATTCATCTAGGTGGTAAGGCCCCCACAATTTGCATTTCTAGAGTCAGGACTTTTCACAGGAGCTGAGAAATAGTAGTCATGGTAATCACAATTCTTCTACATCCAGCCAAAGAGGGAACCACTCTTTTCTGTTAAGGTCATGTTACCCTATCTATTAGGACAGCTGTATATCAATAATCACAGGCAACACCAAAGGCCAAGCTAGCTTCTGGCATTGGGGGAGGGGAGGGGTGTCTGTTCTTGTCTATAGAAAAGGTGAATGAATTATTGCATATGCATGTACCATATTCTCAAAGTTTGACTTGGTTTCCAAGGCCAGGAGCCAGATGCCCACTGGGAGGTCTTCCAAATCACCGTCTTGATCTTTTCTTAACTGCTCTCAAGGGGATCCAGAGAGTGAGTCTGGTATCTGGCACCAGAGCATGGCACCTGCCCTGAGAACTCCAGAGCCTTGCTCATTTTGGCCTCAGGCCTGCTTTCTCACTAAGCAAGGCCCTTTTACCAGATGGTATAGACTCAGAGTCCAGTCTACATTGAAAGGCCAGGTCTTGCCAACTCCCATCTCTGAGGGGATGGTCTGTGTAGCTCAAAGCCAAAATGCCCAGGGGGTTGCCAACCAAAAGGTGGTGAGTGTTCTTGTCTCATAGGCACCACCTAAAACTGGCAGCAGATGGGAAACTAGGGCAGGGGTGGAAAACAGCTGGATGCCATTTGCTGCCTAAGAGTTCTTCAGGGATTTGAAAATCATTGTTTAATTTCCCTTCCTGCCCTCACATGTAAACAAATGTCGTATATCAGGAGCATGAAAATCAGAACTTTTAGTGGTTGGCGTTCATCTTCACTATCTTGCAGCCTTCTTCCCAGCCACCAAGATGCACACATCGCACACTTGCACATTTACATGTGCACATGCACACATGAGCACCTGTGTGTGTTCACATGCTCACTTAAACCAAAAGGCAGTCTTTCTAACTACAAACCAAAGTTCGATTTTGTTAACGGTGTATCTAAGGCCTGGCCAGGAACCCAGGCTTTTTTTTCCTCTGAAGTCTCTTGGAGATGTTAAAAATGGCTACGTGGGACCTCAACAGGAGAACTGAATTGGAGACATGGTGGTTCTAGATATTTATACACTCCCAGCATTTGCTCAGTTGAGTTGCTTGCAGCTGTGGCTTGTTAGGGATATCACCCAAAGGAATAGCAGAAAATACACATATTTTGTATAATTTTCCCCTCCATTTCTTTCCCAGGTTCTAAATAGGCACTTGAAGGGAGGGGGGATTTACCATAGCATCTTGGCACAAGGTACAGTTAACCCAGAGCACTAGGGGAGGACACTTGTGGTCCTGTGAGGGTAGGCAGGATAGGAAAGGGGCCACTGGATTTAGTCCAAAGGTCACACAGAAGAGAGGAGGATGTCTCATTTGACAGTCCTTCACAGACGAATTTAAAGACCAACGTCCAACTTTAAATTTTTTAGCAACTGGCTAGGAGGCCATGTGGTCTGGGCAATCTCGATGCTCTGCATGGTTTCTGATTGAGTCTTTTTGGGTCCAAGCAAGGTCTAGACCATGACCTTGACACAGATGTCAAGGGAGTGATTCTCTTTTCAGACAAGGACAAGTGGTTACCTATGATAGGCTTCAATAAACATCCTTTGGATTCTGTCCCCAACAGTCTGCAGATATAAATGCTTAAGGCTGTGGTTCTGTTTGCCTTTGCTTCTGTGAACAATATTGCAGGCACCTAAGGAGCTTGGTGTGTACACAATATTCTTCAGTCTTTCCTCAATCCAGACAAAGACTTAATTGCTCTTTCCTCTAGAAAATAGAGAGGAGCAAGAGGAAAAAAGATATGAATGTCTTCTCTTTAAAAGCTGTCCCCTCCCTTTCGAGAGCTACCCACTCCAACCCACCAATGTGATGAAACCTCCCCAGGCTAACCCATCGAATTATGGAAGCTCAGCAGAAAAATTACAGCTGCTGTAGAGGTCACCTGACCCCGATGCATCAAGTCCTGGAGGGAGGCCAACCCTCCACTTAAAATGGCAATCTTGCACAAAGTGGCACAATGACATGTTAAAAAATATAGAGATGGATAGAGATGTAACATGGGAATATGTATTTCTCCTGCTTCCCCCCTTTGAAGCAGGCATGTTAAAGGTATTAAACGGCATTCCACTCTGGAGGGATGCTCTGGCTATGGGCTTAGGAGCCTAGACAGGAAGTGTGAATCATGAGGCAATGTGAAATTAATCCAGACAAAATGAAAAGAGCAAGGATGGAACCTAGGTATCTGGTCCAGGAGGGCCCAGAAGAGTGGAGGCTGTCTCGCCCACCTGCCCTGACCTCCCCAGCTCTCTGTGGGAGAGGGGAGCCTTTGTCTGCTGGAGGTGGCTGTTGTGGGACTCAGGGGATTGGAGAGCAGAATGAGTTGGCAATCCTTTGGAGGGACTGAAAATCCAAGGAGGAAATCTCCATGCACCGGCCCAGACTCTGAGGGCACCTGGAGAGTGGGGGGAAGCTGGGCAGGCGCACACAGGAGGCACAGATGTGGCACTGAGATCATGTATACCTGTCTTCAGCAGAGCCTTTCCCAGGGAGACCCAAATGTCCCAGACAAGACTCCTTCTCTAGGGTTGGAAAAGACATAAACAGCTTTGCCTGTGTTTCTGGTTTTTAATTTCCTAAAAGCTGCCCCCAGGGTAATTTCTAAATCTGTTTTCTTCACTTACCCTCAGTTCAGATAGGGGGGTAAATATTTCTGCTTCTTCAGGGCATGTGAGTTTTCTACTCTTAAAATGCAGCATCTTTCTTAAAAGCCTGTGAGCTACTTGTTCTGGTCCTGTAAGGTGTGGTAGAAAATTCTTGGTCCTAACAGACTCTGTGGATAGAATTTCCAGAGTGCAAGAGTAAGTTGCAAGCACACTGTTGTGTCTTCAGCTCCTCCAGGACTGAGTGGCAGCCATAGTGTCTGTCTACACCGTCATTTACTCTCCCCTGTTTGCACTTTTAAATTTTGTCTTTGGACTGCTAGTCTCTGCCTTTACCTAACTTTTAAATACAACCTGGCTGGAGAAAAAGTTGAAACTGTCTTCCATGTGCAGCTTAGTGAATATGCATGTGAAGGAACCCCAAGATCAAGCCAAAGAACATGTCTAGCACCCTTGGAAGACTCTCTTGCCTCTTCTCAGCCCGTAGTTCCTGTTTCCTTCCCAGGAGTGATCTCTTCTCTAAAGTCCACCACTGTAGGCAAGACTTGTTCTAGCCTCTTTCATGTCTGGCTTTTTACATTTAAATTCATATTTTTAAGATTCATCCATGTACCAACATGGTTGTATCCATTGACTCTCCCATCAACAATGTATAAATAATGCAGTTGCTCCAAATCCTCTTCAATTCTTAGTATTATATTGCTCTGTAGTTAGAGATGTTTCCATAGGAAGCTGCTAATATGCTGCTTATGTAGGGACCCATTTCCTCAAGCCGCACATTAAGTTCCCCTAAAACAATAATGTTATGCAGGGATTAGGGTGAACAACTTTAGGCTCCACCAGCATGAAAACAGAAAGACATTAGTGCCAGGCACACTGGGATATTTGGTCACTGTAACTCTAGTGTAGTGGAAAGAAGTGAGGCTTTGGCAAGGACCTGACCTGGTTTGAATCCTCATTTACCCACTATTTAGCTGTGCAAACTCAGACAGAGGAAAAAGTGCTGACAGCTAGGGACACATGGCAGGGAAAATAAGCAGTAACACGTTGATGGTAGAAGCCAGTTGCTAGGTGTATAGCATTAGTTCTTCCTACTCTGTTGTATATTTGGAAATGCTGATGCTAAGATGTTGGGAGGGAAATACACCAATGCTTCTTGGCTGCAAGGGCATCACATCTCAGAACTCACAAGTGATTTTTTTCTTCCTGGAGCAGCTGAAGAGAGCAAACGGCCTCATCCTCTTGGTCCCCACCCTCAGTTGCCTTATTTGGTCCCTCTCTTTTGTAAACACCTTTCAGAAGAGTGAGACAAAAGGTCAAATAGCAAATAAGAGCAAACAGGGAGTACTTGTCTTTAGATTCTAGCGGGTTACACTACTTTGTTCAGTCTTCTTGGCAACAGGGCTGGGAGTGGAGTGTCACATCTCCTGCCCTCTGTGACCTTGGATGGTCACAGGTAGGATAGGCTGGACTATTAACCATGACCTAATGCCATCTTCTCTTGCCTCTCTGGCTTCTAACTTTGCTGTCATCACTTGCAAAGCCGACTTACTTTTATCATTTTTCAAAGCCATCTCTCGTTCCCATGGCAACTTACTGGGGGTCTTCTGTCACCATGGGAACATGGCTTCTGGGTTTAAATACACCTTATCACCACCGCATTAAAAATGTGGGGAGAGAGGGAGACTGGTTGTCAAGGAAACAGGATTCGGGTCTTCTTTAGAAGTGATAGGCTGGGTAAAAAGAGAGGAAGTGCAGTTGGGAGTTGAAAATTAATACCACACCCAAACGTGGCCATGCTGAGACAACTGTATGGATAGATTTTATGAGTGGTCTGAGACAGACTTGCATGTCCACACACACACACACACACACACACACACACACACACACACACACACAAACATGCGCGTGCGCGCTCTTGCTCTCTCTTTGTGTGTGCGCCCGTGTTCATGTGTGTGTCCTGTGTTCGTATGTGTGTCTGTGTGTCTGTGTGTGTGTATGTGTACGTGCATGCATGTATGTATGTGTGCATGTGGAATTGCCATTTCATCTTGTTTGTCTGAAGAACCTCATAAGAAAGCACTTTGGGTATTTAAAGGTGTTAGAGGAACTCTCCCACACTGTAGTCTGAGAGATGGGTGTAGCATGCTTACCCTCTCCCTTTGAGAAGGTCATCACGAACTTCTTCATTATCATTATGGAGAGGACAGCAATCCATGACAACTGGCCCAGAAAAATCAAACCAGAAGAGAGCTAAGTAAAAAGCCATGCAAGAGATATCAATAATGAGAAATATAAATTCCATGCAGAATGTAAAAACAAACAAACAAACAAAACCCAAAACAGTGCATCTTAAAATGGGTAGCAGTACTTATTTTGGGCCATCTGTTTTTCTCAAGAAAAATGGGACCGGCAGTCAGTCAGATACTCTGTCAGAGGCAGAGTTAGTAAGTTTGGGGTGGGGGAATCACCAATCATACTAAGCAGAGGGAAGAGCGCAAGAGACAAGGAAAGGCATAAAGAATAAACACATGGAAGGTATGTGGTAAGCCTAGATCATAGGCTTCCCAGGAAACTCAGACCGGACACTTGAGGTTCCAAGGTCCAATCTTGCCACTGTATAGGGAAAGTCAAACAAACAAGCCAAATTGCATCTAGTCCTATGCCATTTCCACCCAAGTCCTTAGACCATCATGCACACCTGGAAATTTTAATGCCTGGCAGATTTCACCTCAGGAAAACTCTGATCTTGTACGGGTCCAGCAGACAGCTCTCCTTCCTTCTCCGTGGCTCCCAGGATCTGGATGGCCAGACTATATTCCTATTGCCCACATCCATCTATGATGTCATCCTGCTTAGCAGTACCCCTTCTAAGGACCATTCCCATAGCCATTTCCCTCATGCTATATCTAACTACTCTTTCCTCCATTGTTCAGGAATAAGATGAAAGACAAAAGAAATGAAGGTTCTTAGAAAATTCTGCTTGGATAGCATCCTTACCACTTCCTAGCTCTATGGCCTTGGAGACATCTCTAACTTAAGTTTCTAATTCTAAAATAAAATTCACAAGATGATTCGAGGGTTAAAGGGGGATAATGAATGTCAAAGGGCTTTGGAAACTCTGGGAGCTGTGCTCTGGGGTGATATATCCCCATCTTCCTGAGGAGGCTCAGAGCACAGGAATGACTCCGATGAAGGCCAGAACAGTCGAGTCTTATTCAGAGCCATAGATAAGGCTGTTTCTGAAACTAGGCGACAGTGATGGTAGAAACAGCATCCTTCTTCTTTGGTTGCCCTGCAGAGCCCAGACCAGCTTCACTCAATAATGAATTGACAGGCTTGACTCTATTGATACTTTGATGGCTGCCAGACCACATGGGACAGGCAAGGCAACTACAGTAGAGGACCCAAGGAGCCCAGGTTCAGACTTAATTGTTGGAGCTATTTGGAGCAGCTGCAGAGGATGCACACAAGGTCTATGAATTGCTATTCTCTTTCTGCCTGCCTTGATTCATAGTCTGACTGCTAGGAGAGGACCTCTCTGATGCTCTCAACTCCATTATCTTGAGCTCTCCCTACCCTGGCCACTGCCCCAATTTCTCCTCTTAACACTTGTCCATTTGGCAGGCCAGCTTGGTAATAGCTCCAGGAAAGACAGATTATCAATCTTTCTCCAGAAAGGACCAATTACTCATGGCCTCACCCAGTATTTTATGAAAGAAAAAAAATGACAAGAGGAAAGTTCCCTCTTGCCACCTGGGGGCTTTGCCTGGGAGTGGAATGCAGACCTGGCTGGACGAGAGCAGGGCAAAGGGCAGGATGCTGATGGAAAGAGATTGGGATAACAGGATGCGAAGGTGGAGATTGTTCAGCACAAGGCTCCCATACCAGGTTGTGTACATTGCCAGGACCACTTGGCAGTATGCCTGGGGCAAAACCACCAAGTATACATAAACTGCTAAGTAATTCAAAGCATCATTTTTTCGCCATAAAATGAGAAAGATATATTTTGATGCAAAGTGCATGAATTTTGCATGAATTTTTAAGGAAATAAAGACTTCTAGTGTTTTTCTTGTCTTCTCATTGGTTTATTTCTCCTGAGACTTAGAAGTATAAATTTCTTCTCTATTGTCATCAGGGTATTTTATTCAATCATTCACATAACTGTTCACTTACTCAAATATTTATTGAGTGGCAGCTATGTGCCAGGCGCAAAATACACATGGACCTTGATCTCCTGGTGGTTGGACCATGGGGAGAATTCTCGAAAGCTAATGAATCAAAATCCATTATTTGGGAAATAGCGACCTTCTTCTCACCACAGAAGTGGTGAGAACACAGATGGCAGCAGTCCCTTGTCAAATAGATGAGCGGACAACACTGGCTTTCTACTTTGGATAATGCATTTACATTGGATACATTATCTAATGGCTTTTTACATGGGATAGTACACACAGATTTCTACAATGCTTTCTAACCCATGGCTCCACACCCTTTCTTTTCTTTTAAAATATTCATTTTAGTTTCAGGTATATGTCTGTCTGTGTATGTTGTGTGTGTGTGTGTGTGTGTTGTGTGTACAGGCAGCCACATAGGATTCTCTTGGAAAACACAGTTACAGATGTTTATGCGCCATCTGATAAACGCTGCTGGGAGCTGAACTCAGGTTCTCTGTAAGAGAAGCAAGTACTCTTAACCACTGAGTCCTTTCTTCAGATTCCACACATAACACTTTTAACCCTTAGAATGACTTATTAAAACAGGCAACATTTATCATTTAAGAAATGACAAATTTTTTTTTGCAGAGGATAAAACAAGTTCTCTGACTCTAGGTTCAGGGCTCTATGAATTTCTTAGTTCCCACACAGTGTAAGAGTTAGAGAACCCTCTGGGAAGAAGAGGACCTTGGGAGAAAAATTTACTGCTAAATTGGCTCAGGAGAGACCCTGGTGGGAGCCTTGGAATGCTGATGGTACTGGTGGGTTTTGGAAAGTAGGTAGTACTACACACATTAGTAGAGTACTGTACCGTAAGCAGTGTCCTTTGTTTCTCCTGATTGCTGAGTAATGTCTCATGCAGGCCACCAGCTTGTGCCAGTTTTTCAGGTTGCTGTGTGACATCTCTGAGACATTTTGTGACCAGGTAAATGCAGAGAAAACCCCCAACACTGGTGGAACAGAAAAGTACCCTCTTCCCATAGGGAGCTCCAGGGAAAAAGAAACCTCATTCAATACTAAGGAGTCAGGATTCCACACTCTAGCTGTCTGGTTGATTTATTGCCTGGACACAGGGTTAAGGTATGGGGTATTTGATTCAGAGATGGCTTTTTTGGGGAAAACAGGAAGAAACATTGGTTCTTAAGAGCCACATCTCAATCTGGCTGAAGGGTGCAATGAATGTAGACTTAAGATGGGGAAGGAGACGATGAAGCAGAAAGAGACAGTCAGTGAAGCAGAGAGACTCTACCGAGAGGCAGAGATTACTGGGTGAGGACCTAGATCCATGGGAAGCTGGGTTGACTTTTCCTCTTATCTCAAAGTGTAGCAATTCTCAAAAATTTCAGTGAAATGCCCACCAATCCAGAGATGTAGGTTCAGATGCCCAATCCCCACAATGAGGGAGGTCAACTCTTTGGAAACAAGAAACAAAGAAAGATCTGTGCATCTGTGGATTTCTGAGGCTGAGCCTGGGGCAGAAGTACAGAGTGTTTGTACTGGCCTTGAAAGCTCTGAGAGCAAAGTGGAGGGAGGGAGAGTCATTCTATAGCGGACAGCTGCCCTCAGCACCAGGCAATAGGAATGTCCATGTGTTCCTTGATTTTCCAGAACTCACTACTTACCTCAGTTTTCCTCAGGTTTATTGCTGCTCCATTCTATCAGGAGGATTGGATGTCATTTTGCTATCTTTACAGTGAGAAGAATTACTTTTGCCTATGGATTACCCAGCCAGTTGTATTTTTTTTTTTGCTTTCTTTAAAATGATATAGAGAGGACCTGGACAAATAAGGACAAATGAACTTGTCTCTAAGCTAAAAGGGCAGAGAGGCACCAACTGTCTCAATAATGGAGGAAAACGGTATTTTAATAGAGTATTGAGAAAAGCAAAATTGATGCCAAAGATACTCAATAAACAGATATCTATCAGGTCGGACATGATGCCTCTAATGTCTGCACCAGGAGGCTGAGGCAGGAGAGTATGGGTTTTCAGGCATTCCTGCTGTGAGACAATGTCTCAATAACTTGCAAAACTTCAATAAAGGCAGAATTGATGCGATTTCTCCTTTCACCTTGGGCTCCAATGTGGCCTTAGACATTGCATGGCACTGGGTGCTATCCTCACCCCTGGCAGGTTTGGTGGAAACATGGCAAACATGCTATCATTTAAGGAACTTCCAATTGGTTGGATGAATGACAGAGGTGAAGTAGCCACCGAAACTGACCCTTGGGATTGATGGGCTAAGCTAAGCTGTTGATGGAGAGGTTTTTGTGGGATAGAGGTGCTTATCTTGGCATGTTATGTTTCTGCCTAGGATAGGTAGGTGTTCAAGTATATCTCCCATAAAATTCATATTTTGAAGCCCTAAGGTCTGTTCCCAGAAATATGTCCTTATTTGAAAGTAGAATTGTTGCTGACCAATTAAGATGAGGTCTTGCTTGGGTAGAGTTGAGTTCCCATCCAACATGACTGATGATCTTACAAACAGGAAAAAAATGTAGCTCCTGGCATCTACATGTACATAGAGAGGATCTAGTGTGACAAAACAAAGGTCCTTCTATAAACCAAGAGACATAAGTGACTGTCAAAAAGTACCAGAAGCTTAAGAAAATACATTGAACTGACTAGTTCATAGCCTTTTGGAGAAACCAACCCCCCAAATACCCCTGTTATTTTGTTTTTTGAGACAAGGTCTTAGTATATAGTTCATACTGCCCTGGAACTCACTTTGTAGCCTAGGATGGCTTTGACCTTGTAATTCTCCTTCCTCAGACATTCAAGTGTTGGGATTAGAGGCACTTACACCAGAATGGGCCCTCTTAACAACTTGTTGGACTCTTAGCCTTCATAATTGAGATAAACTCTTGCTGAAGCCACTCACTTATGAAACCTTTGTTGGCCATCTCTAGCCTTTCATGGCCAGCCAGAAGATGTAACACTATAAACAAAAGTTCCTAGGTGAGTAAATGTGCATATATATATATATATAAAATCATATATAAGTGTCATGTGAGCAAGAGTAGTTCCATCCAAAAAAGTATTCTAAAAGAATTGTGAATTCTAAAGACAAGGAGACTTACAAGTTTCCTATGCTCCACTGACCTCAAAGTATCCACTACCCAACCCAAGCAATTTCTAATACAGTTGATTAAAACCTACTGTTTGATACAGCAAAGTATTAAAATGGGGCACAACATCAACACAACAACTCTACACATGGACACACAAACAACAAAAACCAAAACAAAACCAACCAACAAACCAACCATACATACAAACAAACAAACAAAAAAAGAAAAACATGTCTATGAACTCTAGATTCCTAGTGGACAATTCTGGATATCCTAGATTATGTTTTATAAGATCAACTTCTGCCAATTTAATAATTTATCAATCACAAGCAATGATAAGGATGTTCAATCAAGTAATGGTTATAGTATTATATTCTATTGTATTCCAGAGTTCTCTAGAGGTATCTATCTATCTATCTATCTATCTATCTATCTATCATCTATCTATCTATCTATCGAAAGGGAATTTACTAGAATGAATCACTGCTAGTCCAACAGTGGCTGTCTACCAATGAAAAATTCAAGAATCCAGTATTCAGTCCTCGAGGCCAAATGTCTCACTTGCTCTTCAGTATACATCAGAATCTTGAAGAAGTAGGCTCTAATAGCAGTGAAGGAATGGACGTTACAGAGACAGTCAGGGGCAAGCAGGCAGAGGGAAAGCTTCCTTTTCCATCTCCTTTATATAGACTGTCACCAGGTATGACCCTGATTCAAGGTGGATCTTCTTACCTCATAGATCTGGATTAAAGTTGTATCTTCCCACTTCAAAATACCCAAAACACAAGTGGGTCTTCTTACTTCAAATGATTTACGTAAGAAAAGAAAATTCCTCATAGTATACCCAGGTAAGTTTTAGTTAATTCCCATATGTAGTCAAGTTGACAACCACAAGTAGCCATCACAACTCTATAATCTCTATATATGGCACACTAATCATCACCACAATTAAGATTTTTTATGAAATTTTGGTATCAGGTATGGAGAGCTCAGAATCAGATAAAAAGCTCATCATTACAGAATATTCTTATGGAAAATTCATGAATTAGTTACTTTTCTCAGAAGGAACCAAGACCCAAGATATCCTTTTTTTCTTTTCCATGATACTTTTTAAAAAATGAAAAACAAACAAAACAAAAAAAATGTTTTGTTATTTTGAATCAAGGTCTTTGAAGAAGTCTGAGTATGAGGCTCAGATATTTGAGGAAACAGAAGTCTATTGATAAGTGAGTTTTATAAACAACACAAAGGAGAATTATATATTTTGGCTCATGTTTTCAGAAGGTTCAGTCCATGATTGCTTGGCCTATACATAAAAACTGAACCTCAAGGTAAAGGAGTAAAGGTGTACAAGGAGAGGCAGTTCAGCTCTCAGTTAGTAGGGTGAAGGCAAGAGGGATACAGGAAAGAGGTAGGATAGATGTATTATCTCCTAGAACAAAACTCCAGTGACTTATTTCTTCCTACTAAATTCTGCCCCCAATAAATCCATCAGGAGATTGATCCATTGAGTAGCTCAAGCCCTTATGATCTGCCTATGTCTGCAAGCATCATGGCAGGCACTTGCAGAGCTATGCTTTGCTAACATAGGCATTCTCTATGGCTATCAAGTTGACAATTAGAATGAAATCTCACAACAGACTCCTTGTCAATCTAACACCCATATGCCCACATCTTACTTCTGGTCCTCCAAAGCCATCCAGTCTATTTCATAATGCAAAAAAAAAAAAATGTATTTGGTCTATCTCTAAGAGTTCCTAAACCTCAACAATTGCACTAGTCAAAAAAAAGTCTATGTCCAAAGTCTCTGAGATTCAAGGCAAACTCTTAACTCTGAGCTCTTGTAAGATCAAAGAGAAAGTTATGTACTTCTAAAACACAATGCATAAAGTACACAACCTACTTCAAGAGAGAAGAATGAGAACATGTAGGAGAAATGAGACCAAAGTAACATCAAACCCAGGATGTAAAATAATAAGTCCTATAGCCCCATGTCTAGTATCTGGGGCATATAGTGTCCAAGGTGCTGGGGTAGTCCTGTCTCTATGATTTTAATGTCTGCAGTCCACATAGCTTCTGCCCTAGGGTAGATACCCCATGTTCTTGGCATGTTAACATTCTTCACACTTTACCACCTCAGGGATATCTTGAAGCTACCGACACATGACTAACCTCCCAGTACTTCCTCTGAAATCTTGGTGAAAGCCTCCATGATCTTGTATCTTTTACACCTGTCCTGCTTGCAAAATGGCATCCTATGAACGCTACCAGTGTCTTCTAGCTGCTGGAGTAGCTAGTGCCTTGCATCCTTGGATAACAGTTACACTGACCTCTGCATGCCTGGGATGCTAAGGATCACAATACATCTTGGGAATACAGCCTTCCAAGCTCCATGTTCAAGTAGGGTGTTTGAGTGCTTCTTTATAAGAAGGAGCTTTTCACAGTCCTTGATGTTTTCATGGGTGAAACTGACATTTTATTTAGGACACCAATCTCTTTAGCAACCGTACTCTCCTTATCCAAAGGTGCAGCTACTCCCCTTACCTGGCCTGAACTTCATGTTTCTCAGACCTTTCACTTTTTGCATTTTGCTCTTGATTCTTACTGCAAATCTGACCAGAAGTATCCAGAAATAACCAAGCTACAGCCTAAATGCTACTGTGTCTCAATATTTTCTCCACCAAGTAAACTGGCACATTCTTTTCCATTTGATTTAAGTCAGGAATGGCCCCTAGTCCACTTTCCAGTAAAGTCCTCTTTTTCCTCTGAAACTAAACTTTTGGCTTTCATACCCACATTTCTTTCTGAATTCTGCTCTCCCAAACACTCACCAGAACCTCCCATTCATCTTTATTTAGAACATGCCACATTTTCTCTGGTCCATATATCCAAACTTTCCCAAGTCCCTTTCAGAAACCATGGTCAAATATCTAAGAACCTACATGGTCATGTTTAGTCACAGCAATGATACCACTCCCATGGTACTAATTTTCTGAATTACTGTCTTTTCTTGTTATGGTGACTAGACATGGGCATTGTTTCAGAGGGTCAAGTCTATGTTGCTGGTCCTTTGTGCTTAGATGGACACATGGCAACAGCAACATATGGTGGGGGAAGGTTCTCACATCTTCCTGCACAGGAAGCAGAGAGGGGTGTTATAGGAGGAAATCAAGGCATAGCCTCAAGAATACACCCAGTTATTTACTTCCTCTGACCCCACTTGGTGCCCAAAGTGGGCACGAACCCACGATCATGAGATTAGAGTCTCATGCTCTACCGAAATGTGGGAAAAGGGGCCTCAGTGGAGGAGTCTTGGAGGCTTCCACTTGGCGGGTCCCACAAACAGGAGAAAGTCTAAGGTTCCAGAGGCTGGAGGTTTTGGCGATGGCAGGACCCAATGATGCGAGGAAGTCCTTGGTTCCAAAAGGCTTTATTTTCATGGTGAGTGGTGGATGGATCTGGATGTACGCCCCCCCCCCCACACACAAAAACTCAGGGCAAACCGAGTTAAATAGGGAGGGAGAAAGGGGGAGGTTCTGGGGAAGGTTTAATTGGCTCTGCCCTCTGGCCTTCATTAGTATGTAAATTCTCTAGAGCCTGAGGCCTATACTCACACCCTCTACCTGTATACTTGGGAGGGGTTGTAGTGGTCCATGTGACTGAAAATATAGGTCCATAGAGATTAGACTGCTTGTCAGGACCCTGGGTTCTGGGGATGTGGCCAAATTCCTGCCATTTCTCCCTTGGAGTCTTGGGGGTTCCAGGCTCATGCCCAGCCAAGAACCAAGATACCTTATACAGTCCCACACCCACTTTCTTCCATTCATAATAATTTTTCCTTCTAATAATGCTATAATATTATGAACCCATTAAGAAATTAGCTCAGAGTCCTCTACAATCTAATTGCCTTTAGGAATACCATCTCAGACACACCCACACTTATGCTTTACTATCTATCTCTTATCTATCTCTCAGTCTAATTGGACTGGCAATCAAAATCAATTATCACAATGGCTAAATGGGTAAGAGAAGAATTGAGGTTTGATAAGCCGCATCTTTTCTCCCTTTGAGAGTCAAGTGCACAAGAGAAGAATATTTGGCAGAAAGGAAGGAAAGTTCTCAGCTTTCTGGATGCTCATACTCTTGCTGCCTGCTGGGATCCTATCCTCAGCACCATCTCCTGGACCCCAATAGAAGGTATGTATCAGTCTGTAGGAATGACAAAAGTGTTCTCAAAGTACAAGGTCAGCATAGCTTTCCAGCAAGATAGTCAAAAGTGTCTTCCTGGGTGTAAATCAACCCTGAAGGTAATATAACCATGCAAGATCCACTAGTATCAACTTCCTGTTCATTGTAAGAGGACACTTTCTTATCCATGGTGCTCATGTCCCAGTACAAGCTTATCTTGCCTTGTCTTCTCTTAGGTCTACATCATCTCTTGTCCAGATCTGTTCTCATCATTTATACAATTATGGAAGCCTGGAAAGGACATTCAAGAGACTATTCCAGCCGGAACAAAGTCTACCACAGAGAGGGGGTTGGAGAGTGAGAGGTCAGGAGTTGGCTACAGCAGTCCCTCTGGCTGATGGAACCTGCTTCTTCAGTCTCCATGTGAGCCATCTGGGGGCAACAGCATAGCATTAATCAAGTCTGTGATTACTCCTAGAGCCTCAGGGAAGAGCTTTGACAAAGAGCAGGGGGTTACAACAGGAGGTCTTTTCTGTCTATAATCAAACACAGCTCCCCCCCAGCTGTTTTATAGCTATTTTCTGGGTTCATAAATCATAGCATTTTAAAAAAATCTCTTCATTGTGATATGTACTACTGATCCTCCAGGAAGCTCTGCTCCTCTGTGCACCAGATCTCCTAGGAAGTTGCACCCACAGGGACATTATGAGCTATAGTTGTGCACAGTTGGGAGTGGAAGCAGAAGTCATCTGCTCTCCATGCTGAAGAAAAGGATAGAGTCTTTATAAAATCTCCCATGAAATAACTTCAACTTACTGTAAACAGAAACAGATGAGAATGCAAAGTATTAGAGCCTCTTCCCACTTCTCCTCAGTAAGCAGTTCCCAAATTTGGAAGAATCAACTGTAATTTATTCCACTTAACTCTTCCTTGTAGCTACTTGGATCAGATTCCATTATAATAAAGTCCACTTGTTTTCCAAATTCTTTTACGACAGTGGGATTTTACTAGGACAAGTATAATATCATAAATCACAATTTACGACCCTGGCCTGAGGTTAATTTTCATTTTTTTCACTTCCGTAATTCACCAACAACGGAATTTAAGGCAAGTCATCCAACTGTCTCATCCTTTGTTTGATGTCTCCTAAATTGGAGGAGTTAAGTAGAGCTGTCCTGATCCTTCACTGGTTTGTTGAACTAATGACCTCATTTTGTGATCCTCCTGGCTCCACCTCTTCAGCATGTCCTGCTGGCATGTGGCACCACCACCACTGGCAAGAAGGTTATTTCCTGCAAGTATACAGTGAAATAACCAAACTCATCTAAATGGTGGTTTGTTGTGGGTTGACAGGAAATCAGTCACAATAGTAGAAGGTGTTTTGGGCTCCCGACTTGTGTGGTGGTGGTGGTTGTTTGAAATCCAATGAATTCATCTTCCTCTTTGTTTTCCAGTGTCAGATATGTCACACTTCTGTAACCTTGCATTTCTTTTCTTATTGGACAGGGAAACCAGAGCTGGCCCACTCTCCCCCAACTCTTGAATCATTGTGCTTTTACATTTCCTCACTTGACATGTATGGCTTATGCAGTTTTGGTGGCCTTCTGATTTATTGGTGCCTGGAAGCGAGGAGGGCTCAAACAATATGCTCAGTGCCAAGTAGGAGGTTGGGAGAAGTTCAGCTCTATTAGAGAGCTTCCCTTTGTGCCTATGTGGGCTGTCTAAGTGTATCAGGAGATGCTGACGATTCACATGGGTAGGTAGGTCTGCCAAAGCTGAATTAGAGATTCATAAATAGACCTCCTTAATGATATTCAGATATGATTTGAATATGTCATGGCAAAATATGGAATTGAATATAATCTGTAGTGCAACAATTAACTTAGTTTTATACTGTCAGAATGTTGGGCAGTATTCTGGACCTTTAAGTTTAGTGTTTCACCTGTTCGTATTTCTAGAGAAACATAAACTGTAGAGACAAGCTAAAGAACCATTAGGCCCAAACTTGTTGAATTATATCTACAAACCCTCTTGCCCAGTTGTTCCAATGCAATGGATACATTGCAAAGGGGTCTTATACATGTGCATCCCCAGAAGCTGAATGAAATCTGGCATGCATTCCTGGGAGAATTTAAGAACAAAACTGGAAGGGTATTTTATGACAGCTCCCACAACAGTTAGAAGTCACTGATCAAATAAAAACACAACATGCTAAATGGATGGCTCTTCAGAGCATAGCTGGCATGTCTGCTACAGAAGGAATAGAGTGTGACTAGAGCACAACATTTAAACAGTTTGAAGTGATGCAAGTGCAGTGGTCTGTACTTGCAATGCAAATGCACCTTGAACTTTCAGAACGATGGATTGTGCTTAAGAGTCAGGGAACAGGATATATGAAAAAGAAGATGAATAAGTTCATAAAATAAGAGATATACCTACCGTTAGCATTCCTTCTAGGCTCCACCCACAGTTACCTGGCAACAGCCATGTATGCCTGAGTCACTATAAAAGGGGCTGTTTGCCCCCTCCTCACTTTCTCACTCTCTTACTTTCTTACTCTTACCCTCTGTCTCTTCTCTCCCAATTTCTCTGCCCCCCCCCCCCCCGCTCCATTGTTCCTGGCCAGCTTCTCCCTCTCCCTCTCCCTCTCCCCCTCCCCTCCCCCTCCCTCTCCCCCCTCTCCCCCCTCCCCCTCCCCCTCCCCCCGCCCCCTCTCCCTCTCCCTCTCCCCGCTTCCCCCCTCTGTCTCTCTGCCTTTCTCTATCTCTGCTTCCTCCTCAACTCCCTTCCTCATGCCCTAAATAAACTCTATTTCATACTATATCTTGTACCTTGGCATGGGCCCACAGAGGCAACTCCCCCCCTACCTCACCATACCATGCATCTACCAACCATATCCTGGTTCTTTCTTTTTTTCAAAAAACACAACGCCTACCTCATAGGGGAAAAATATAAAAATAAAATTTATTTAAGGTTCAAAATAAATAAACTAAAAATATGGACTCTCCTAATTTCTGAGTTGGTCTAAATTCTATAGTTTGTACACTCTTCAGCAATTTGGTGGCTTCTACACTAAACAAAGATGGATTTTGGTTGAATTAAAAATAAAAAAGAAAAGCCATCCCAACCCGTTGAGCACTGATCTCTAACTTTGTCTTCTGTGAAGCCCATTGGTTCTCAGTTTTCTCTTGGATACTTATAATTATGTCCCTCTTCTGTTCTCCTATAAGCATGACTCTCAGACTCAGTTCTTCTTTTCCCCAACTCTTATCACATAAAGTCAGCATCCACTGCCTGGAGACCAAATCATCTATTGTAGATATGCTTCTTGTCTTCAAGCAGAGAAACTAACTTTGCTGTTCTCAGCAACTCAAAGCCCTTTGTAAGGATGTGGGAGCCAGAAGGACTCACAGGAGACTGGAGCAAGCTTAGGGAATGAGAAGAACCCTTCCAACAAGTTATTGGAGATCGCATCAGAATGTGCCCAGCCTGATGTTTCCATGACCACAGCCTCTGACTACTGCAGGACACTGGTGCTAGGGAGTTTAATGTCCATGAATGAATGTAATAGCACACTTCCAAAAATAAGTCCTGGTGTTTGGCCTTGGTTCTTACACTCTTCCATGCTGCCTGCCTATATTAGGTTGGAGGTGCCTGTGACTAACAGCATATTGTGGAAGTGATAGTATATGACTTTCCAGTGTCTAAAAGACACTGTGAGTTTCTATATTTCTGTTATATATAAATTTGATTTGAGGGAACACTAGCCATGAGGTCATACTGTCACTCAAAATGTGTTCTATGTGAAGTCCTTGTGTCGAGAAACTAGGGTGTCCTGCCAACAGTGATAAAAATACAGGCTCTTGCTTCAAATCGTGGGAGAACATCATGTTGGCATGATCTTCGGCTCCAGCCAAGCCTTCTGGTAACTGCAGGTCTATCTAACACCACGATTGCAGCCTTGTGAGAGGTCCTTAGCCAGAACCTCACAGCCAAGGGGCTCCCAAATGCCAGACCAAAACAAATTGAGAACATAACTATTTTTGTTATCATTTTAAACCACACTTTTTGGAATAATCTGTTATCCGGTAACAGAGTTTACCTTTGAAGTACGTTCAGTGCAGCAAAAGGCCTGGGAAGAGCCTCAGTCTGATTGACTGTCATGGGCTGTATGGTAGATTATAGAAGGTTGGCAATTAGAATACAGTGGGGTGAAGCAAAGGTCATTCATCTGCTAGCTCTGTGGGTGACAGGTACACACAGGAGAGCATTGCCCTCTAAGAGGAAGATTCTTGGAGTTTGGATAGTCAAAATGCAACAACATTATTTCATGGAATCTGAATTCATACATCTCTATCCTCCCATTAGACTGTTGGAATCATCCCCTCCGTCCTCCCTCTGAACTCCCTTCCTTCCCTGCAGAGCTAACCTTGAGTTGTACTTGGCCTCTTGGCATCTTCTCCACTAGGTTCATGTCTTCCACTCAATAGACACGCCCATCACCTTTATATAATGAGCCACTAGGAGCACAGCCTTCCTAGCAGAAGGATATGGGGTGGAAAGTGATGTATGATTGAGTTGCCACAAAGCTAAGACTGATGTGCTGGAGGATGGGACAGTGGTTCCTGTCAGGCTGACTGCAGAACTCTCACTGATGCCTTGCTCATCCCTGCCACTCTAACGCCAAACAATCAGCACTGTAGAAAAGGCCTTGGAAGCACAATGGGGCTCAGAGTATGCAGCGGGTGGCTGTCTCGATTGTGTCCCCAGAAGTAGTAGCAGTATTTCTTCCCTCTTCTCCTTTTCTTCTTTCTCTCCAGATCCTTCTACTCGAATCGGAGCTTCAAGGTCAGGTCATTTATTTGAGAAGCGCACAGGAGGGAAGGGGAGTAATAGAGGCTGAGTTATTAAGCCACTAGCACAGCAGTTGACCAGAGCTTAACCCCATGAGGAAACACTTGGAAAAGGTACAAAGCCCTATGGCTCAAAATTATCCCACCTGTGGGGCAAAAGAGCTGGGATATTTGTGTAGCGAGTCTGTAGAGTCGTTGGTGGAAGGCTGCTTTTGGGAGGGTGTGTGTGGGGGGTTATTTTCCAGCAATTCCAGTCTGCTGCACATGTGGGCATAATGACCTTCTGTGGATGTAAGACTTCCAAGTAACACAGGCAGAACCTGCAGGGTTAATGAGTATTGCTTTTCCCTCTCTTCCCCTACCACTGGTTTAGAAAACCCTGAGTATAGGATGCATTCTCTATTTCTTTCCAAATCTTACACAGTACCTACTGCAATATTTTGCACATAGTAATGATCAATAAATATTTATGCTCTGCTTAATTAATGACACCACAAGACAGCTTTTTTTCCCTCGATGGTCTATGAGTATTACCTCCATCTATCTCCAATTTCCTGGGACAGAATGAATTTCATGCCATTATAATTTTATCCACTAAGTATGTAAGAGAAGATAATCTGATGTTTATATTTTGCAATACTTCTCATTCAATTGCATTCATAAATAAATAAAAAGTCTCCATTAAACCACAGGCCCTACATTTGTATCTCTCTTTCAACTTTGTCTCTCTAAGAAGCTGGCTCCAAATTGAGGGAATTTGGAGGCTCCTGGTGTGTAGATTCTTATTAGCTTCCCTGCCTGACTCAGCATCGTTCTGTGCCAGCAATAATAGCTTGTTCCCTGTGCACTCAGGCTTTTCCAGTCCTTGAGCCAATGAGAATCAGGATTTGTTTTATTAGAACTTCCCATCTCTGAGGGGAGTGTGGAAGATTTGGTAGAAGTCTGTGGCCTTCATTCCACTCAGGAGGCCAGACCACCTAGGCTCAGCAAGGAATTATCAGAGCTCCAGGGGTAGAAAAGCAATCAGCTCTTGGATCTTTCTCTCCTATCACTGTTCATGGGGCCATTTTCCTCCCAGGACCTCAGTCTTGTAGTCTTGCCCCAATCCTAGGTCAATAATCATAGGTACCATGTTTTCCTATTGACTACTGATTTCTGAATTATATCCCACCATCTGTCTTAACTCCAACAGAACCTACGCCATCAACCATCTTTCTGAACCTGATCTCTGCTTGGATACCAACAGCATAGTATTTATCTGTTCCATCAGATTGAGATCCTCAGCCAGGATAAGGGAAATTTTTATTCCCTCTTTACAATAAGAAACTAGATGATTCTGATCCAAGCCCTTAATCCTCAGGTAAGGTATTTGCCAACCTTAGATAATTCCACATTCAACAGCTCTGTCCTCCTTGTAGTGACTTCCATGGTCAATACAAAGAGTTGTGGAGATGTTTGCAATATTTTCAGTGGGCAAATTACATTCATTTCCTACATCTGGATTTCCACCTTGCTGCTTTTATTCATAGGCCAGTAGATGTTGATGACATCCTAGTGTCCAGCAGAAGTCTCTGGGGAAAACATGCATGAGTGTCTTGTACACCATAAGGTATCCAGATTTCTCCAATCACAGATGTTTCTGTTGTGCCCTTGATGGCTTCTTTGATAGTGTCATTACTGAAGAATGTCATTTCCATTTGAGACTATTGGTCAATATATTGGCAAATATAGGTGGGGGCTACTTTCATATTGTCCTGGGACTCAATATGTACCAGACAATGTTCTCCTACTATTTTTGTTAGAACTTCCAGATATTGCCCATTTTTATAACTAATCCCTCAAAATGTATTCCTTCCTTCCTCTCTCTCCTTTTATCGTAGGAGGTTGTGGTGGTTACTCTTGATGTCATCGTGATAGCATTTAGAATAAACACAGAAACGATCTTTAGGCATGTTTATAGGATGTTTCTAGATTAGATTAAATGAGATAGAAATAGCTACCCTAAATGTGGGCAGTACCCTTCTGTGGTCCCCAGCTGAGAGGAGAGAGTGAGTAAGTAGGAACAGTCATTGCTCTCTACTGCCTGACTATGAATGGGTGTGACCAGCTACCTCAAGTCCTGCAAGTGTGATGTGACATACCACCTCATGTTACTGCTGCTGCATCTTCCCTCCACAAAGGACTGTACCTCAAACTTAGAGCCAAAGCCATCCCTCCCTTTTTCCAGTCTTCTCATCAGGTACATTGTGACAGCAATAAGGCAAGTCACTCGTGCAGAGGCTGGCTCTTCTTCCAGTCTTTTCCTTCTATGATCTTAGTACCTGCAGCATAATCTCCTTGCAGAATTCAGCCCTTACTATTTCCAGGAGACTTGGATTAATTTGGACCTTTCCTTTATTTCCTGAAGCTTACATTTCTTGAAAAGCTTCCCAAGCGTTAGCAACGGCTACAAAAGCCCAGAAATTGTGTTTTGGGTAGATTCTTTGCAAAATCATAATCTTGGACTCCAGAATTTTAGAAAACCCATATCTGGGGTTGCCCAGTAGACAGCTAACCTTAGATACATTGGTTCTTCAAAAAGTTCCACCAAGTGTCTTCCTTGGAGCTTGGAAAGACAGCAAAGAAGAAAGGATCATACCACTTCCTTTAAATTGAGAATCTTGTCTCTGGAAGCCTAGTGGCTTCTCTGTTGGCCTCCGGCTGCTTGCTACTTTCTTGCAGACTTTTCAGGATGACACACTTCTTCCCTAAACATATCGTTGCATCTCTTCCAGCACATTCTCTCTTCTAGGAATGTCACAAGTGAATTACCATGAGGTATTGGCATGGGGCCTCAGCCAGCAGGAGCCAATTATTTTTAAAAAATTCCAAGCAAATCGGATCAGTGTTTTGCAAGTTACTGGCCAAGAATCTCCAGAAAGTTGCTCAGCCTCCTTTGCTGTGTATACATTGCTGACCCAAATATGTACAAATTACATCTTTCCTAGGTCCTTGCACCTAGCTTTGTTCTGTTAGGACAGCAGCAGCTCCCACCCATTTGCAAGAATCTAACTGGATCACTTCACTTCCGCAAACTGTAAAGGGATGTTTGATCAGCCCAGATCATTCAATTTCTTAATGAGGTAGCACAGATTCCCCTCTTGCCAGATGGATGGAGCTGCACCTATTTGCGATACAACTTAGTCACACTTTGCTTTGCTGTCAAGGCCGTGTTTCGGGAGGAAATATGTTCTCTTGGCTAGATGTAACATACGCGGTCCAAATTTGGCATCTCCAACTGAGAGAAAAGAGGCTTTGTTGAAACGGAACATGTAAGAATATATGTGGTGGTTAAAATACATTAGCGATCTGCACGGGGGCAGATTCTCCCGCATCTGATTTGCATCCTTAACAAAATTATTTGTTTATGGAAAGCATGGTCTCTGCCTTCGTTACTGTGCACATCAAATGGCTATTCAGGAACATTTTTGCTTGCGGGATAAAAGAGGGAGCACAAGCAATGTTGTTTATGTTTGTTTGAACTGTCAGGTTGTGGGAGATGGCCTGCTCCTGAGGGATGGGTGGTTTTTGTCATTTAGACAACTACCCTAGGACTTAACATGTTCCTGTTAGGCCTTTCTCCTTCCACTTAGAGCAAATATTTTTCTCTCTCTCTCTCTCTCTCTCTCTCTCTCTCTCTCTCTCTCTCTCTCTTCTCTCTTTCCTTCTTCCCTCCCTCCCCTCCCCTCCTTCCTCTCTCCTTCCTTCCCTCTCTCTCTCTCCCTCCCTCCCTCCCTTCTCTCTCTCTCCCTCCCTCCCTCCTCCTCCTCCCTCCCTCCCTCCCTCTCTCTCTCTTTCTCTCTTTCTCCTCTTTCTCCCTTCTTTCTTTCTTCTCTCTCTTTCTTTCTTTCTTTCTTTCTTTCTTTTCTTTCTTCTTCTTTCTTTTCTTTCTTTCTTTCTTTCTTTCTTTCTTTCTTTCCTTTTCTTCTTTATTAAGAGAGGCACAGCTCTCTTGGCCAACCCTATTCATGTTTGATACTGGAGATTTTTGTTTGCTTGTTTTTGTTTTGTTTTTTAACTACTGGCAAATATGAGTTCATTGAAATATTGAACAGGGAAAGCACTTGAGAAGTTTCAGGATGTGCTTTGTCTAAATCAGCTGGTCTCTTGGATTTTATGGATTCACCTCAGAACAGGTTCTAGAGTTTGCTGTTTACACCAACCACTCAGAGCTCAGGAGATCACTGGAGCCAGATCCTCAGGCATGCTTGTCTCCATACACATCACCATAGTGAGAGGGGTTCTGCTGAGTTGTTGTTTGCTTGCTTCTATTTTCCTTCGAGAGGTAAAAATATTCCTTCTCATTGAGATACTAATTTTGGTTCTTTTCAGTTATTTCTAAGCCACTGAGTAGAAGGCATCACATTAACATAAAATGTATGCGATGGTACTCTTACATATTCACTTCTCCCTCCTGTGTATGAATAACTTGTACTCTCTGCCTCGAGGTTTTGGGTTCTTCTGCCTCACAAGCACCTAGGATTGCTCATGGCTATCCCTTGGTGTCATGCCAGCTTGACCAGGACTCCTGAGCTGCTGAGGACTGAAGTTCCTTCTGTGACTATCCTGGCTGTTGTTGTTTGTTATTTGATAAAAGCTGTAGTTTCCGAGAAGAGGGAGACATAACTAAGAAAAGGCTCCCATAAGATTACATCTAGGCAAGCCAGAGGAGCCTGTGCTTAGTGGGTGATTAATGTGGGAGTGCTTAACACTTTGTGGGTGCTACCACCCCTGGGTAGGTGGTCCTGGGGTGGATAAGCAAGCAGGTTGAGCAAGCCAGGAGGAACAAGAAGTAAGACTCACCCCTCCCATGGCCTCTGCATCAGCTTTTTTCTCTAGGTTCCTGCCTTGAGTTTTTGCCCTGACTTGCTGAGACGATGAACAATAAGCTGTAAAGGAAATAAACCCTTTCCTCCCCAAGTTGATTTTGGTCATGATGCTTTACTATAGCAATAGCACCCTATGACTCTGGCTGTCCACAATCATGGCTTCCTGATGCAGAGCTCTGGACCTCAATGCTGCAGGGATGTGAGTCTCAGAAGATTCCATCTGGAACTCCCAAACAGTGATGCTTTTAGAAAAGAAAGGAGAACAGATCAATTCTCTCTCCATTTTTCCCTAGTGAGGGCTTTGGTGGGAGGCAGAGCTGAACACTGGGTGAATTTTTGGAGCACCCCCTTTTTTTTTTTACAACTTCTTTTTAGAAACCATCCATACAGCTATCTTCTCATCCCTGAGCTTCTCACGGCTGTGTAGAACAAGCCATTGTTGTCCATCTCAGTAAGCTGGGATGGAGTCTTTTTACTCCACCTTGGGGGTTGCTCTACAGGAGACTCACAGAAGTCAGAGGACAGGACGCCCTTGGTGCTACCAAGCCCCAGCCACTCCACAGTCTGAAATGAGGTGAACTGTTAGTCCGTGGGGAGGGTGCTTCGATTCAGATGGACATCATGTCCCAGCTGGGTGGCTCAGATCCCAAAATCTTATGAAGATATGTGAATCAGTCCTTTCAGTCACACACTGCCCCTTTTCTCCTCGAGGACACACACAGCACCGTGGTGGCCAGCCTGGGCTGGCTTCCCACAACAGCTGCAAGTTGCATCTGGAGCCACCAAGTCCCCTCCTTCCTTCAGTTTTGAAGCTACGTCTGGTTCACAGTTACAGTGTCCTGTCTTCTGGGCAACATCATCTACCCGGGCTCTCACTTCTGGTGGGAGTCCCCCAGTGCTTTGGATATCTCTGAGCCTCTCTTATCTCATGGGGGAGCTGTACCAGTTGCTAGTTTCAAGAGACTCTTATTTAGCCTTCTTATCAGTCACTGACAGCAGAGGGGAGGGAAGGGACACTGGTGGCTCCAACACCTGACATACTGAGTATTGTTTCTGTTCCCTACAGCACCCTCACAAAGCTAAGGTTCCTTCTCCCACCTTATAGAGGGATTCACAGCCTACCAGGCTTAAGCAGTGTCTGTATTTTCACAAAGGCCGTACAGCGGTACAAATGGCATATGGTCTACATTTTCAGCATTCAAATATGTAAGTAGCTTTGGGGGTTGAATAGCAAATATATAATGACTTGCACATGTCTAATGTACATAGTTTAATAACTTTTAATGTATATTAATGTATATACATACTTATGAAAACTATTTCCACAAACCAAGATAATGACTATATTCCCCCAATTACTTCTGTGTCTTTTATTCCTTTTTTATGTTTTAATTTGACTTCTCTTATTCAGCATCATTACCTCATTTCCAAATGACACATCAGTACTTGTACATACTTAGCGATGGAATGTTAAAATTTGGCACATATACACATTGTATAAAGATTAAATGATGTATAAATATAGTATCCATCACTTTGAACATTTATTATTTCTTTGGGGGGAAGAACACTAAAAATCCTTCCTCCCAGGTACTTGGAAACACATCATAGTAAGTTCTTGCTAAGTAAGTTATGCTAAGGTGCTCCAGAGAACGTCTTACAACTTCTTCTAATGAGTTCGAAACCAGTTTTCTCTGTATTTTCTTCTCCTCCATCCTTTCCTGCCTCTCATAACCACTGTTCATCTCCCCACTTCTAGGAAACCAACTGTTTTGGTATCCATATATAAGTGAGAACATGTAGTTATTTCTTTTCATGCCTATACTATTTCACTTAACATAATGTCCTCCAGTTCTGTCCATATTACTACAAACACCATTCTTTCTCACTGGATAATACCACTGTGAATATGTATTCTGCATTTAAAAAATTATTGACGAACCTTTTTGTTGATTCCAGGTTGGCTATTGTGAATAGTGCTTCACTGAAGGTTGGAGTTTGGATGTCTCTTTGATCCCAGTTTCCTTGTCATTAGCTATGAACCTAGGAGTGGGATCTCTGCATCATACAATATTTCTATTTTCTGTTTTAAAGAACCTGTATGGTGTTTTCCATGAAGACTTTACATTCCTATCAAGAGTGTAGAAGAGTTTTCCTTCTCATCGTTCCTGCTACACTGTCTTCTACTTTCTATTATTTGGCATTTGTTTGTTTGTTTAGTTGTGTATATGTGTGTTGGTGTGCGCATATTAGAGCACATATGTGGAAGTCAGTGGATGGCTTGAGGGAGTCAATTCTCTCCTCTCTGGTGGGTTCTGGAGGTTGAACTCAGGCTATGAAGCTTAAGCAGTTGAGTACCTTTACCTGCTGAGCAATCGCTCTGATCCTATTTTGACTTTTTTGAAAGTAGCCATTCTAACTAGGGTGAGATGATACCTCTCAAGATGTGGGTTTGCATTTCCATGATAATCTGCGTTGGATGTGTTTTCTTGTGTCTCTTGTCTGTTTACAAGCTTTCTTTGAGAAGTGTCTATTCAGACATTTTGTCTACTTAAAAAAATTGACTTTTGACAAATACACACACACACACACACACACACGTGAATAATTTGAGTTCCTGATATACCTAGGATATTAATCCTATATTGGATGGATAGTTTGCAAATATTTCTCCCACCCTGTGATTGTGCTGTCTCTTCACTCTGGTAATTATTTATTTTCCTTTTCATGTTTTGTTTTGATCCCTTGGCTTTTAAGGTCATCCCCAAAAGAATTTCTGCCCTTACCCATGTCATAAAGTGTTTCTCCTGTGTTTTTTTTCTAGTACTTTCATAGTTGTTGTTTTTACACCTAAGTATGGTTTAGTTTGAAGTGATTTTTGTTTCACAGTCAGGGAAGGGTATTCTATAAATACCCAGCATCCTCAGAACCTTACTGTAGAGCCTGGCCTTTCCCCAGTGCGTACTCTTGCCACTTTCATCAAAGTTAAGTTTGTTACAAACACCCCCTCTATTCTGCCCCATTGGTCTATGCCTCTGATTCCAGAGACTGCAGTGCCCTCACTGCGTCTTAGTCACTATCATTTTGTTAATATTTTAAAGTTGAATAGTGTGATGTGTCTAGCTTTGTTCTTTTCCTTCAGTTTTGCTTTGGCTGCTGGGGGTATTTCACAACTCCGTACACAGTTTAGGATTATTTTTGTCTATTTTATAAACACTGTCATTGTTGACTTGATTGTTATTGACTAGGATCTATGGATGGCTTTGAGAAGAAAGAATATTTCAGCAATACTAATTTTCCTAATTCACATACATCAAATGTGTCTTAGAGTGTTCTCTAAAATTTCTCCCAGTTTTGTTTCATGTGGATCTGTCATCTCTTTAGCTAACTTTACTTGTGTGTATTTTATTTTATTTTTATCTTGGTAGCTATTGTAAATAGGATTGCTTGTTTCTTTTTTTCAGATAGTTCTGGCACATAGCAATGCTGTTGATGTTTGTATGCTGGTGCTTGCATCCTGCCACTGTACTAAAAGGGTTTATTAGTCCAAAACTCACAGGGACAAACCTGGTGTGATGCTTTTGTGACTTCCACCATATAAGACTGCAGATATGCCCTGTGTCAACTGCTAAATACATGGGTGGTGAGATGCTCTCCAGGATCCAACAGCTAAGACATCCCAACATGTCTGCTGGACATCTTGAAGGAAAGACAAACCAGTGTTATTGTGCTCTGTATGAGCTTCTGACTCCCCAAATCCGTGAAGATAGAAATGTTTTATCAAAAAAGAACATTGAGCATTAAAGAAAACTCTTACACAGCAATAAGCAGAGAAACACATAGTTATGAACTCACTGAAAAGCTTGTCACATTAAATGTCCTAAGCCCAGCAACACAGATCCAACTATAAAATCATATATATGTGTATATCATATGTATCATAGATATATCTTACATGTAAACTAGGAGAAAAATGACAACAAAATTCTGTAATACAGTGATAAGATGAATATACTTATGGATATATGTTTATTAATTAAACCATAGAATGTGTCATAGGGCCATGAATTTTTCTAGAGATCCGAAGGTGTAAAGTGGCAATATGGACAGGGCTGACTGCCAAGCAAATACCCGCCTCTCCAGTGGTCCAACTCCCACATGCCCAACAGCATTTCTGGTCATATTAAAAATTTGTCAAAAGAACTTCTACTTCTGTTCAAAGTAGAGTAGGCAAAGTCAGAATTGACAAAATTATCCCTAGACTAAATGCTGCGCTGATGCTATCTAAGAAATCTTAAAGGCAAGATGAAAAGGAACCCATGAGTTTTCAACTCTCTGAACTTAGTTCAGGAAAAGAATCAAGCATATTTTCATGAAGACATAAATATAAATCCCGACAGTACTCATCAAGGTACTTCATCATGTTTGGCACCTATAAAAAAAAAAAAACCAATATGAATTCAAAGAAGCCAAAGAAAAAATAGGACTCCTAATGAGGAGGGAAATCAATGAATTGAAAGCAAACAAGAGGATCTGCAGATGGTAGACTAGCAGAAATGGGGATGAAAACAGCTCAGAACTTATTTTCATATGTTGAAAAAGTTAAGCAAAGACATGGAAATAATTTTACAGATGAAAACATTGAAGTCTAAAATTTAAAACAAACAAAAACAATTTGCTAGATTAGATTAGCTATGAACTAGAAAAGATGAATAATATATTTGTAGAAGAAGAATTAGTAAACAAAAGGGTTTTTAGTAGAGAAACCTGTCAGTTGCAAAATGAAATAAAACTGGAGGTAGAAGAGAAATTCTTGATGATGACGTATGGTAAAAACCTATAGCCAACAACAGATTTCCAAAATGAAACACATAGAGAAACACACGGGGAGACATTTTAGGAGGTGTGAGAAAACACAAAATCTAATATTAATGTAACTGGAGTCCCCGAAGGAAGAAGAGAAAAAAAAAACATGTAAAGAAAAAGTGATCAATTTTTAATTTTTTTGATAAAAAACATAGATCCACGAATATAAGAAGATCAATAAGCCCTAAGCAGAACAAACACAAACTTTCCATCAGAGCTCGTCGCAGTCAAGCTGCTTTAAAAACTGGTGCTAAAAGAGAAACCTTCAAAGAAACCAGGGATGTGTGTGAAGTGAAATGCTGTTCACGTGCAGCAACTAAGTCACAGGTGACAGCAGCTCTCATCTAATCAAGGCCAGCAAAGACAGTAGATTGGCGTCTTTAAAGCAGTGAAGGGCACAAAAAGCTAAGCAATGAAGCACAGGTAGTCTAGCTAAAGAACCAGAGGGTAAGCTGCATAGCACATCTCCATGGGACATTCCTAAAGACAGAATACAAATGGTCAGCAAAAATGAATGAATGAATGAATGAATAATAATAAAATACTAAATAAATACATGTGATGAGACCTCAATTCACACCAATCAGAATGATGATTACTAAGCCAACAAATGAACAAATAGAAAATAAATGTTGATGAAATACAGTAAGAAGGAATTCATGGACAATTTTTGAAGGTGAATGCAAATTAGACCACCCATCTAGAAAGCAGTGGGTGGAGAGTGTCTTTAGATACATAGTTAGACCTTCTGTTTGACTGAATCATTCTTCCCCTAGGATGTTTATTCCTCAAAGCAAATGAAGTCAGTACACCAAAGAAATGTCTTCACACCCACACTTATTGTGGCACTATTCACAATAATAACTAAACTTTGAAAACAAGCCATTATGCCTATCAACAAAGTAATGGATAAGAAAATGTGTCTCTATGCCCAGTGGAGTATTATTCAACCATAAAGAAGAACAAAACCTGTCACCTGTAGAGACACAATAGAACTGGAGAAATAATTTATACTAACAATTGTTAAAAATATACAACTAACATTATATATAGTAAGAGTAGAATTATTGCTGTCTTAAAGAAAGGAGAAGAACAAAAAAGGTCTTTGTTATTTGTGACAGTTTTTCACTGGAAGCTCTAGCTATTGCAATAAGTGAAGAAAAAGAAAAGGGACTTATAGCGGATAAGAGGTAATACTGTCTTTCTTTGTAGGTGGCATCATGGTCTCCATAGAAAATATGATGCTATTTTAACTTACAATAATTAATTGGGACTATTACAATAATATTACTTGCCTAGCAAAGGAAAAGTAGAGAAATGCTCAGACATAAACATTACTAAAGATGTCAAGACCAATCTATCAAAAACTAGATTACTGAGCGAAACTAAAGACTGGTCTACATAGAAATCAATGCTATGGTTCTAGGTCAAATGACTGATTTTCCCCTATTATTGAAAATAGTTTTTTTTCACATATAATATCCTGATTATGGTCCTCCTCCCTCTAATCTTTCTGGCTCCTCCCCCTTCCCTCCTGTCCAGATCCACTCCTTTTCTGTCTCTCATTAGAAAGCAGAGTTCTAAGAATAATAATAAAATGCATAACAAAATAAAATATAATAATATAAAACAAAAATATCACATTGGGGTTGGACAAGAGAAAAAACAGAAGGAAAAGGGCACAAGAGAGGTCACAAGAACCAGAGACCCACTCCTCCACACACTCAGGAATCCCTTATAAACACTAAACTAGAAGACACAATATAGATGCAGAGGACCTGGTGCAGACTGGTGCATGCTGCTCCAGCCTCTGTGTATTCCTATGAGCTTTGATAACGTTACTTTAGAGGGCCTTGGTTTCTTAGTGTCCCCTACCCTCTGGCTCTTACATTCTTCTGCAGGTTCCTTGAGCCCTGTAGGGAGGAATTTGATGGCGACGTCCCATTTAGAGCGAGTGTTGTGAAGTCTCTTTCTCTGCATTCTTTAAAGTCTCTTTCTCTTTATCTGGCTGTGGGTCTCTATACTTGTTTCCATCTGCTATAGGAGGCAGCTTCATTGAGGATGACTGAGAAAGGCACTGCTTATGAGAATAGCAGAATCTGACTCAATACTTTATCAATTACCAAATTTATATATCGATTTATGTAACCCTAATGACACCCCAACAAATTGATGGGTGGCGTAGGTGGGGGCACATCCTCATAGAAGCAGGAGGAGTGGGGATGGGATAGGGAATTCCTGGGCGGGGGGAGGGGGAATGGGATAAGGGGATAACATCTGAAATGTAAATAAAATATCCAATAAAAAATAAAATAAATAAAAATAAAAAGTTCTAATGAAAATACCAGGAACCTAACAATGCCAGAAAAAAATGTGGAAAAGAAAAGTGGAGAGAAAGGACTAACATCACCAATGGTCAAGATGGCTGGATATTGGTAGCCAGGGAAAACCAGGAAGTTAACAGGCAGCCTAGAGACAGACAAGCTGCTATGTGGACATCTGGCTTTCCATCCAAATTTAAAGAAGTTCAGGAAGAGAGAAAATAATCTTTTCCATAAAAGGTGCTAGAGTATTTTCAGGTTTATATGTGAGGAGAAGTAGAAAGAGGAGGGGAAGTAAGGTATTGAGAATAGTGGCCAGAAATCACTCCACATCTTGCCCATTAAAATAACTAATTCACAGTAGACTATATATAGATCAGAGTAGAATTTTTACATGCATTTATTTATTTGGTGTGTATGTGCATTTGTGTGCACATGCACATGTGAATGTATGTGTGTTTATAAGACATGGTAGTGCATCTACAGAGGTCAGAGGATAATATGTGGGTGTAACTTCTCTAGTTTCACCATGTGAGTCCCAGGGATCATCAGGGTTGGTGACAAGTACCTTTACCTGCTGACCCATCTTGCTGGCCCCATAATCCTGATTATAAATCCTTGGAGAAGATAACATAGGTAAAAGTTTTTGTGACCTCAGGTGGGTATCATTTTTAACATGACACGATGGGAAGTATGGTCTAAAGTAGAGGAGGACGAAAGAGAAGCTGGACTTCACTATAGTTTTGAAGCTTCTTAAAAGGTATAACAAAGAAAGAACAGACCAGGACAATACAGCTCACACAATGCTCAGCTGCAGAGCTCACTGCAGTACAATTTGGCACTTTGGGCTTAATTTTGAAGATTATTATCCCCATTTAGTGTGTTTATTAAAAGGGCATGTGTACATTTGAATTGATACGTGCCTCACAAAAAATGGAATCATAAAAGAAGGGGAACTGGGCCCGGAGAGATGGAGTGGTTAAGAGCACTTGCTACTCTTATGGAGGACCTGAGCTTGGTTCCCAGCGCATACATGACAGCTCACAACCTCCCGAACTCTAGTTCTAGAGCATCTGATGCTCTCTTCTGGATTCTGTGGACACCAGGAATGTATGTGGTGTACATATATTCATACAGGAAAAACACTCATATACATACTAAAAATTAAAATTTTTTCGAGAGTCAACTATTCTAATATAGTCTATTTTGAAGCCTTGCGTGATCCAGGATTTAGAAATATCAATCTCAAAGCTAGCCAGTGTTGGGAGCTGACTCCTAGCAGAGAGCGGCTATCATCTTTGCAGCCATCTCAGGCCATATACCCTGACAAGAGACTTGTTTTCAACAGCCTACAACAGCTGAGCACACTCTGATAAACATCATGTTTTTCTCCCATATCTTGTTTTGCTGCTTAGTGCCCCCAGCTGCAAGGTGCATGTGATCTCCACACAGCTAGCTAGGTGCACGTGGTCTCCATGCTGCAAGGCACATGACGTAGTGCCTTCAGCTGTGCTTGTCCACGAGGGAAAGGCACGTGGTAAAGGGTATAAATATCCAGAATTTCCTTTCAATACAAGAGACTTGATCAGACTCTGTCTTGTCTCCATTCTTCTTCACGTCTCTTGCCCCACCCCCCTCTCTCTCTCACTAGACCCTGACCAGGCAGACCAGAGCAGCAGACCAGGCTGTTACAAGCTAGTTGAGGGATTTTCGTCATGTGTGGCAGCACACATTCCTCATGAGTATTCTCCGAGGCCCTAATAAACTGACAACTTTATTTTCCTCCAGACAAAGGATAAAGTGTGAATAACTTTCTCTATGGAGTTTGTAGCCCATGGACTGATTGCTGTAGGTCTTGGTCTTTTTTAGTATTAAAAAATATAGACTTTTGTTGAGTTTCTTTCCCAAGCTATGAAAAAGGCCTTGGAGGGGAAGTTGCAATAATGGACCTTGTCTTGTTTTATGCAAATTTGGACTTGGGATATGCTATTGTGCTAAAAATAGAGCATGGCAACTATTGATAAACCTTTGCTTGGTTTTCCACTCAAGAGTCTGTCATTGTTTTAAAGCATTCAACATCTCTTCCTGTAGAGTACAACACTAATAAGAAAGAATTCTTTCTTATTAGTTATCAGGTTAGTTGATGCCTGATCCAGAGTCCCACTACTATGACAAAATGCCTGATACAATCAACTTAAAAAGAGGAAATGTTTGGTTCAGTTTTGGAAGGCTCAGTACCTAGTTAACGGTCTCTGTTGTTGTGACTCTCTGGCAAAGAGCATATCCTGGCAGGGATTGCATATTGTAACAAAGCTGCTCACTTCACCATGTCCAGAAAATGAAAAGAGAATATTGGCATCCCCAAATATCCTTCAAAGACATGTCTACTAGTGAGCTAAAACCTCCCATTGGGGTTCACCTTGTAAAGGTATTGCAATGCTCTCCAATGGTGAAACAATTTTAGAGAATACATTTCAATTGTTCTTTGGGGCCACATTCAGTTCCAAATATAGCAACTGAAGGCTACTGGCCTACACTGGGATTGGAGTCCAGTGCTCTGATGATCATTCCCAACTCATTTACTGTACCACAGTGCAGGCATGGAGGTCAGATAACCTGCTGGATGGAGTCTCTTCTACTCTATGGGACCCAAGGATCGAACTCAGGTTATCAAGCTTTTACACTATTTCCTGTTGTGCCATCTTACTGGCCCAACTTCATTCATTCTTCGGGAAAGAGATGGCCCATGATAAAAAAGGCATGCACATTGAGGAGGAGTAAGAGACAGCACCAATGAGAGGAGGAGATAAGTCAGTAGAAGCCTTCAGTTAAGGATAAGAACTCTCACTGAGCAAACACATATCGTAAATTTACTGGCATCGAGGAGGAAGATATGATGGATTTATTTAATAAAACAGAGCACATTCACTTGTCAAGGAGGGTAATCTGCTTCTCTAGCATTTAATCCAAGGAGGAGCTCAATAAATAACGAGAGAAAGAATATCTTCAAAGAGAACCATACAAAAAAGCAGATGTCATCGTTCTCATTCTCCTCAGACTTGAACTAAATCAATAATGTTAAATGCTATTTCTGGGAGATGATTCTACCGAGAGGCTGCGTGGTATTTCCTCTGGCACAGAGCCTCTCTTCAGCCTCATTCAAAGAAAGGCCCATCCACAGCTAGAGTGCTAGAGGTGAGCCTGGTCAGCTCTAAAGACCTTTCTCTTTGGGGAACAGGAACTCTGAAGGCAAGCAAGCACTGTTGGGCTGTATTGTGGAAGAGGCTGAGGAAAGTCAAGAAGCAAGGTTGGGGACCTCACCAGCTGTCTGTAGCTTGTGATTTTTTCCAATTTGGTAGAAAAAAGGAAAAAAATTCATAAGAGGATTAATTTGCTTAATCTGGAGGTAAAAGTGTGGGGGCACTGATAGAAGGAGTTTGTAGTCAAATGTCCCTGAGGAATGGAGATTCTGACTAAAGTGCCAGCTTGGTGGGAGGCCATGGCTTGAGAATACTGGCAGAAATCCAGACACCTCTGGATTTTTATCTTGTAGGCGATCTGTCTACAGGGAACAGGGTCAGATATATTATAACACCTGTGCCAACTTCCACTGACCAGCGATGGCTGCATCAGATACTGAATGTAGCTTTAGATGGCCCACCCAGGTCCAGTGGAAAAGAGCATCATTATTCCACAGCAATTTTTACCATAGACATTGATAAGAGTAACTAGCACAGTTAATTCCTAAAATTAGCATTAATTAACATTAGTATAATCAGCATTCATATATTAATCGGCATGAATACACTGAATATAATTAACATTGTTTGCCATCCTCAATATTGAGTGCTAACACAAGCCTTCTAGCTAGTGTTGTGTCAAGCAACCAAGGTGGGTAACGTCTCATCAAGGACTAGAGGAAAAGGAAGAGATATCACTCTCCAGAAACCCTCTTGTGCTTACCTCTGCTTGTGCCTCTGAGCAAAGAAACTGGATGGCCTGAAGTCTTGTTTATTAATTTAACTAGTGGCTACAGTCCTGGGGTGTTTCCTAACATATTTCTGGGTAAGAATTAAAAATAAAGGTGAAGGCTTGGGGGACACTGACAGATATTCTCAGTGGCCAGACAGGAAATGAATCAGACTAACAGATACGGCAATAAGACTCAGTGCAGACTGTGGCATAAAGACTTCACTTAACCATGTTCAACACTGTTGGAGATTGATTCTAATGCTTTGAATCAATCAGGAATCTGTGTGTCCAAATGTTAAGATCCTTGTCTTCAATCGGATTTTAATTGATCAATAAAAACGCCAGCTGCCAATGGACTGGCAAAGGGAAATGGTGCAGGACCCTTAGAGTTGCTTGGGCTAGGAAGCAGCGGGGAGAAGACTCAGAATCACCATGACTTCAGGAAGAAGGCTGGGACACAAGAGCAACAGGAGATAAAGCCAATCAGCCATATGAGATTTTGGGCTCATTGCCACTGACCACTTCCCTGATTGGGCCTGGGGTAGCAGGGGGAGATTTAGGAGTACCCAGTCTTTGAGGTAGCCAATGCATTTAAAAAATAAACTAATGTGTATGTACCTTTCATTTCCAGATCCAAAGATAGCTCCTGGGTGGGTTCAAGTGTGCAATCTGCCTAGAATACAAAGCAGTGTAGCAAAAACCATTACACAACATCACAATTTTGAAAACTAGGCTCTGTGGGGTGGGTAGTATGCTCATTCACACATGGGTCCTAGAGAAGACCTTTACACACATCTGTGACCAAATTCAGACAGTTGGCAACCAATGCATCATATCTGAATGGAGGACAGAGTGTCTGGGCATACAGTGGCCTCATTTTTTGCCAGTGGCAGCTGCATACACAAACCTTGCCTCAACCGTCATAAGGAGAGACAGGAAAGGGATGTTGAGTGATGAGTATGAAGGCCTGAACTGTCATTGGAGGTCAGCCTATTCTCTTAAAGAGGCAGAAGGCTCTGAGAGATCCACATGCAGGACCATGTTGGTTCTAAAGGAATTTCTTTGCCCTTGTTTGTAAGCTTGGTCAGATTTCCAATGGGAATCAAAGCATTCTAACAGTTTAATATAACAGAGATGACAGGACCCTGACTTTAAAGGTTTGGAATTCTGTTTGGCTTTTTTGCCCCCATAGCCTTATAGCCTCTGTTTTGAGACAAGGGTCTCACTCTACAGCCCAGGTTGGTCTAGAACTCACTGTGTACCTTAGTCTTGCTTCCAACTCATGGCAATCCTCCTACAAAAGCCTCCTGAATTCCGAGATTACAGGTGTGAGACACCACACTCTTTTTTTTTATTTTAATATTCTTGCTGAACATACTGAAATCAGTCAGAACCAGTTCTCAGCCCAAGGATGAGCAGGCTGTACAAAGACTGTAGACAACAAAATGCATTGTCCTGTCTGATGGGGATATTCAAAGCTTATCCATCTGGATGCCAAAGAGCCTGTGCTGGCTGAATTAGCACAATTGATATGGAGCTGTTCTTTCAGAGAGTAATTGGCCACCTGGTTCATGGCCACCCCTGTGATCTTAGTAAGATGGCATCCTCCCTATACTCAAAGCCATTTGTTCCCCAGTCTAGCAGCCTGCATTCTGAGTATGTGTGAGGCCAACTACACATAGTAGGTGTTGAATGTAGAACAACGTAGCAGTATCCTACCCTTCCCTGGATCATCTAGGGTTAAAATTTTCTCGGGGACACCCTCCTCTCCACCCAGAATTTCTTCACTTAGCACTCTGACCTTTGGGAAAGTGACACCCCTCTCATTTTCCTAAGTGAACCAGAAGGGCAGAATTAGCTGTGAGAGAAATACCTCCTGCATGTATAGAATCCGCCAGAGGGAATCATGAAACCAAATGTGCTCCCCGAACTTGCATTATTTTAAAGGAGGAAGTTCAAGATTACATCAGATGAAAGTTTGTTTAATTCTCAATTAGTAATTGTTCTTATGCAATGTCAGTGGCATTGAGACTTTTTGAGCACTGCCATTGATTGAATGATGCCCTCATTGGATGTTGATTGAGTGATCTTTTGATTCCGTCCCTATTAGCATGCTAATGGTGAGGGATACAGCTCCTCTCAAAGGCGCCTGCTATTCCAAGGATGGATGTCTCTGACCTGTACATTTCTCCTAAGAGCCCGGAGGGGGGGTGTCTGGGACTCTTCAATGGTTTCATTAGCATATTGTATCTCAACTCCCAAGGGTGATACATTTAAAGAACATAGAACACAATTAGGAAGATTTTTAAAAGGTTACAAATGATGGGCGGGTTCTGAGACTGTCTGGATCTACATGCCAAGGGCATCTAAGTCAGTCCCAAGAACAGCTGGAGCCCAAAGGCCAGCGCCTTTCTGTGCACTGAATTTACATAAGCTTTGAAGATATTTTTAGCTTCCCGTGCTCTTCTTAATATTCTTCTGCTTCTCTGCCTCACAAAAAAAATATGGAAGCCTGCAAAGCTTAGGAGTCTGAGCCTTTGGTCTTTAGAAGGTCCTGATGTTTTTTTTCTTTTTTAGATCTTCTGTGGATGTGTGGAGGCAGAAACTGATGAAGCAGCCATTAGCCTGCAGCATTTAAAAACCTTTATATATGGGCACCAGGGGCCTGTGGGTCCTCTCCATTCTAGAAATGTCTGCTCATTTTGTATTGCTCATTTTAAGATGAGATTATCTGAGATGATATACCTCTCAAAGTCCCAATAGTGCTGTACATACTGGCAGTCACTGACTGTACTTTCTTTTCTTCTTTGTCCCTCGTTCCATGTGGAAACATCTGAGACTTTAAGTCAAGTTGTGGCTCAGACCATGGGGACCTGGAAAGGTAAAGATCCATCAGCACTCGCCATCTGCTTAGGTACTTATTTCTTCATTTGTTTATTTAATAAGCCATCATTTATGATTTATTATTTATTAGTAATCCTTTCTATTGAACAACACAATGTGCCAAGGTTCAAGTTGTTGAAGTGTTTCTAGTGCAAACATGAGGATCTGTGTTCCATTTCTAGAACCCACTTTAAGTATAATGGCACATACATATAACCCCAGCACTGGGAGACAGAATCAAGCAGATTTCTTGCTGGCCAATCAGCCCAGACTCCATGCTAATGAGAGATGTCATGTCAAAAAGCAAGGTAAGTGACTCATGAGGAAGGATGACCAGTGCTGATTTTTGGCCTCCACATGTGTTGATTTACACATCATTCATGTGGGTCTGTATACATGTTTATCTACATGAATACTGTGTGTGTGTGTGTGTGTGTGTGTGTGTGTGTATTGGAGGATACGGAACCGGTGCAGACTTACTTCATCCAGTAACAAGCTGGTTCATGGATTTTACTTGTTTTCCATGCAGATATAAACAGAACTAGAGAGTCTTGGTGCTTAGAGGGGATGTTTTAGGAGGCCCAGGCCAGGTACTGGTCCTGCATCTTAGCAGCTGTGTAGACCTGGTAAGTTGCCAAATCCCAAAGTGGTTGGACTCAGCAAGTTGGCAGCAAGGAGAAAGTAAGGAGAGTATGCTATTCATAAATACACTCATAGTGTTCCTTTTGTGAAGTTGACAGGGAGAGATTCTGCCTGAGGCTGTGAATTGTGACCCTTGGAGAGATGGTCTCAAGTTATTTTATTTATTTATTATTTATTTTTTTTATTTATTTATTTATTTATTTCACAAAGAATTCAAGGAGACAAAACTATCTGCTACTCAGCTCTGTGTTCTCAGTGGGGTTGCTCTGCCACAGACAATAATTGCATGTATAAAATAACATGACAACATGGACATTTAGAAAAATAGGGATTTTATTTCCGTGTGACAATGAATCATAGGCACCCGAGAAAGTATTTGGTGGAGCATAAAGTTAAAAAGGGAGACTGAGCTACTGATTGGATCCAGCTCTGGAACTAATGTAGAACCTTCAGGGCATCCAGTAAGTAGGCTTTCCATCTCTGCAGAGTTGAGTACAGACATTCATCTGGTCCGTCTCCTTGGTAAAGCTGTGAAGCTATTGGCTGTGCAAACACTGCATCAAACCCAGGTCCTTTCAAGTGGAAGGCAAATGTGAAGTTTATACTAATCTCTTTTTAAGAACACCCCTAGGTCCCCCCTTTTTTAAATTTGGGGATTCAAGACCCTCATGATCCTTTAAATAAGGCTTTCTCCAAAGACCTTTGATTACTAAAAAAGATGCCAGACCATAGCGCACGAGCACACGAGCATGATCGCGCACACACACACACACACACACAAATGCGCACATATGTAAGTACATGTGGATTGTGAGGACATACATGCATACAATGTGCATGTGCCTGTGTGTGTGCATGTGCATGTAGAGACTAGAGTACTATTAAGAATGTCATTTGTCTCGTGGTATCCACCTTTTGGAGATAAAAATCTCTCACTGGGTTGGAACCTCTTCAAGTAATGTTGGCTGACTGCCCAGTGAACCCCAAGAATCAGCCTGTGTCCATCTCCAAGCGCTGGGATTACAAGTGCACACTTCTATGACTGCTTTTGTTTGTCTTTTCATGAGTTGTTCTGGGGATGATGTACATGTCTTCACACTTGCAAAGCAAACACTGAGCTGTCTTCCTGGCTCCACCATAAGCTTTTTTACACTGTATCTCCAGAGATTTTTGTCAACACAGGCATAGTACACATTCACAATGATTGTCAGATGACTGAACGGACTCTGGAACTAGATGACTGAACACGAGGAGTGCTAAGGAGATGTCTGTGCTGTGATTTAGATTAAGTCACCTAGAAGTCTCTTCTACCATGTGGACTTTGATCTAAGCATCCCATTAATTGATGTTCTCCACATGTCTCACAACTCTATCCTAGCCCTTTGTTCCGGTTCCCTAATGATGCTTCTCAGCTACAGCTTCTTGGAGAACCTGAGCCTTGGTCTCGTCTGATAATTCTTTTGCTTTCCTTCTCCTTGTCCTTGTCCTCGTCCTTCTCTTCCTCCTCTTCCTCTTCTTCCTCTTCCTTCCCCTCCTCCTCCTCCTTCTCTTCGCTCCTCTTTCTTTTTCTTCTCCTTCTCCGCCTCCACCTCCTCTTTAAAATAATTTCATGTGTATGGGTGTTTTGCCTGCATGCATGTCTGTGCAATACATGCATGGCTAATGCCTGCAGTGGCTAAGAGGGGGCATTGGCTGCCCTTTAACTGGAGTTACGCTGGGAATTGAATCAGGTATTTGGGAAAGCAGTCAGTTCTCTTAACTGCTCTAGCTCAGTGCCTGATGGTTCTTTTGTCCACAGCACCTATTAGAATAGTAACATCTTTCTTTTTGTCCTATTGCCTAGCACAGGCTATAAACAGCTAGAAAAATCTCAACAAACATGGAGCAAATGAGTGAATGAATAAATAAATGGGTGAATGACTGCATGAATGTCTTTCCTCCATCACCCTCATTTGAGTTTCTTCACTGTAGGACACTTGTCAAAAAAGACCCTGTATTGTCTGACTGGAGCAAAAGCATGGGAAAATAACTTTGCCTTATGTCTTTCTTTATAGCCATGGGAAACAAGAATAATCAAGAGAATCTCACCTCCGTTAACTTCTCTTTTTGACCCTGAAGTGAGACTCCACTGCTGATCTCTTGTGTTGGGTTGAGTGGTGGTACGCAGGCAATAACCCTTTGGAAGTCACACATTCATCCCCATTTCTATCCTGCCTACTCCCCTCTCTTCCAAATAGACCAGATGCAGAATCGTCAGCCTCCAGCTCGCATGATAAGATTGTCATCTGAGTCACTCCCATCTCTGCCTGACAACTGGAGAGATCATTTCAAACACTCTGAACTCAATTTGCAGTGCCCGGCAGGGAGTGCCCATTCATTCAGTCACTACATAAAGTTGTCCTTCCCTGTGCTTGCTGGAGAAGACCAATTAAGCTTTTGCTCCAGAAGCTGCAGAACTATTCACACACAGAAAGGGTCTGTCAGGATTACACAGATGCCTACTCCAGCGGGGGCAGACGGATATCTCTCTGCCTCACAGGGTTAAAAGAATTCTAGGAAGTTCTTTGGTGCATCAGCTGGCCCCAACCTCCCTCAGCTTCCCAAGCTTGGTCTTTGGTCTCTTTATATTCTATGATTATTTTTTTTCCTTATTTCTAAACAGATATTTCATGTCTCTATTGTTTTTATTTACAGTCTCTTACAAAAGTCACTAGGACAGGGCTTATCCTAGACCAAAGTATACACTAGGACTTTAGACTTAAAAACTCTCCCATCCCCCTTCTTCCTGTGTCCATTGCTCTCAACCCTATTCCATCCTCATTCACAAAATGCCCTTGTGTTACTCAGGCTCTGTTTAGGTGGAGAGAAATTAGTTTACCCATACATTACTGACTTAATATTACCAATCACCCAGGGACCCACTTAACCTCTAGATGGGAGCAGAAAGGTACAGCATATGCATGGTTCAAAGGCTCTCCTCCTACAGGGTGCATGAAGAATAATTTGGTACCAAGTGGATTTCTATCAACTCTACCTGGAGTGTTGGGTCAAGTTCTTAGAATGATGGCACTGGTAGGGAAGAATGAGGTTACCTAGCCTCACATCTTCTTGTCACAGATGAGGAAAATGAGGATGAAAGTGGCATTCACCCGGTTACCACCAGAGTCAGCATTAAGACCGTCTTCCAGCTGTGATTGGCAGCACACACCTAAAATCCCAGCCTGTGCTCTTTGTACTGTGGTAATTCTTAACCTCATTAATCCCTTCCTGAGGGTGTACCAAGAACTACCCTAAGTTTTTGCAGGTACATATTCGTTTATTTAACTTTCACCGTCCTGTAAGGTAAGCATTATCTTTCTTCCCACCTTACAGAAGAGGTAGCTGAGGCCAGGGGGACTCAAAGACTCCTAAGACTAGGAGTGAGCAAGAGACAGAGCATTTGCCTTATGTATTGCACTGTATCCATACAGCCATCCCACTGCATTTCCTGGATTCCTTTGAAGCCTTATTGTTGGAGCCATGTTCTATCATTTTTCATTCTTTGCCTTCTCACTACTAAAATGCACCCCACATTGCCCACTCAGCCTGCACTCAAGGCCACCAAGACCTCATAGGAAATAATTATTCTAAGCAGAAGGAGCTACTCTTGTCTGACAGACCAGCTTGCCTGTACCAGACTCATGAGGTTGGCTGCCAGCAGAGCTGTTATTGAAACTAGACATGGGATTCCCAAGCTCCAGAGCCTTCCTTCAGTCCCTACATGTCTGTGATATCACAGGGAATCCCTCCTTCTTAAGACATCATCCTCACTTCCCAGCATCCCCTCTTACACCAAATTCTCAGCATTTCTAAACAGTAGCCACAGACCACTTCACTTACCAGGAAAAAAAAGAAGTTAGACATGAGATCCAAGAAAATAAAATTATTCTCTAGTTCATAGAGTCAAAAGCTATCTTTCCTCATCTTCCCAGTCTTTCCCCAAAAGACGATCCATTGTGGGGCCATATTATCATGTTGCTTCCCAAGGAACAAGGTGGGAGTTTACAAACTCTTCCTCCTCATCACACATCCATCGCTTCTTCATGGGACAGTAGCCAAGTTCCTTCCAAGCTGAAAACTCCCACATGAACATAGCGGCTCAGCTCAGCTATGTTTTGTCTGTGTGTGTGTGTGTGTGTGTGTGTGTGTGTGTGTGTGTGTGTGTGTATGTATGTATGTATGTATGTGTGTGTGTGTATGTGTGGTGTAGTAAGGAACCTTGAGTTGATCCATCATTTGGGAACTTAGTTTAAAATAGTCTAAATGCAGGCACAGGCTAGATGCTGGCACCAGATTCAAACAGGCTGCTTTGTCTCCCTATACCCAGAACAACGAGGCTCTTGGAGTGGCCCAGGCATCATGGGGAGTACATGGTCATGGGCCCAGTGCTGACTTCTGTATAAAATATTCCTGCTAGCTTGATTGTATTTTGTAGAAGGGGCATTCAAGTCTAGATCTGGCCAGAAAATCACATAGAACTTGTTGTTCCTCAGTTTTCCCCCATTACACGAAGATCCACGGCATTTATCAAGTGTTGCTTTGTCCAGACACTGTGCTTGTTACTGAGCTTACACAAAGGAAGAGGAATCCTCAGATTCAAATCCTTTACAACACTGATGCAAGACCAATACGCTCTATTATTTATAGATAGCTTGGTATTCCACCCCCTGCCCTGAAACAGAAGGATTGGAAAAAGTAGTTCATGTCCAATCTGGTGTACAGCTTGATCTCATCCCATAGGGCAGTCCTCCTTTTATAAAATGCCAATCTCCCAGGCAGAAGATGCTCAGTCGTACATTATTCATCTGTCCTCTTATTCCTCTTCAAAGACAGAAGGAGGGAGTGGGCTCCATGAGACCCCTTGGTAGGGGAGGTCACCTCAGGTCCTTTATGCTTCTTTTCTGCTTTCCAGAGCCTTGCATTTCGTCTCATGGCCGTTTTCTGTTCTGTGGCCATCTTAAGCAAAGTCTGTTCCTTGTGCAATTTTTGATCTACATAGTCTAGTTCTTTGAGGTTGGCTGCAGACCATGTATTTTACTGGTCACTATGGACTCAGTCATACTTTGGCTTTGCTGGTGCTATAGACCTCTTAAAATCAAGACAAGACTTCCAATATGCTTGACATGAGTGGCAGCAGCCCTAGCTTCTGCCTTGCCTGTGCTGACCTGACATAGAAAATTCCACAGAAGACTCCCTGGCTATTTCTAAGTCCTCACCTCACCTTACAGAAACCTAGGATAGCTCAGTAAAGTATGTCCTCAGATCTTCTCTCTGCTTGTTCATTCTGGCTTGAGTTGTTCCTATGTCCACCTTAACTGATACATTGGTTTCTTAAAGGTCCAGAATGATATATTATTGATCTACTTATTAGCAGAAACTCAGTTATAAAAATCTTTAAAATCTTGAGCTTTGCATGAATGAATGAATGAATGAATGAAGACAAATTATCTCCAAGTTTCTGAAACACCACATAATAAAGTCTAAGTAATATCTATGATGGTTAATGTTGGCAACCTGTCAAGATCTCAGATCACTAGGGGCATGGGACTTTGAGTGTGCCCGTGAGGGATTATCTTCATTACATTAGTTGATATGAGAAGAATCATCTTAATTGTGGGTGGGACCATTCCCTGGGTAGGGATGCTGAGTCAGATAGCTGGAGGAAGTGTGCTGAGTAGTACCTGCTATTCAGTCTTGTTTCCTGATTGTGGATGCATCATGATCTACTGCTTCCTTCTCCTGCTGCTTTGACTTCCCCCATATAATGGACTACACCTTGATTTGTGATCTGTAATAAGTCCTTCCTCTTCTAAGGTACTTTTGTCAGAGTATTTTACCACAGCAACAGAAAAATAAACTAAGAAAATATCCTTTGGAGAAAATAAGCATCTCAGGGGGAGATGGTGAATATTCTTGGACCAATAAAAGAACAGTTGTCTGCGAAAGAAGCTGTGTGATGCTGGGAATTCTGAGGGATCAGGCACTGAGTTACAAGCAGTTTTTCCACACTGAAACTCCACAAATCTTCTCTGAGGCAATGACTGAATGTGTGCTGTTATTATCATCACTTTGTAGATGAGGAAACAAATCTGGAGATGTGCACTAACTTGGCCAAGGTCATGCAGATGCAGGTTGTTAGATGCCAGGTTTGAAATCCATATTGAGGAGCATAGAGCTCTCTCCTTACAGCCTGGAAACTTCCCGGGAGCCTCAATAAGTGGCAAGCCTCCCAGGATCTTCAAACTATTAGGGCTGTATACAACTCCAAGAGGAATGGAATTCTGATCTAATGGAGCTTGAAATCAGCAGGTGTCCAAATCTCAATGTAAAAAAGTAAAGAGAAGGCAAATTTAAACACAAGGAGGAAATTCCATAAGAATCCAGTGCAGTAAGAAGGGTCAGGTTGTTAATGTCTTCTAGCAGCCTTACAACATGAGAAAGGCCAGACTTAGATGTCACTGTGTCCCTTTAAATGCAAGCAGGCAGGGAAGTCACAGTAATGGATCCTTGAGCATGGCTAATGCATGGTGGTGGGCATCTTTCTCTTCTGGGTTTGGCAATGTAATTTCATACTAAATTTACTGTAGTTTATGTAATTCTTTCCATTCACACCAGAAGGAGCTTCTATGCTGCTTCCTTTTTCAGAACTTGGAGACTATCTTTCTTTGCAAAGTCATTTCTAAAGAATAAAACAAAGAAGAGATGATTAAAGCAGTGATGCTCTCCAACTTCCTGGACAAGTTTCCAGGTCTTATACCTTCCTTTCTCAGATGGATGTGGTAGATGTTATTGCAGTAGCCCTAGCTCAGAGAAGCCCAGGCCTTCTTCAAGTGCAATATTTTCTTGGAGGCATTGTGCAGCTTTGACTCCCTAGGAATACTGGAGAGACAAGAAGCAGACAGATCTACCCTCTGCATAACCTTCAGGAGAACAACACAGGAAAGGCTCCTCAGACTACCTTCAGGCTCCCCCTCTTCTCCCACTGGCTCCTAAGGATACTCGTGATTTCTTCAAACACCCTTGCTAGGCAGTCTCCAAGCCACCCACACTCCTCTGTGTCTTGGAAGAATCTACTATCCTCTGCTAAATAAGGACACAGGGTGAAGGAAGGTCAGGATCAGTTCCATGATCGACATTGCACTTTGGTAATGAGAGTCTCTGGATGTTTCATTTGTCCTTTACAAACCTTCTTTGTCCCAGGCCTCAGACTTGAAGTGAATTCAGAAGAAGAATCTCAGATCCACGATGTTCTGATATATCATTGTCCTGCATTTCTCCTGATCTCATCTGGTACTATCGGCACACCTAGGCCATGACATCATTTTGTCTCTTTAACACCTAGCCCTTTGCCTCCTCTCTGGGGACTTTTCTCTTTCCTTACAGTACTTGGCTTGACGATCAGCATTTAGCTTACTGCCAATCAAATTTGAGGTAGAAACCCACTGTCTTCTTACCTTGGGACTCACCCCCAACCATTCTTTTGAAAAGAAGTCTCCAGGGACAAGAGAGGTAGCTCAGTGGTTAAAAATAACGTGCTACCCTTCCACAGGACCTGAGATCAGTCCCAGCATCCTCATGGAAGTTCACAATTATCTACAACTCCAGATGCTGGAGATTCGACGCCCTCTCCTGGCCTCTGTAGGCACTAGGCACACACGATGCTGACAAACACTCAAACATATGAAATCAAAATAAATATATTTTTAAAAAACTCTCAACCACCCATCTCAGTTTGTATTCTGTTATTTAAAATATCCTCATGAAGGTATTTTGCATACTTGTCATGAAGTTCTTTATGGTTTGCGTTTTTCTGGTTTTCTCACAGGAGTGCAAATTCCCTAAGGACAGACGCTGTCATCATATCCCTGTTAAATCCCAGTGCCTAACACAGAACTCATGGATGTCCACAATAATCAAATGGACACTTGAATCTCAAGTGTCTACCACATGGCTGTCTGCTCTGTGGGCAGCGACAGGGCACTCCCTTCTTCTGCACCATTAGAATGCCCAGAGTAAAGAAAACCCTTCACACATTTGCAAATGAATGACGTTATTCCTTTAACTCCATTCCAAAGCCATTCTGCTTGAAAATCTTGCAGATGGGCCCATCTAATGGAGACAGAAGGGAAAGAGGACCACATATGAGCACCCCATTATCAAGTCACATCATTTGCAGGGTACCCTGAAATAAAATAACCATCAGAAATAGTCACAGTCCACCAAAGGTTCCTTCGATACTTATAGTCACTATATCAGGACCTTCTTTGTTCCTGTCCTGTTTATACTTGCTCTTAAGTACTAAACTTTGGTTTTGATTTTTAAATTAAAATTTCAAGTTAGCATACACAATAACATCTTTCGTTCTCTATCCATGTGTATGTGTGTCTCTCTCTCCAATGTCTCACTCTGTAGTCATGGTTGACCTGGGATTTTCTCTGTAGACCAGGCTTGCCTCAAACTCATAAAGATCTGCCTGCCTCTGCTCCCCAGGTTCTGAGATTTAAAGCGTACACCATCATGCTCCACTTACATACATCATGTATGTATAGCACTGTCATACATCATGCCTTGCATTTTGTTCTTGTTTGTCCCTACTGTGCTCCCTGATTCCCAAGCTCTTCTCTCACTAGGCCCCTTCTTCTCCTGCACATAGTCATGCCTTCTGTTTTCATGTCACCAGTATTTATAGCTCTCTCTAGTCCCCTTTCTACTTTGATGTTCTACACATACACATACACACACACACACACACACAGAGAGAGACAGAGAGAGAGAGAGACAGACAGACAGACAGACGACAGACAGACAGAGACAGACACAGAGACAGAGAAACAGAGAGACAGAGACAGAGACAGAAAGACACAGAGACAGAAAGACACAGAGAGACACAGAGAGATTGTGTATATGAGAGAAAGATTAATATTTGAGTCTTGTTTGTGATATCATAGTTCCATGCTATGAACATGATATCAAGTTCCATGCATTCTCCTGAGAATGTCATGTTCTCATTCTTCTTCAGACATGCATAGAATTCCACTTTGTGTAGGAAGCATATTTGTTGTATCCAGCATCGGAGCTGGTTCTATTTCTTGGCTATAGTGTGAATGGTATGAATAGGAAACAGTTAACACAAGCATCTAAGTATCCCTCTGACATACCAACTTAGAGTCCTTTAGCTACACACCCAACATTGAACTCAGCATCATAGAGTCATAGTTCTATTTTTAGTTTTGCTAAGGAATAACCCTATTGATTCCCATAGTGGCTTCAAAGAAAATAGTGACAAATATTACTGAGGTTCTGAGGAAAGAGGAGCTTCATATACTGGTGATGGGAATTAACCTGGTAATGAGTTGCTATGAGGATACTTTTCTTGTTTGTTGCTAGAAAGAACCTTGGAGGGCTGCTGGCATCTAGTCCAACTGTTTACAGAGTAGAAGAATCCCTGCCTAGTTTTCTCTCTTTTTTTTTTCCAGTTCTCTAGTGGCAACAACATAGCTCTCCAAGTGTCAGAGCTTCTAGTACTGCACTGCTCTATGGGGAGCAGAGTCTTGTTTGTGAATTTCCCAATGTTGCCTTTCTGTGCCTTTCTCTGTTGGTCATATTTCACCTGGGACCATTTTATAGAGTTGCCTTATAAATATGGAAATGGTAACTGTGTCTTTCTGTCACCTCAGCCAGTTTTACTTTATAAAACTTTCAAATCTTGAGCCTGGCATTTCAGCCATTCCCTCTCCTGGACATTGCATTTGCCTATAATCTCTCTAATAGGGCCTCCATATACTCTTGTCCTGATTCAAATAGCAAAGCATGTGGAGCCAGTCTCTCAAATTCCCATCTTTGTTTGAGGACTCTCTGCCTACTCCTGGATATAGGAGAGAGGAGCTATTTGGTCTTTTTGACCATAACTGGACAAAGAAGACAGAAAGAGTGGCAATGTTAGAGGGTCCTACTCATTGCACATCGTGGCTCCAGGTCTGTAAGTCTGGCCCCTGTTGCTCCTTGACCAATATAATGACTTGCTGTCTTATTGAGGGTGTCTGTAGGATAGAGTTTAAGATACTCCCCATCTTCTAGAACTCTTTCTTCTTACCAGAAAATATTGTTGCCATGAGGAGTCCTTTGCTCTCAAATGGGCAGCTTGTTTTTCCAGCCAACTTCAAGCTTGAGAACAATAAACTCCTAGAGAATTTCTTCATAGATTTCTACATAGAATTAGTCAGTGATTCTAGTCTCCAAATCATTGTCTCACACTTGGCTTAAGTACCTTCTTTTGGCATGCAAGTTCATCAGAATCAAACTAAGGACTGGCTTTGTGATACAAGATGGCGCCATGATGGTAGGTGAGCATGAAGACCAGATTCTGCTCCCCATCAATCTTTTAGATCTAAAGGTTCTGTATTAGTCTACTGGGACAAATGTAATAACATACCTCAGTCTATGTGATTTATATCATAGACAATTATTTCTCATAATTCTGGAGTCTATGAAGTCCAAAGTAAAGGTGTCACAGCATTTGGTCTCCTGACTTGAAGACATATTCTTGAAATATCTGCATGTGGTATAGAAAGAGGAAACCCATAGTGACCTCTTAAGGGGGCACTAATCTCCTCATGAGGACCCCCAACCTTATGATTTACACCATCCCTAAATATTATTGCATTGATAAGTAGGGCTGGGGCTTTCCTATGATTCAGAGGTGTGTGTCATAGGGTGGCAATAATTCAATCCAAGGTGGTTTTCTAAAGAAAGTGTATGTGAATAAATAAAGAAAGAAGAGTCATTGTGAGTTGAGGCAGCATCTTGAAGCCCTAACCCGGCCCCACAGAATGCTACAGGGTCTATGACTTAAATGACAGACATCTGGTTTTTTGTTGTTGTTGTTTTTTGTTTTTTATAGCCTAAGTCTAGAACAGCATAGAAGGAAACTCCTCATTCTAGATTACAGCACATCAGTATGGATCACGGAACCAGGATCATATCTGTGTTCTCTGTGGCCATACTTGAATCCCACACCGTAGTCTCCAATGTGAGAATCAGCAGATACAACACTGCCTACCCCATTGTGAGGGGTGACTGAGAGATGAAGCAAGAGATATCTCCAGCTGTGGTGTGCAGGAAACATCAGTCCTGGATTCCTATCCCAGGACTTTGTAGGCTGAATCTGGGGTCTTGAGTCCCTAAGACTGTCATATAAGATGAGGTGGGGAAAGGCAGAGGAAGGAACACATACACACACATACACACACACACACCTGCACATACACAAACACCTGTACATATACACCTACACACACACCTGCACATATACAAGCACTTATACACATACACATCTAAACACACATACCTGCACATACACACATCTGCACACACCTGCATACACAGCCACCTACACATACACACACCTGCACACACTCATATCTCCCTACATGCACACCTATACACACACCTACATACACCTATACAGACATACTTGTACACACCTGTACATACATGCCTACCCACACATGCACATACACACATCTGCACACACACATACCTACACACGCCTTCATGCACCTACACACACCTATACACACACACCTGCACATATACACTTACCTGTACACACCTGCACACACACATATACACATACACACACTCAAATAAAAAATAAAAGTAAAAGAAAGACAGAGGGAGAGATGGGTTGTCTCAGGGCTCGGTCAAGAGAATTAAAAGAAACAAGGATGAAATGCCCTCACATGTGCATATATAGTACTTCTTAGGGAAAGCTCACGGCTTGAAAATGTGACCCAGGAGTTGCTAAATCTCATCAGTCCAGGTTGGGAATGGGGAGGCATGGTTGAGATTAGACAAGAAGAAGATTACAGCGACATACATGTCCATTAAAAAAGGTCACCCATAACTACACTTAGGTCATTTTTATGACCCTGTCCCTCCTGACACAGTGAACATATATTTGTGAAACACAATATTGCCCTAGCTGTTTTAGAAGATGCCTCTCACCGCTGGTTATTTCTGAACTTATGCACGTTCAACCAAGCCCTCCTCTCAATGAGTTTTCCTGTGAATTGCTTTCAAGTCAGTGCCTCTCCATCTAAAATTGAATAAAGCACCATTTGCATCTACGTTTGGGAGCATACATTTATTTCTGCAAGGAGTTATCTCGTTGGTTTTCGTCCGTTATGGAAACTACGGCATCTATTGTCATTTTGCTTTGTCATCTTGCTGTAGAACAGACGAACTATTTTCTATCTTACTGAGGTTTTCCCTGCAGCGTCTCCAGAGTCTCTGCTGAAACTCAAATGCCCTAGTTAGCATTCATCCAGTTGCCTCCTCCTCCACTTCCAAAACAGAACTCAAAGCTGAACTCTCCCAGGAAGGCTTCCAAGATTAAACGAGGCCCTTTCCTTCTAGGACAGAAGGAAGCTCACAGAACTCTTTCCGAGGAGCCCCGGGCTAACAGTGCATTTCAAAGCTGAAATTCTGTTCTTAGAAATGGGGAGCACAGGGCTGAAACTGTAGAATACCAAATACACTGTTTCTGGGGGAGAGTAAGCTTCTGCAGTTAGATGCCAGCCCCTCCTTCAGGAGAGGAAAGGGTATCTTCACTTCTGTGCCAGCCTCCTGGGCCACTTGCCTCTTCCCTAAAAGAGAAAAGCCTTCTGTAGGACTATGTTCCGTAAGGACTCAAAAGCTACCTCTTATCAGAAGGAGCAGTGGAACACCCTGGTTCAGGAAAGGCCTAGAGCTTGGAGATCAAAGTCAAGCCAGTCCTGGGATGTCACATAACTCACAGTTCAAATGCTTGTTCTGCCATTTATTAATGGTTTAACCTTGGGCAAAGTGTTCTGCTGTCTAAATATCAACATGTCCTTTTTTGCAGAACAAGACCATTCATTGTCCCTTGTAGTGAGACTTGGTTTCTAAGAAACCATTAATGTTATATGAGTATGTTTTTGTTTTAATCTTGGGTGTGGGACATGGGCCTACTTCAGTGTGCCCACAACAGCTAAGTATGATTTGTCTCATGCTCTGGTAAGGGCATGATTTTGCCAGCTGAAATAGTTTACATTTGGAATTTTAGAGACTCTTCAGAGGACATAAAAATGCCAGAACTCCAAGAGAGGGGGATAGCTGCTGTTCCCCTGCTACTGTTGCTGGCTGCTGGCTGTTGGTTACTGGTTGCTGGTTGTTGCTGGTTGCTGGTTGCTGGTTGCTGGTTGCTGGTTGCTGGTTGCTGGTTGCTGGTTGCTGGTTGCTGGTTGCTGGTTGCTGGTTGCTGGTTGCTGGTTGCTGGTGGGAGATATCTTGACAGTGAAGATTGGACTTACCCCAAGAAACTCCATGTCCCTAATCAGCAAGAAGTAGTGCAACAAGATCAACATTCCCTTTCTCCTTCTTTCTCTCCCACCTAGTGTTGGGAGGTTAAAAGGGATAAGAATAGAGAACAGTGCTAGGGATAAGAACCCAATAAAGTAGCCAAAAACACGGCACAGGCCCAACCTTCAAAGGATAAAGGAGATAATGGTGAAGATACTGTGTAGAGGATCCTCCAGGTCACATGGGCAAGAGGTACTCAGCAATGATAGCATTGCTCACTGTGTGTTACTCTTTCCTCTGCTCATCTCTCATTGTGATCCTAAGAGTCGTCTCAGTTCCTAGCATTAACTTCCTACGTGCAAGCACACTGATCACAGTATTTATTTAAAACAGATGTTTTGTCCTAAGTGTGAAAGATCAATAAGCATTATATCCTGAAATTGAGAAACCAGAGAAGCTAACCAGGCTACCTCCCAGCATCTCTAAAAGATTGCTTGTGAATCACCCTGTCTTTCGGTTATCTGCTGCTACATTAAAAACCCAGCCAAATGTTTAATAGCTTAGATAATGAGGAATTTTTTGTTTTTTTCCCAATACTGTGGGAATTCCACGTTTATCTGAGCTGTTCTTCTCTCCCTGGTGTTGGTCAGGGCTACGAGTTTTATAATGGTGCTCATCCTCACATCTTTACTCATGCCTAGTGCACCATTGGGGCAGCTAGAGCCACTGTGCCTGGCTGGGCCATTCTATCTCCACATACTTTCTCCATAGCTGGTGGTTAGTGGGAGCCTTTGTTTTCCAGTGGCCATATCCCAGGAAGGTTCCAGAGGGAAACTAAAAGGACCTCTTAAGGCGTAGAACAGGAAGTTACACACCCTAACTCCAGCTGTGATTTGTTACTAAAAGCAAGTCACAGATTGACCTGTGCTTGAAGGGCATGGAAATAGGCTCTACTTCTTGGTGAGGTGTACAGCATTCATGTACAGAAGGAGCAGGGGTCATGGCCATTTTTGCGGACCATCTACTTCTCCCTTAGTCCATCACCTGTCTCAGTCTCCACACTGTAGTGCTACCTGTGGCTCTTCATCTCTTAACTTGGGTTTTACTTCTTCCATTTGCTCCAGTCCCATGTCCTGTAGAGCTTCTAATCCTTGGTGTTCCCACCTGCCTATTCACCTTGACTCCCACTTTGGACAGAGAGTAGTAAAGGTCATTTCTTCCAAGCATATCGTCCCAAATTGATGCTCCAATCATGAGTTCAAAGGAAATACGTTGATCTGAATTCTTAAGATGATGATGGAATGACATTAGAAACAGCAAAGACTTGGAACAACATATAGAAGAAGGTAGTGAAGCACAACACTGCCTGCTCTGTGCATTTTCTGCCTCCAGGGCTTGTGGGAGAATCTGCATAGCTGTAGCAACATGGTGTCAGGCTAGTGATCCTCTCTTCCTGAGACACAGCCTGATCTTTCTCCCTGGGAAGAAAACAGAAGCTCAGTTAACAAGGAAGACATGCCTCCTGGAAGTCTCTGGAGCTGGGCTCAAGAAAGCTAGTGCTTCATCTCCAGTGTAGAAAGGGGCTAGAGCTTCCAACTGCCACCTCATTGGGTTCTCTTCTTTCATTTCACAGCAAAGCAGGGAATGCCTGCCTCCCAAAGCTACTTTCTATTTGTTTCCAACTGAACATGCTGCTCATGATTTCCTGAGTCTGAAAATGGGGATGGTGACAGTCATTGCGACGAAAAATAACAAATAGTTAAACAATAGCATTTACTGAGTACTTTCTATCGCCAGGCCCAGTATTAAGTGCTTTCTCTGTATTATTATTTAAAATTTGTGTATACCCAATAATTCGCTAAGCTCATTGCCAGGAAAGGGCAAGCCTGGCTTCAAGCCCAAATTGGGTTAATCTTAGAGGCAATGTTTTCCCCACCAGACTAAATAGAAAGAAATGGCTCATGATCACTGCCCAATGACATTCCAACTCCAGAAAGACTGGATCCTTAGCTACTGCTGCTGTCCGCACACTCAGGAACCTCTCCAGTCCCAAATATAGCTCGGAACAGAGTGAAGGTTCTCTGAAAGAATGTTTGACAAGAGATAGAGCAGCGGTTCTCATCCCATGGGTTCCGACCCCTTTGGTGGTCGCAAATCCAATGTACTACGTAGCAAATATTTACATTACAATTCACAACAGTAGCAAAATCACAGTTACGAAGTAGCAATGAAATAATTTTATGGTTGGGGGTCACCATAACATGAGGAACTATGTTAAAAGGTTGCGGGCATCCGGAAGGTTGAGAACCACTGGGATAGAGCAAACTGAAAAGAACGCTTTGGCGATGTGGGTTTCAGATGCATTTCTCAGGCATAAAAGCTTCCAAGTGTCCCCACTTAGGTCCTCTTAGCAGTGATGTCCTTCTCAGAAGCAGAAGGAGGAGTTATCTTCCAAGCCGTCCACAAGGGTTTGCAACACACTCCTTTATTTAGCTTTCCTGGAGCTTCAAGTGTTGCACTGTTGGGAATCCAAGGATGAAACAGGCCTTAAGATGGCTGCCGTTTAAATCCACTGCAGCTTCCTGAACCACTGGAGTCTTCTCTGCACCCTGAATCTATCATTTGTTGTCATGACATTCATACAGACCATTTGATTTTGACCTATTCTAAGTCCAGCAGTGAAGCAGACCCAGCTAGCATTACCTCTAGTCTTCACAGTAACAGATGCTTTTGCTTAGACCGACCCTGACACTCAAGTTTCCAGTTAAATTTCTTTCATTTTTATGGGGCCACTCAGTCTAAAAAAGAATAAAAAGTAAACTGTTATCAATTGAAAGGATAGTCTTCTTGGTGTTCCTGTCTATGTCACCAATCCTACCTCTTCTTTGTTTCCTACTTATTGCCATAGGTTACATTTATACAGGGAGTGACTTAAGAATGTACAGCTTCCCAGATGTGGTGGTGCACAGGCTGCATTTGAGAGGCTGAGACAGGAGGATTTTGAGTCTGAGGATAGTATGGGCAACATAGAGAGAACCTATCTCAAAAAGTAAAATGCAACGAAACAAAAGAGCATATCAATTATTACAAGCAGCCACCCATAGAATCACTGTCCTCATCTCCCTAAGATGGACCAGTGATAGAGTAGCCTCAAGCTCGCTGCGAATAACCTTCTTCTTGGTTGCCCAGAGGTGACAGCTAGCCAGATCATTAGATACTCATTTATCTGCATATCTTAGCTTTATGACTTAGTCAGGCATCTCTAAGTTCTGTAATGTTTAAGAGTAGCCCAGAATGAAGTCACACATTACGCTTGTTATGTTTGTGAAATCCATACATACTGTGGCTGCAAATCATTCATTTTCGTTGCCATATTAGACTCTTTTCTGTGACTATAGTGCACATTGCTGAACCATTATGCTATTGATGGACATTTGGGTTGGTTCCAGTATGGAGCTTTGCAAACACAGCTGCTAGAACCATTATTGAGTGTGTCTCGTGGTGTCCATGTAGAGTTCCTGAGTAATAGACTATATGGCTGATTAGCCTTAGCAGAAGTGCCAGCGTATTCTCCAGAGGTGTTATACCAATTTTCCTCCCTCCAGTCCTGTGTGAGGATCCTTTCACTCCACAGCTTTGCCAGTATTCATTAGGATTATTTCTTTTAATTTTAGCCATCTTGGATGGTGTGCTCTACAATGTTCTTCAATTTGCATTAGACTTTTTTGTATGCCACTGATTACTAATGGGCCTGACTCTGTTTTCAAGTATTTATTGGGCATCTGGATATTCTCTTTCATGAGTCATCTACTGGTGATCTCCGCACAATTTTCTATTTAGTTGTCTGTTTATTATTGTTTTTCAATTTTTTTTTTAGTATTGTAGTTATAAGGCTTCTGACGGTTGTGTGTGTTCTGAAATCTCTTCTGCATTCATTCTCTTTTCATTTTCTCCTTTTGTTTGTTTGTGTTTTGATACAAAGTCTCATTGTATGTCTCTGGCTGGCACTGAACTTAGCATATAGACCAGACTGACCTTAAACTCTCTGAGACTTTCCTGTCTCTGCCTTCCTATTGCTTGGAGTAAAGGCCTGGGCTACTACATTTAGCTCAGTAGTGCTTTCTGATAAACAGAAATTATTAATTTAATGTGGCCAATGTCATTGATAATTTTCTTATTCTTAGTGTCCTTTCTTGTATCTTATTCTAGTATGATGTCTTTTTCTATCACAAGGACATAAAATATTTTCTTTAGGTAGACATGGGTTTTGTCTTTCATACGTAAGGCATATCTTTTATATCCAACTGATTCTGACCTATTTATATACAACGTAAACTACCAGTCATATTTAAAATTCATTTCCAATTGATATCTATTCAATGGACAAGAGATATTTATTTGCTTATTTATTTATTTATTTATTTATTTATTTATTTTGCTTATTTATTCAATCAATTCTTTTTTGGAACCAGTTTACTTATGAATCTGATTTTAGGCTAGAGTTATTCATCAAAGAGCTCTCATGACACCAACTCCTCATTGCTGTTATTTTATTGTAGAGCAATTCTTCATACATGTTTTTTAAAAGCATCTGATCTTTCTCATTTTCTATACATTTAAAAATCAACTTGTCAATATTAACAACACACTCTTTGGCATTTTGACCTGGTTTTCCTTCCTTCCTTCCTTCCTTCCTTCCTTCCTTCCTTCCTTCCTTCCTTCCTTCCTTCCTTCTTTCTCCTCCTCCTCCTCCTCTCCTCTTCACCTTCTTCTTCTTCTTCTTCTTCTTCTTCTTCTTCTTCTTCTTCTTCTTCTTCTTCTTCTTCTCTCTCTCTCTCTCTCTCTCTCTCTCTCTCTGTTTTACATAAATTTAGAGAGTGCTGCCACGAAGAAGTCGTATTTTAATCAGCTCTAAGCTCCCTGACGAGTGTGCACATGCCCCTTGCTACCTGCCCAAATGTTTTGGATTTTCATTCATTTTCTCGTCTATTGAGATTACTATCTCTGTGGATATATATATATATATATATATATATATATATATATATCCCCTTTCTCTTTATAGAACTTGAATTAACATCCTTTCTTATGTACCTAACTTTAATTAAATGTTCTTTTATATTTTTGTACGAACCTATCTTAGGCTATTAATTTGTCATACCAGGCTAAGTAATCTTAGAAATCCCATGTAAACCATACATACCATTTCAAAGATCTCAAGTGTTGCTTTGTCATAGACTGTTTAAAATTTCTTTTAATGTATCTTTTTCATTTATTTTCTTCTATCTCCATGTCTTTGTTTCTTACACTTGAGATCAAAGGCCTGAATTTCTTTATTTCATGTATTTAAGCATTTAAGCAATTGTCATTATATTCTCTTTTATCTTTAAAAACAATAAATCAAGTTTTATTTATCTCTGTCTTTTGTTTATCTGTTTGTTGGAGGAAATCAGCCTCTACTGTCTGCCTCTCTCTGCCTTCCAAGCAGCCTCGTCATTTTGTTTAGTAGGGGCTCCTAGCACCTCAGGGTTTAAACTCTCTGAGGCAACCAGAAGCCTTTGAGAAGTACCCATGGTAAACACCTGACACCCAGATTTGTCAGGGGGGACTTAACTGTGTCTCAGCTTGTACCATGAGCCCTAGAAGTATGTGTGCCTTCTGTTTTAGTTCTGAACCTGTGTGACTTGGGACGGAACCACGTGACTCGGCTAGGCTCGGCTGAGAAACCAGTTGTCCCCACCTCCTAATCCCACGTCAAGGCGCGTGTCTTCCATTCGGTAATCTCTAATTAACTTTTAAAAGTGAGTACAACTAATACATCGGACGCCATGTGAAGCAATTGTATATTAATCTCCTCAGAACTCCCTGGGGGGCGGGAAGGGGTGCGGTGTGCACGTGCTCCTCTTTACTCAAATGTTTGGGATTTAAGAATGAAAGAAACACGTGTATGTAGTATTATTTTTAATATGCCCTAAACAGCTCAACGCCCGGGGCCACTTCCAAACTTTCACATTGTTAACACATCCCCTCCAATATTCCTAAATTATTACTTACTAAAATCTATGTTTCATCTATGCTACCCAAAGGCCCAATGGGGAAGTGTCCCTTGGGGCCGCTCTTCCCCAATTCTTACATGGCTATAAGCTTTCTCTCCTGCAGTTCTCAGGCCTGATCTTTCATGCCGGCCACAGCGATTCTCAAACAGTCTCCCGCCTGTGGTTCCCTTGACCAGGAAATCTAATGTACCCTTCTCGGTCACCCTGCCCAGTCATTGACTGCTGACAACTTTTATTCACCAATAAAAACCAACTAGGGGCAGAGACCCTCAGTGTCTCATAGGCAAATGTATAGGTTCTCAAGTAATTTTGAGAGCCAAATTAACACAAATAGCATTAAAACCAGTCGGCAACACTGCCATTTACGCAGAGTAAATCTTCCAATCCATGAACATGGTAGATCCCACTTACACAGACCTCTTTTTTTCCTTCCTTCCTTCCTTCTTCCTTCCTTCCTTCCTTCCTTCCTTCCTTCCTTCCTTCCTTCCTTCCTTTCCTTCCTTTCCTTCTTCCTTTTCCATAAATGTCAGAGCTTTCTGCACAGTCACAAAAAATCTTGAGTAACTTCCATTGACTTATTCATTGATACTTGATTTGCTCTCTTTTCTTTTTTCTTTTCCTCCGGTTCTGAGAGTTCCAGACTCAATACCTCATAAGAGAGGGTATCCATTCGCCCCATAAATACATGACAAGAGAGGCAGACTCCTTAGGAATTCGTGAATGCTGCCAGATAAGGACTTTACCATTGACTGTATCCCAGCCCTAGATTTTTTTCATGATACTCTCAATGTGATATGCTATTTGAAGCTTCTGTTTCTTGTTTGCTATACTAACCCCAGAGGCTTCTTGGTCATCCACATTGTACCTAGAACTTTGCTAAAGATTTATAGGCTCACTGAGATTGTCAAGACACATAAGAAACCTTCCCTTTTAATTCCTATGCCATCTTTTTCTTGCCATCCTGCCCTTTCTGGTACTTCCAGATCAGTTTTGTCCAAGAGTATTACTGACTAGATAGTTGTGTTATTAAAATCTTTCATTCTTTATCTCAAAAGGAAAACTTTCAACATTCCACCGTTAGTCTGATGTGTGCAAAGCACCTGTTGAAGGTTTCTTTTGTTTGTTTGTTTGTTTTTTAAATTGGGCTACTAAGTTCCTGCTACTTTTCTTTTGTTCAGCAATTTTGTTTGTTTGTTTGTTTTTTTTATCATCTATCACGATGACTATCTAATTTTTTTATTTTGTTCCATTACTGTGAATTAGGATGATTGAATTTAGAATGTCAAGTTATGATGGTTTGAACAAGAATGGTACCCTGGGTAGAAATGTATGGGAAAGATCAGTTGGAATACCTTTGTTGTGTCACTGGGGGGGGGGGGTCGGGGGGAGGTGTGGTTTCAAAAGTCCATGCCATATCTCAAGGTTGTTGCCTTAACACGTAATCTCTCCACTACTTCTCCAGTGCCATGTCTGCCTTCCTGTTTCCATGATCCCCAGTATCATGACCGTGGACTCTACGCACCCTCTGAAACTATGAGGAAACCTTCAATTAAACATTTTCTTTTATTAGTTTCCTTGTTCATGGTGTCTCTTCACAATAATAGAAAAGGAACTAAGAAACAAATTAAATGTACTTTTCTGGAGCCAATTCTATTTGAACTATTTGGTTTTCTTTCTATCTGTTGTTGAGTCCATCTGGAAAAGCTTTATATAAACTTTTACTGCTATATTCTCAATGAGATTGCTTATAGATTTATTTTTAGTCCCAGTTATTTGAGTTCAAGACAAGATGTCACATAGTCCAGGTTAGCCTCAAATTCACTACATGGCCTTGAGTTTCTAACTCTTCTATTGTTACCCCATGAAGAGGTTTAGACTCCATGCCTGTGCACCACACTGGCTAAGGTGTTTGTTTGTTTGTTTGTTGTCAATTTCCTATAATGTTTTCTATTAATATTTTGTCTCCATAAAATTTACTTCTGCCTTGTTTTTGTTCTTTGGAAAAATTTGCTTAAGATTGCTTATTTGTTTCTCTTAAACTTTTAGGCAAGACTCCATTATGGAAGTGACTTGAGTCTATAAATGTTTTCTTTGACAGATTTTATATGTTTTTGATTTCTTTAATCATTTTATGAAAATATTTTCATCATTTTCTTATTCCAATTTTAAGATGTATTTCTCCTAGGAATTTTTCCATTTCATCGTCTTTTCAGACATGTTCTCATGAAACCATTCACTCTCCACGTAGCCTGTCTTTAATGTTTGTGGATGCATAAGTGTGCTGCCGTCTCTGTTTCTGACATTGTTTCTTTCTCTTGCTTTCATCAGCTTTGCCAAGACTTTTAAAAACTTGAACTCTCCAAAGAATTAACTTTTGGCTAAGTTTCTCCTCTCTGTTTTGTGCTTGCTATCATTTTACTAACTTCTGCCTTAACTTTTGTTATTTCCTCTCTTTTGTTCTCTTAGCTTTTAATTCACTGAGTACAAGTTGATTGCTTCCATCATTGATTTTAAGAATTCTTTGTTATTTTTGATTGTGTGAATTTAAACTATAATTTTACCTTTAAATATTGTTTTGGCCTCATTTTATAAGCTTTTAATATGTTACATCTGTATAATCTTACAGTTAAATACTTCATCATTTCATTGGGATGGATTTTGACAGTATTTCTTATAAATTATTAATTTCAAATTGTATTTTGTAGTTTAAAATAATTTGTTTATAATCTATTTCCCTTATAGCTAGAATATGTATTTAAAATGACAAGTTTTAAAATCTGTTAAGACTTATTTTGTGGCCCCACACATGATCAGGTTTTTAAGTACCCCTTAAACACTAAAAATATTTTGTATTCTTTGGTTTGGGTTTTCAGTGTTTATTTATCCATTTTACTACATCTACACTTGAATATAGATATAGCTAATATTCTTACTGACTTCTTGGGCTAATACTTTACTGACTCCTCGGGCCACATTCTTATTATTTATTAAAAGAAGTGAGTCAAAAATCATCTACTGTAATTGTGGCTTATCTATTTTCCTTGTTGCTCTAGCTATTGAGGCCAGGTGCATATGATTTTAGAATTGCTGGTTTTCTCCCCAGGGGACTGAAAGCTTGATGTGTTTTCCTTAGTAATCATTTTTCAATTTGAAACACACCTTATCTGATAATAATATAGACAAAATAGTTTCTCTTTTGTTCACATTTGCATATGTTACTTTCTAATTGTTTTCCTTTCAATATTTCTGTAGCTTATGTTTTAGTATGTGTCTCCTATCAACAGCAAATGGTTGGAATTTTAAGCACCCAGTCTGACATATCTTTGTCTTTTAATTGGAGCATCTGGCACATTTACATGTAATACAATGGCTGCTGCATTTGAGTTTAAATCTACTATCTCATATGCTTTCCATTGCCTTGCCTGTTCCTCTTTTCTATTTTCTTGCCTGCTTTGGGACAGACATTTTTGAAGATAGAGTTAAATAGAAAATGTATAGTTCCGCTGGGCGGTGGTGGTGCATGCCTTTAATCCCAGCACTTGGGAGGCAGAGGCAGGCGGATTTCTGAGTTCGAGGCCAGCCTGGTCTAAAGAGTGAGTTCCAGGACAGCCCTGGCTACACAGAGAAACCCTGTCTCGAAAAACCAAAAAAAAAAAAAAATAAAAAAAAAAAATAAAAAAAAATGTATAGTTCCATAAGTTTTGAGTTAAATCAAGCTAGAGGGGCATCTCTGTTAACCCAGAAAGTTTTTCATATTTGTCTCCATTCAGTCTCTCCACTTCTGCTTCAAGGTAGCTGTGGACATTATTCTACTTGCTAGTGTGATTATTCTAGACCATCACTTGAATGATACTCTTTTTGTGTGACCACTTTCCCACATGACATTATGTTTAGGTTTATTCATATATGGTGTTGTATTGTGGTTTTGAATACAAAATCGTTCCCCACAGACTCATGGGTCGAGCGCTCAGTTCCAAACCTGTGGGCCTATTTTAGAAGACTCTGGAAACTAGTAGAAGGGACCTAGTTAGAAGAAGTCAGTCACTGGGCTAAAGAAATGCCTTTGAAGGTTATATTGGTTCTTAGCCCACTCCCTTTCCTCTGCTTCCTGTTTATAAGGAGGTGAAGAGCCTCCTCTATCACTATGGTATTCTTCTACACAAGATCATGGGACCAAGCTTACAGACTGAATTGACTGAAACTAAATATAAGCAGTTGTGAATGCTCAGCCATGCACATAGAGCATCTGTGTATAATGCCAAGAAGGATGGGGGAGATGCTATGAAAAGCTGGCCCTGAGCATGGCATGGTTGTTAGACCCTTGAACTCAGAGCATCAGTGGTTACTGGCACAAGACCTCCATAACATCATAGGGAGTTGATGGCACTTGATAGCTAAGGGAAAGTCAGTTTCCTTTGGTTGTGTTGGGGGAACATTAGTAGGTTGCCAATACCTTGGCGTATGACATCATATGCATGCCCTTTATATAAGGCCTGCATGCAAGTTTTGTTGTCACAGAGACATGCAGTGTATTTTCTCCTAGTCTGTAGCTTTATTGTACATTTTCTTAGTGGCATTTTTGCTCAGCAAAAGGAGAGGTGTGATATCTCAGGTTTGAGGGTATTGTTCTTGTGTGTCATCTATGATGTCTGCCTACAATAAAGCTTCAAGAATTCCCTTTTAGGGCTCGTGAGATAACACTGCAGTTGAGATCATGCACAGTTCTTCCAGAGAACACAAATTCAGTTTCTAGCACCCATATCAGGTGACTCAATAGTATCCTTAAGTCCAGTTCCAGGACATCCTAATCTGTGGGCCTCTGTGGGCACTGTATTCACATGCATATATTCATACACATAATTTTAAAAAATACTTTTAAAAGTACTCATCTATGTTTACTTCTAAAAGTCTTAAATTTGTACCTTTAACTCTATGATATATCTCAAATTGTTCTGTGTATCACATACACTAAGCTTTATGATATAGGTATATGTCATGTTTTTTTCTTTTTGAGTAATTAATTCAGCATCATATGTTAAAAGACTATGCTTGTAGCTTTTTCAAAGATTCATTAACTGTAAATATGTGGGTCTATTTCTAGACTCTTTCTTTTACTCCATTGATTACCTTGCATATTCTCACATCAATATCAGCCTGTTCTGATTGCTTGATTGTAGCCTTGTTTTGAAGATTGTTCACTATGCAGAATACTACACCTAAACACATAAGTCTTCTCCAATTAAGAGGTGGAGTCTATTCATCCAGCCCCTGCATTTGTTTAAGCCCCTAATTGTTTTGACTAATAAAACATGACAAAACATCTCTGTGTGACTTGTTAGATTGGCTAAAAGAAGCCTCAAAGCTTTCTACCTTGCTCAATATTTTATTTTATTTTATTTTTGTTTTTTTCTAGATAGGGTTTCTCTGTGTAGCCCTGGCTGTCCTGGTACTCACTCTGTAGACCAGGCTGGTCTCGAACTCAGAAATCCGCCTGTCTCTGCCTCCCAAGTGCTGGGATTAAAGACGTGTGCCACCACTGCCCGGCGCTCAATATTTGAAAAACATCTAGTACAATAGTATATGCTTAGGAGATAGGAATGAGAACACAGTTTTGTCTCTCAGGGAATTTGCAGATTACTGAACTTTAGAAAGACATGTTCACTGTAGAGACTGTTTTAAAAATCACTTTCTGTTGGTAGCAGTTAGTATATAGCAAGTCCTAAGAAACTAGCTATGTTGAGCTGGAGTCACACAAAATTGTGAATGACCAAAACCCAACAGTGAAACCTGCTTCTTTTTCCCACTGGTTACCAGCAAGTCAGAACCAAAGGTAAGTGTCAGCCATGTCATTGCTGATGCTTGCTCACTCCCCCTTCAACACAACTTCCCGATTTCTACTTCTAATTTAAGAGTGTCATATTATAATGTCTTAAATTCTCCTGAGGAGTATGTTGGGAGTGAAATTGTGAATAAAATATGCATTCAATCAAGGTGAAAACATAGGCACTGGAGTGGGTACTAAGCCTTGTTTTGTGCTAGTCTCTGCTGAGAAGATGATCCACCACAACCACTACTAGTGCAGCCATTGACAGAATAATAACCAGAGTTGGTTTTTACTGAACACCTATCCCAGCCACTGTATTGAGTGTTTACAGGAGTCACTCTCTATATCATTGTGGCATCAGTATTATCATGGGGGCATTATTGTCATCCCACTTCTAAAGATGAGAGAGCTGGGACATGGAAGAGTCTCCCATTGCAGCTGGTAAATATAGAAAACAGTTCCATTCTACACCCAGGCACTTCCATACTGGGTACCTGGTGCTCTTGGATCCAAGGAAACAGTGAGAGATAGGTTTTAATAATGACTTGGCCCAGGCCATGTTCTTTGCTAAAAGCTTTCCCTGGTGAGGAATTCCTTCAGGGAGTTAGCTAACTGGGGTTCTCTTCAAAGGTAGAACTCTCAGTGCATATAACCCTGCCTGTATGAACAATTATACTTGTGGACTCTGAACCCACTACAGTTGAGCACACAGAAGGGTTCAATAGTGTTTCTAGTGACCACAGGAAACTGGAGCATGGACAAGAGAAAGATGGTCAACTCTAGAAGCTATTCCAAAATTCTTGAAAAAGTAGCAACGGTGTTCAAAGCATACAACTATGGAACAACTAACACAGCACACCTGAAAAACTCAAAGGAGCATATCTCTAATACAGAAAATAAATGCAGTGTCTTGAGAATAAGAGGGAGATATAGTTGTTCAGGAGCAGAAAGGGAATGAACAGGCACTCAGCATAGAATGTGCCAGTCTCTTGTGTACAACCTTCATTCAATCTTCTTGTATCAGCCATATATAGCCGTCATGGCAAAGAAGGGTCAGAGAACCAGGAGTCCAATAGTCTCTCTTGCTTAGTTGTATCAATGATAGTTGCATATTCTGTCTGGGCTTCAGTTGGATGATGATGACGATGATGATGATGGAGAATTATTATTATTATCATCATGTGACAATTAAGAAGGTACAGTCATATTAAGTAGCCCTTCTTATAATTATTAGGTCATGTGCAAGGCTTCTGTTAGGAAATGTAGTGTGTCCATGAACATAGTCTGGTGGATAGGGAGGCAGTGGCTGAAGACATGAGGGACAGGGGGAAGGAAAAGTGGATCTGGGGAAGAGAGAGAGACAGAAAGACTGAGAGAGACAGACAGAAAGAGAAAGAACAATTGGCAGAATTTGGATCCTGGGTGGCTGGCATCTCAAATGTGTGGACTGGGCTGTCATATTCCAAATTGAAAGTGATTTTGGTAACAGGTAATAGCAGTTTTCTCTTTTTAAAAAGCCTGTGCCTGTCACATAAATTATATGTGTGTCAGTCCTGTATCACATTCATCTGGAATTTGTGCTGAGTTTGTCTCTGTGATTAGTGAAGATGCCATTAATTCAAATTGTGTACCGATTCCAAGTTTAGAATGTGTACAAATATGTCACAGGCTCTTTTGTTGCTGTTACCCCAAAGAGACTGAGCTAACTCAGTATTTAGTTTGGGGGTTGGCTATTTGACATGTAATGGTGGAAAGGAACTGATGTGGGTGTCTAGGTCATCATTTAGTTCTGGGTCGTCCTTGTTCCTTGGGACACTTCTAGTCTTGATTAATGCCCCTCAGGAAGAGATAACTGGGCCTTCCCTGGCCTGCATGACTGAATAGACATGTATGTGAGGATGTGTCGGCCACCTGTATGGCCTACCTAGCTGGCTCATACGAGCACACTCCATTCCTCCCAAACTTCATTCTGTTCTCTTCTATATACCAAGGCTAGAGCACTGATGTTAGGTGTCTACCCAGACTCTGCTACTTTTCCATCTGCAGAAGCATCTAGTCCATCGGTGACTGTCTGCTTCACTCGGGAAAGCTGGGAAATTCTTCTTGAAGGAGGGAATGTGGGACCTGAATGTGATGGAGAAATGTCCTGAGGAATGAGCAAGGCTTTGCTTTTCCTGTCAGTTGGCACAGGCTAGGATGAGGTGACTTGGTAGAAAAAACAGGCTGGTGACAGAAGAGAAGAGTGAGGTTTCCTGGGGCACTGAGACTCAATCCTCAGCTTCTGGAGGACATGGAGGAAGGCTGGGTACTGTAAATCAGACAGTGGAGATGAGAGGATACACAGAGGACACTGGGATCATGGGCTCTGTGCCTAAGTACCCTCAGTGAGCACTTTTCCAGGCTTCCACTTTCTTGCCTGTGTAATGAGGCAGGTGACACTCCAGCTCCCAGCTGAGGATGCGGAAGTGAGATGATGCAGGTGGGTGAAGGGGCCTGCCTACTGTGAATCAGAAAGTATGGATGCCTGCTATTTCTGTTGTTTGGCTACGAGTTAATACTACAGGAGGAGAGAATTGCTGGGGCTGGGGCCTTAAGGGGGCTATCTAGGAGGTTCTCGGATTGTACACTGATTGGATCTGGGGACCAAGGAGGTTCCTATGGCAAAACCTTGCATCCTTGCTTAAGATACCAAGACTATTCAGGTCAGAAACTGCTGTAACGATCAACTTAAGTTTCCTGAAGCTTATTTGGCAGATAGAAGAGGTGAAGTCAGATTTATTTTAACTGAAGGAGAATAAAACAGTGTGAATGTCTTGCACACCTGAATTTGTAGAGTGAGACTCATGCTTTTATAACTACTATTCCAACATATGGTGTTATTGTGTGTGGAGCGAGAAACTAAATCTAGAAATGATGAAGCTTTAGGGAAGGAATAAAACTTCAGCCTTGGTTTTATACAAGGAGAGAGATGAGGATCTCACACCCCTCATAAATACTACATGGCCCCCCCATCTCTCTCTTTCCTTTCCTTTGAGAAGCCTGGCTTTGGAGGAATAGAATTTTATATCACTAGGAGAAAAGGTTGTGCTCCAAACCATTCTCTGCTTGCAGAAGGGACATATGGGGCAACTGTATTGTCTGTATCCTCAGGATCACCTGGGCATTATTTCCTACTCATGGGTGACGGGCACACACCATCCAGACTTCGAGGGATAAACATGCACATGTTCTTCAGGAAGGTTCCCAGCCCACAACTTCAAAGAGGAAGGCTGCTTGGATAGTAGAGGCACCTAGGGTGATGAGAGAAATGTTTGGGCATGGTGAGGCTCCTGCAGGGTAGAAGATACTTGCAGCTGGGAAGGGTAAAGGAAAGGAAATGGAGAGAGGTCCTCTCCATGCAGCATGGGAAGGACTGTGGCTCTATATAAGTCTATGCTGGTACCTAAGAAGCCCCTTATAACAAAATGTGACTTTAAGTAACAGGGGCCCTTCATTTAGCATCCTCTACAAAACAAGGAACAGGAAACAGACTCTATCCTTCAGAGCTCTCTTTGGGGATCTGTCCTCCAAATGTGTCTCTGCAACACTGGTAACGGTAGAGAGGGCAAAAGTAAGCTGTTAGGGACCAGAGGAACATTAACATCTGGGCCTTCCCCTGTGTCAACAAAGAGGCTGCACTCTTACCTTGTTAAAATGAGACTTTATAGACATTTCACTGGAAGGGGAAGGCTACCCTTTGTTGTTGTTTTAAGGCAGGGTTTTATGTAGCATATAATCTAGGCTAGCCTTGAATTTGAGACTGCCTTTGAGTTCCAGAACCCCTACCTCTACTTCTCAGGTGCTGGGGTTAGAAATATGCTCCACCATGCCTAGAATTTTTTTTTCTTATAAAAAGGAGATTTCAAAATAATACCCAGAGAAAAGACTTTCTTATGATACATTTCAAGATAGCTGTCGAGGTGACTCTTGGTAGGAGAGTGACCCTCCCCTGAAGCCACCTTGGCTGCTGTGTTCAGTTCAGAGAATGACAGACTCTTGTCTGCTTGGTGGTTCGGGAGTCCAATATGCTATACTCAGATGGCTCTCTATTTTTTCCCCTTTTATTTATTCTGGTGTCCCAGCCAATGAGACGCTGCTACCCACATTTAGTGTGCATCTTCCTTCCTCAATAACACCACTCTGGTAGCTCTCTCACATACAATCCAGAGCTGGGTCTCCTAGGAGATTCTAAATTCAGTCAAGTTAACAGAGACAATTAACCATCACAGATATCACACCTTGGAAAACCCAAAGAAGCCAGATACTGAAACTAATGCCTGCTGGAGAAAACTGAGCAGAAACAGAGATGGGTGGCAATACGATTTATTCTTCTTCTGCTTTTTACTCACTGTGATGTTTTTGTCAGCAGAAATGTATCAAGAAGCCAGCTGGCAAGGAGGTCTGGGAAATGGAGTCTTCAGACTCCTGAATTACAGATTCCTGGGTTCCACTAAGAGGCAGTAGGAAAATAACCCCATTAGGCATCCTCAGCTGAGGTGAGACTGCTAACTTCCTGGAGTAAAGTTGCTGGAAGTATTATGAGAAGGCAGGGAGGTCATTGATTTGTTGTGCCCATAAAAGAGCAGTTTCAAGTCTCTAGCCTGTGATAGGGCTACCAGAGGCTTGGCCCTGCTCCAAGCCTCACCTGTGTAAACTAAGACTCTAGCTTTTAAGCCCTCAAAGCGTTTTCTGGGCCTAGATTCACACTAAGCACGTTGCATCAGGACAGCCCTGGATAATGCTACTCCATACAGTGGGGGAGCACCCAGAGTGTGCCCTAGCTCTCTACAAAAGGGCAATGTGGTCAGAGGACGATGGAGGGTACTATATGAGGCTACTAGTATGCAGAGCTCAGGGAAGGGCAAGCTGGAGAATCCGACGGGACCATGAGGGAAAATGTCAGAGAAGTGCAGAGCTGGGCATCAAGAAGGAAGGGATGCTGGTGATTCAGGATTCTGGAACCATTCACCGGGCTTCCCAGTCAAGGAACCCACCTTTCCCTTCTTCATTCTCATGGCTTGAGCTAGCAAGTCTCATTAAATTTATGGCAAAGTGACTATTTGATGATCCTTCCTTAGGTTCTAGGAATGATTCTTATTTGGAGTCAATACTCTCATATGGATGAACACATATCTACTTTGGAGAAATCAATGCACATTTTTATGCTGAGGCCAAATTCTGAACTTTTCTTTTAACCTCCGATATGGATTTTGCCCATGCCAAGTGATAAAACTGAGATATAATCGCTCTTGTTTGCTTTTCTTTCGACCCAAAGTTATTTGACGGACAGCATCTGAATAAGGCAATCTCTCTCAGATTATTTTCCTACCAATTTAGATACTGAGACTGAACTCCCTGTGGGTTATACTGGCTGCTTGCACATTTTCTCCAGTTCAGGGGGCATCTGCCAATCAGAGATGTGCCAGAGTGTGGAGCAGCAGAGTCAGTAAAGGAAGGACAGGTGACAGTTCTTGGTAGAAAAACCATCAGATATAAGGATAGGACACTAAAGACCTTGAAAGAATACAGACAGTTCTGAATTGCTGAAAGCTTCATCAGGATGAGACAGGGATAGTTCCTTCTAGGAGCCAAGCATGAGAAGCTCATAGTTTTCCCACCGTGAGGATGCTGGGAGCCCTCCTTGTTAGCAAAGTACTACCATCTATGAAATGAGATGATTGATGCCTGTATTTCAGTCCTTTCTCATACATACACTTAGTTCTGTCTTTCGGTTGGACTTTGCCCTGTAATCTAGTTAAAAGGAAAACTGAACACAGGAAGGTTAAAGGAGCTTCCAGGGAAGCTAGACAGAGTTAGAAACAATCTGGAGACAACTTCTGAAAGGAATAAATTATCTCCTCTCTCCTCTTGGTGCAATGAAGAAAATTTGAATGTCAAGATGGTGAGCCAATGTGCCCAGTGTCAAGGTCTACTTTTTATTTAAGAATGAAGTGATTGAGGTTGTTACTCTATCCAGGGTTTCCCAAAACCCATCTCCACCCAATCTAAAAGAGGGGACTTCCACCCTAGACCATCAGAGAGGGGACACCCAGAACCCCCTCTGACTGGTGATCTGAATTCTTGCTTAGGCTGCGAGGCTAAGCACTGCAAGGGAATATAAATAAAAGTTAAAAATATCTCTCTGGGTTCCCTGAGGGACAAGCTTGACTGATAGGGGTTGATGTCAAAAGTATTCCCTCTCCAGGAAAAAGACATCGGGATGGGTGTGGCCCTCATGCCTCACTGGACAACGACAGGAGGACCAGATCCATTACAAGGTCCCCTTCAATTATTGGAGTCAGGCCTCTATCCCTCCAATGAAGGCCCTTCTATACTTAAAGAAGGGAGGAGATGTCAGGGGCAGCCCTACGTATACACTGAAGGCCTAAAATCAGCCATAGGCCTAAAATCAGCAATAGGCCTGATATACATACATGCAAACACAAATCTTGGGTCTCTTCGGAAAAACACTGAAACAGAAGGCTATAAGATATTGTAAACAGACAGCTTCTGTGGAAATTTACCAGCCTGAGTAGTCATAGATCTTATAAATAGGCAGCCTCAGTGGACAGTACCAACTTAGATAAAGGATAAGTGAATCATAGGCAGAGTCATAGTGACCGTCCCCTGAACCTTCACTCAGCTGATACCCTGTTCTGAATGGTATCTGTACTCTCCCTGAACACCTATGCTCCGGTGTCATTCCCTTCCCCACATCCTGCCTTTTTGTGTTTATAACCCTGTGTGAAGAAGTAAATTACATGTGATTTAAATAATTGAATAAATTTTAAAAATAACATGCAAAAAAAAAGAAAAGAATGAAGTGTTTGGAGTTAGACATTCTTGGGTTCAGGTCCAGCTTCTCTCTAATTGGATGACTTTATTTATTTGAGCTTTTAGTTCGCAATGAGAGAATAATAAGCAATTAAACCATCTGCATACCTGATGCACAGCAGGTGTTCACTAAGTGACAAGCATCATGACTTCTCTGTGTGTGATGTGAACAACATCAAATTCTTGTCCAGTGCTAGCAGGATTAAGTGATTTTTATGCACACAAAGAAGTGTGCAGGTTAGCTGTCCCCACCATTGTTATTTCTGTTACAGGGACAGCTATATAAAAAGAAATGCTGAATCCTGTAATCTTACTGTAAAAAAGAGTTGGGAATCAAACATTGGCACACAGGGTGACAAATAGGTTCATCTTATATGCTAACTGCCAGTTGGTGGTGGATTCCTGAAATGTATATCATATACAATTCCAAGCTACATCTGGCTCAACAGGATAACATACTTTATGATAGAGTAGAAATGCCCATTTTGGATTGCAAAGGAGTTCATTAACATGCATGCTGTATACTTGCCTTCTTTGAACTGAAGCAATATTCTACAGATGCTAGGGCAATCTGGAACAAAACACCATGCCTGACCTTGCCTACTTGTGCTGATCCCCACTTGCTCCATGTTTTCCTCTCAGCACATCGATGAGACATGGCCAGAGCCCAAACTCAGCTGCCTTTTCCTCAGGAAACTTTGGCTGGCATAAATCAAGACCCATAAAACCACCATGTGGATGACACAGGCTGTGTGCCCAGCCCAGGCTCTGTGAGAGACAGAAGAGGAGGCAGTTGCTTAGTGACATGGTACAAAGGGTGTCTTTGATTCATCGCTCAGCTCCAGCCCTAAGCCCATGGCCAACAGCAAGTAATGGCTGCAAATGGGCAATAGAATGCCTTTAAAAATGTCACTTTGCTGTAAAATGTAAATGTTTAACATTTAGACACCAACACTAACTCCTAGAATGGCTAGCACTGGGTGGCTTTTTTCCTCATTCTTTTAGGAAATCTTTGTTCTTCCATGGTGAGAGGTTTCACTGTGATTTAAATCGCTTGTGCTTGTTAAATCGCTGGCATGCCTTTCCCCAGATAGGACAGTGGGGGACCAGAGATTTGCAGGGACTTTATGCCTTGCCTGTTGCTGCTGAGTATTGGACATGTAGTATAATCCGACTCCTGCCACTTCTCTGAGGGGCTCTGAAACCTGAACATTGGAACTTCCATTTTATTCCCAATTATCCTAGACCTCAAAATATAAGATGTGTCACTGAAGGTCAAGAAATACCAAAAAGAGTAATAAAGAATATTCACCGAGAGTTCTTTTTTAGACCTACTCACTGGCTAAGTTTGTCTCACAAGTCTGATACTAAGAGGCTTCAGGTAAGTCAAGGATGTAGGTGACTCTCTTTTAAGGTGAATTCCTTTTTCTCTAACACGATTCTAATTGCAGGTTATTCCCCTAGAAACGTTGTCTCTCCTTCTGTTTGTCTGTGGGAAAAGATGGACCTAATAGTAAATGTAGACCTGCATTAAGAGATATATAAAGGCTGAGGATAACCACTGGGCTATGGGAGTTACTGGGTATCAATCAAGATATGAGGGTCCTGGTGGTGGTTTCCTTCTCATCACACCTAACTTCTATTTCCTATGGAACATGTTATGTGTTGGATTTTTCTTCTCATTCTCTACTGGTACCTCTCTTGGCCTTGATCACGGTAGGCACTTAATATCTATTTGTTTAATTAATTAAATAAGAAATGAGTCCTGGGCAAACCTAGTACTTATGTAAGAGATTAGGTTTAATGTTCCAGTGAATGAATTGTACAGCCTCCGACAAGCCTGTTAACCACTCAGTTCATGATTTAATGTTATTCTTATCACAGTGCTTGGAACTAACCAGAGTAGACGTGATTATTCTTAATTTACCAATAAGAAACCCAGTCCCAGATAGGTTACAGAATTTTTCTGAGATCACATTGAATTGGTGACAAAGCCAGATGAAAGTTCTGTTTTGGTTTTCAGTTCCAAAATACATTTGACAGTCTTCTATGTTGAAAGTTCACACCCTGTATCCTGATAGCATCTGGAGCATCTAAAATGGGGCTAGGATGTGGTAAGAAAGGAGCTGAAGGAATTTGCAAGACTCTGAGAGGGAGCATACCTAGGTTTAGCTGGCCTTAGCCTTATCTCAGCTCTGGGGATCTTTCATGTGGATATTTGAATAGAAAGTGCCAAAGATTGACAAGAGTTCATTTTCTCCCTGCTTGCCACTTAAATGACAAAGTGAATGTTTCTCACTCAGGGAAGCCTAAAGAGTAAAGAAATATGCATGCAACCAAACACTGATCCAGGCTGACGCCAGGGTACTATCTTTGCACTGTTCCTCAACAGGGTATGTCACGACACTTGCCAGTAGCTCTTGATAAATACTAAACCTTTGAGAATCATCATGCACATTTGATGCTATAAACCGAACTCACACTGTCTTAGACACAAATGAAAATGTATCAGAAAGGGACTAGAGGATTAGAATGCTTTATGTAATTCAAGGGATAAAGGAGTCTTAAGGATCACTGGAACTGGGACTTAAATAACCCTACCAGTTTGTTTTGGTTTTATCTGAGTGTCTCTGCTCTTCTTGCTTCTGTAATAATAGTATTTCCTCAGTAACTGGGAAAATGAGTCACTGATAGTTCTCAAGCCTTGTGGCCTAGATCTTGCCCTTGGTGAAGGAGTGACCTTCTTTTTTACTTTGTGTTAAAAAAATGGGGAAAGACTCTTATAGGCTTAATTCACCCTGGGATTGATGAATAGGTTCATAGTTAGGGTCATATAGAACTAATAAAACCACTGGGTCACCCCTTTGTTTATAAGCTCCAGCCAAGAGTAGAAGCATTGTGAGCCCAATAACCAACACAATAGTTTTCTATGGCCACAAAGTGTAATCAACAATGGCACAAGATTGGAATACTGCCTGCCTGTGGCAACCTAGCAAGGCTGGCAGAGCCAAAGCAGGCAGAGGAGTTGCTTATAGAAAGTCATATTCTGAACCGTTTTATGGTTTTTCTTGAATGTTTTGTTTCTTAAGCTTATGCATGATTATCTTGTTAATCAGCCACCTGGACATTTCAAAGGTAGCTGGGCTACAGAGGCAAGCATACCATTCGGTGGCCAAACAGCCCTCCCTGTGGTCTCTAAGGATCTTTATTGGAGAAGTCACAGAAAGCTCTCGCCTATTTCTAGGAGTAGTGTAATGAAATTCAACAACTGTCATGGGAGTTTCTTGGCTCTAACCCCTAGCAACTGTTACCGATATCCACGGTACTCTGGAACCCCCACCACCACCACACCACCACAACAGCACAGTCCTTTGTTCCCTGAGCTGAAGTTCTCCAAATTGTTTTCAGGGAAATTGAAAACTTACACCATATCAGCAGTTCTTAAAATTAATTTAAAAACATAAGAAGAACTAGGCTGTCCACATTTGGGTTCCTAGGCTTTGGTAGCAAGAAATAAACTCCCCCTTTAAGGAATCCGATCAATGAAACCAAGTGGGAAATATTAACCTTAGTTGCTCAGATTTGCTTTTAGATTAGTTAAACTTTTAAAATAGAAATATTTGTAAGTGGTTTTAGTGACATTTTTGCTACTTCTCTACTAAAGGGTTTGGAGTCTGTAAGAAGGTTGTTTGGCCATAGATGGGTATACAGTCCCAATGATATGTCCAAGTAATGTAATAAAAAAATCCAAAAGGTATGACAGAAGCTCACAAAAGAGATCACAGCACACAGACTTCCACTGGTCTTTTATATATGTTATTGTACATGTCAGTCATGTGGTCTATGTGAGAGCTGTGATGCAAAGTGATTCTAGTCTTATGCCAAGAGTTCCTGTTATCAAGAAAATGATTATATTAGAGTACTTAATGGAAAGCCACCCACTAATGTTGAGCCTTAAGAAAGAATTATACTTCTTACAAAGAGAGGTTGGCTATTTCCTGCTTCTAGAACATTTATGCACACCAATGAAAGTGCAGGTGCATAAATAGTGCCTTGGGTAAAGAGAAAGGAAAGAAAAATCTAAGAATTAACAAGTAAAATAGGCACCCAGAATTCCACAGACTGTTTTGTAGAGCAAACCAATCTTCTAGGCAAGTTCCTAGTTCTTAATTACTTCACTTGGAAAATGGCTTAAGCAGAGACTAGAACTTTCTCTAATGAGAAACAAGGGAGTCTAGAGAGTCAGCCTTGCCACTCAGATAACACCGGTGTCTGGAAGAGTCCTCACAGGGAAAAGAGGAAGTAACATTTAGATGGAACCAAACCTGCTCTGTCCATAGCTCACCTTGAACTTTGAAGAGACCCTGGGAACTCATAGTTTTGTCGTGCTGTGTGTTCATCTGAAGGGTACTGAATTTAGAGTTGAGCAAATCACATAGTTTTAGTAAAGTCTTTTGTTAAAGAGCATCTGACATTATTGTATGGCAAATTTAGGCAAACCTGCTTAGATCAGAAAAATAACAATCCATTATCCACTTATAAGACAAAAACTGGATCAGGTAACTTCCCTTAAATAATTTGGAAAGCGTGGTATGGCTTACCCAGCTGGACAGCGAGCATGCAGCAAACACTTATTTTTGGAAAAGGCTTTCTGAACTCCATAAACTTTAAAAAATCCATTGTGCTAAATCCCAGACACCTCAGCCATCTATGCTTCTTTGCAACACAAACATCAACCCTGGGCCCACTAGGACAAGACAGGCAGGCTAAGAGATGATCTTCATGGTAATGTTATCAACACCGCTAGCCAAGGCGAGAAGAAACAATATTACAGTCCTTTAGTGCTAGTTTTGATTCTAACGGGAAGATTGGAGCATCTGTCAGGACTGAAATTTTCAAGATGATGTCTCTGCATTCATCCACAGTGGCTGGCTTAGCTCTTTTCTGTCCTAGAGGCTAGCTTGGGTTTCTTTACATCATGATAATCTCTAGATACTTAGACTTTTCACATGGTAACTGGCCTCCAAAAGCAAGTGAACCAAGGAGTGTAAGGAAAAATCTAAAGTCTCTTGTGACTTACCTTAAGAAGTCTCCAAATACTCTGACTCTACACATCCTATTGTGTCATTCAAGCAAGCCTCTAAAGTAATTATGAATTCAGAGGAATGTTCATAGACTGTGCTTCTCAATAAAGAACTAGCAAAGAATTTATGATCATTTTTAATATACCCTAACCATACAGTCAGGGAAGGCACATAAATGGAATCTTAGGTCATGAAAAATAGTACTCTAGACTCTTGATGTCCTCTGAATCCAAAAAAAAAAAAAAAAACCAACAAAAACAATAAAATAAAACAAACCAACCCCCCCCAAACAAGCAAACAAATAAGCAGACAAAAAACCAAACCAAGCCAAAACAAGATATACCTGAGGATTACGTGAGGTTGGACCACTAACTTGAGTAGCCCACTCATTCTTTACTGTATAGGAGAATTACCTGGGGGAAATGCTTGTGTGTTTTGATTTGATTTAAATATAGATGTTTAGGTTGAGAAGCACTGCTCTAAAGGAAAAGAGGTGGGGTTCAAGGTAGCAAAACAAAAAGGCTTTGGATAAAGCCCTAGACAACCTCTTCTAAGAAGACAGTCAATTAGGCATTAGGCAATATTGCTTTCAATGTTTCTCAGTCTTGGCCCAGTAGATGGCTCCTTCCTGGGCTGGTTAGGGTGTGTGTAGGTAATGTTATAGTGTAAGGAACTCCATGGGGTGTGGAGGAGTCACAAATAACTATGCAGAAGGTTTGGGAAAACCTCGAAGTTCTAAATTATTTAACCTGCTTAAACTACAAACCATTTATGATAAATCTGATGCCAATTTACCTGTTCTCGTTTAGCATGTGTGGTGGGTGCTATTGTTATTGTTGAAATAAATATCCATCATCATTTAGCTCTTTTTCTCTTTTAAACTAGACTCTAGTGACAAATCACCTGAGATAGACATCTGGGCTGTTAAGATGATCTCGAGTCTGCTGCTCAGTCATGTGATCTTTGGCTGCCACACTGCAGTATGAGGACTCAGTACTCAGATTCTTCCAGAGTTGTTCAGTGAGCACAGCCAAGTGTAGCTCTCCTTCACTGAAGTCTTCCCTGTGGAGTCCATCATGTCTCTGATGAAATCTCTGCCACAGCACATGTCCACTCAGGGTTAAGTTACTAATCTCACGCTTCTAATCCCTGTTTGTCTTCATCATTTTTTTTTTTCATGAAGTTGACTGTCTTCTTAGAAGAGGTTGTCTAGGCTTTATCCAAAGCCTTTTTGTTTTGCTACCTTGAACCCCACCTCTTTTCCTTTAGAGCAGTGCTTCTCAACCTTCCTAATGCTGTAACCATTTAATACAGTTCCTCATGTTGTGGTGACAACCAACCATAAAATTTTCAGTGCTATTTCATAACTGTAATTTACTACTGCTATGAACCATAATATAAATATCTGTGTTTTCTGGTGGCCTTAGGTGACCCCGTAAAAGGGTCATTTGACCCCCAAAGGGGTTACAATCCATAGGTTGATAACAGCTGCTTTAGTAACTCATGTTCTAGGAATACTACAGGGACATCAAGTACCTAAAGCATTGTCTTTTAAACTTAGGAAACTGCCCAGAGAGTGAAGCCTTAGTTTCTACTATTCTTCTTTAATCTCTGGGTGGATCATGCTACCAGCTCCTGCCCAGGTTCCCTTGGATCCACAAATGAAATACACAACACATACACACACTAGCTTATTTTTAATATACCTTTAGCTCAATGGCCTGGGTCCTCTAAGCCTCCCTCGGCTAGTGTGTCCTTTTCTTCACTCCCAGCTCAACACCTCTAAATCTTCCCTCAGCTTGGTTGCTCAGTTACTTTTAGTCCTAGCTCAACACCTTTAATCTTCCCTCAACTTAGTTGGCCAATTACCCTCTCCTTGCTCAGCACCCTGAATCTGCCCTCAGCTTAGTTGCATTTTAATATCCTGCCTGCTGCCCCAGGCCCAGTCTGGGAAGCAGCCAATGGCCACTCCACCTGAGATCTCACATGGCTGGTGGCTCTTTCTCCCTCTGAAGCATGGTGGATCCTCTTTCCTCTTCCTGTATCTCTTAGCCTGCCTGCAGGAACCTAGAAGTCCTGCCTCTTCCCTGATCCTCACCCCCAGCCATTGGATGCTGCATCTTATTCATTGATCAAGAGCCAACTGGGGAACAGGACCTTCAGCATTCACATACAGATTCCTGATCAAAGCATCAGAACCACTCCCTACAAGAGAGATCCTTAAAATGCACATTCCTAGTCCTCTACAGCAGAGACTGATTTAACAGGTGTGAGAGTAGCCTGAAAAATTTTATCTCGACCAAACTCCTGGTTGAGGTGGTGGTGGCTGCTTCTGGTTCATGTTTAATAGAAGTTGTCTAAAACAATTTTAATCAGTAAAAAGTGACCTTTTAAATTCAGTTCCTGCTTTTTCTATTTGCTGCTAATACCCTTTTTCAACCACTGACCTATGTATGCAACATGCCTCCAGAAAAGAAAGTAGGATCCAGCCATGTCCCTGTTGCTGAGGTCAACAGTGCCTGAGGACTCTAACAAACTCCATCTTGCACAGTGGTATCCAAACCTCTCACAGCTGATAAAGTCAAACCTGGTGAATGCATGCAGCCATCTAAGTGTTAGTGCTTTGGGCTAATGGCTCCTTATGGGCAGCTTTCCTGAGATACCTGAAAGTCCTGCTGTTTGAAAGGAGCCAAAGCCCCCTCTCAGCAATTTCCAAGCATCCCTCTGGCTTTATTAAGTTAGATTCCACAAGGGAAATGGGCAGCAGCATCTAACTTTGAAAAATAGCCCTGAAGGAAACAAGCCAATATCTATGGGTGGCACTGCATTGATTGCCTCTGTCTCTACTAGAATATTCATTTTTCTCTTCTATAGCTATTTTTAAGCCTATTCCAATGACCACTAGAATAACTATTGATCCCTTTCTAGTCTGAGCCTGGGCTGGGAGCCTCTTTATTCAGGAGAAATCAGGTGTAATATCTACTATTGATTGCTTTGCTTGTTTTTATATTTTCCACCTTGTATCTTTCATCCAATGAATTCTGATTGCAGATCATCCTGAGGGCTGCTGCTTTTATTCATACTTCTGATCTCCTTCATTTAGCTATTTGCTTCAAGGAAGATTGGCCCTCACCTTCAGATTCAGTCCTTAATGTCCTAAGCCAATCATGCTGCTCATTTCTGGATTTGGAAAGCATGTGACTTCATTCTGACTAACGAGTCTTGAAAGGAAGGCTACTAGAATATCCTCAGGAGGTTGTATCTTATGGGGAGAAACAGAAAAATTGCTAAAACAGGTGACTTTGACCTTTGCCCAAGAATGCTGTAAGTATGATATGACCCCCAAACTAGGGTGTGACCATGTGAGAGAAGAGGATCTTCAGGCACAGCTGATGAATGGTAGAGGGAAGGGTATGAGACCCAACAGATAGGTCATACACATACACCCTCAAGGATGATGACCGGTACATTTCTGGTTCCTAAGGCGTCCATGGACTATGAAGAGATCCTCCTTTATTCCTTGGAGAGGTCTCTATGCATACTGGAAGACCTGCTGGGATCTGGTACTTCTTTTCACCAGATTGATGATACACAAGAAAAACAAATGCACCCCACCTTTTCTAAGGAAGGTAAACTAGATCATCCAAATTAACGCCTGCTTGCTGAGGGACATCACTATCACTGTGCATCACATCTCTGACTTGGGTCACCAAGATATTCACTTCTCTCACTGATCTGATTGATACCACCAGATAGGATAAATAAGAGGTGATAAGTCCTTCTCTACTTATCAACAGACCCAGAGATTAGGTCAACATTCTTCAGTAAGCTGTTCCAAAGTCTCAAAGACAGGAAGAACACAAACAAGTGCAGTTCTGGAAGATGTGTACATCGCATAACTCATTCATCTTCAGTGGGGTTCTACCTTTGGAGTCTTTGTAGATAAATGAACTATACCTGAACATGCTCTAAGCTATGACATTGCACCCTAACCTTAGTCTTCCTTGAACTGAACAAAAAAGGGGATGCTTTCCCTACCTCCAGCAGGGGACACAATATAAGTTCTTTCTCAAAATTTCCCACCAGGTTTCATGAAGTAGAAACACAGACCCAGACCACCAACAGTGAGGAAAAACAGGGTTGTTGGGGGATGGTTGTGGCATTGTGTATTTAAATGCTGATTACTGTGCCCAGGTTGTAGACCTGTTGTTGTATAGTCAAGCATCTCCTGTCTCAATATTGTGTAAAAATTGTTTTCCGTTACCTCTGATTGGTTAATAAAGAGCTGATCAACCTATAGAGAGCTAGACAGGCAAGAATAAGTCGACACTTATGATTCCAATGTGAGAGAGAGAAAGAGAGCGAGAGAATGAGAGAGCAAGCAAGAGAGAGAGAGAGAGAACAAGACAGTGAGAGAGCAAGAGAGAGAGAGAACAAGAGAGTGAGAGAGAGAGAGAGAGTACAAGGAAGAAGAGAGAGAGAGAGAGAGAGAGAGAGAGAGAGAGAGAGAGAGGTTGATTCTCCATGAGGTGGCCATGAGCCAGTCACCATGAGGACACAGATGGAACAGGAGTAACCAGGGCAAGACTGAGAAAGCAGGTAATGACACGTGGCTGGTAAGTCTCTGGGAAGTAGGCCAGACCAGCATAGTCTGGTTGGAATAGCTCAGTATCTGTCCAGCTACAGCCCCAGAAGTTTTTAGTAAATATACCAGGTCTCTGTGCTGTTGTTTCAGATGGAGCAAGGGTGGGTGGAGAAAAGAGCTGAACTCTTAAACAGGGTTTGATCTGAACTTGCAACCTCCAAAACATTTCTCAGTTGAAACTGTGGTGGGATTGGGTGTAAAATACTCTAAAGAATTGGAAAGAAGAGAGGATGGACTGCTTGTGACTTGTGGTAACAACCCACATCTGTAAGGCAATTAAGTTTTGGAAAGGAAGAGACAAGTCTTTGTGATTTGTTTGTTCAATTAGGTTTTGCAGGGACACACTACGAGGGCCTTAATCTTGAAGTCTAGGAAGTTTCCTGTCAGCTACTCCCTGGGTGCTTTGAGTAAAGGACTCTCTACTGTGCTTCATACTCAGTAACTTTTGAAAATTCGAAGAACTGGAAAGGAACTAGGGTCACTTGGAAGGGCAGTCTCTATGAGTTAAAGACAATGATTTATAACTTCCGTAAATTCTTCCAGAGAATAGATACGTCAACTGATCTTTAAAGATATGTATGAATCTTGGTACATGAACAAAACAATGCCATACAGGACATGAAAATTATCAATCAATTTTATTGAAAACATGCACAATTTCTAAATAAATGTTAACAAATTGAAGTCAATGTTAAAATACGAAAACTATTAATTAAAACAGCCTCATTTTGAAAGTCAAAATTATGAGAATGCCTGTCAATAAAGTGTTCGTTAGTAGGTTGAAAGAACAAAAAAATCATTTCAACTTCTACAGAAAAAGAAACATAACTAAAGTTTAACATAAATCATTATTTTAAAAGATAGTACCAAACTATAAACAAAATTGCACTAAGAATGCGAGTGTGGCCCCCTACCCCTGTCTGAGGAACTATTAGCAGTTGATGGCTATTAAGTGAGGGATAGCTAATCAATGTCCCTATGGGAATACAGCAGCTGGTAGGTTGCTCATGCTCCATTGGATAGCTGTAAGCCCGTTAGGCACAGGACTGACTAACTTAGGAGATGGTCATGAAATAGGTAGGGAGACAAGGTGGTAGGGACACTAGGAAGGGTTGAAGGGAGGTAGTACTGCATGGACGTGATCAAAATGTATTGTATAAATAAAACTTTCAAATAATAAAAAAATAAATGAAAACATCCAGCATTTATGTTTGCAAATCTCTGACGCCGAGAATGACACCTGTCAAAATATTACAGATCTGCATTCTTCAGCTATGTGCTTGCATCTCAGTGAGCCTCTGCTGAGATTACCCTGGTGACCTTGGTGCATAAGGTAAGAAAGTAAAACCCAATAGAAAACTTGGAATTGAAGGACATTTTTATTATTTAAAGTGATATAATGGGTTTTATATAATCTATCATATTCTCCTATTATTTTAAAATGTAATTATTATTATTATATGTATGTATGTATGTATGTATGTATGTATGTATATATGTATTATGTATGTATAGGTTGTGTATTTGTGTGTAGGTGTGTTCATGCTGTGTCACACATGTAGATATCACAGGGCAATTTTTAGGAATATAGTTTTCTTCTCCATCGTGGGTTCTGAGGATTTCACTCAGATCATCGGGTTTGTGTAACGAGTGCTTTTATCTTCTGAGCTATTTAATTGGTCTGAAATTCTACTTTCAGGACACATTAATATTGCCTGCAACTCAACACTAATATGTCAGAGTATCCAATATTGACTGGTGGTTATATTTACATATCATTAAATTTATTTGTGTTTGTGGTGTGCACGTGTGCATGTATGTGCATGTGTGCGTTTGCATGTGTGTGCACATACCCATGTATGAGCACACATGAACATATATGTGAAGGACACAGAAAAATTTGCAGGCCTCAGTTATCTCCTTTCACTGTATGATCAAACTCAGGCAATAAGGTTTGCAGCAAGTGTTCTTAGCCCCTGAATCATCACACTGGCATGTAGATACACCTCTAAGGAAAGAAACATCCCTACGCTTATATTCTTAATTTTGAGAAAACTTCACTTTTTAAAACAAGCTGCTAACAAGAAGCAATTCAAAGCATTGATGTGTTGACAAGAGCAACTGATATGATAAATACAAAATTCAAACTAAAAGGGGGAGTTCTTCAAAGTAAACATTCTTAGAATTAATTCACCACAATAGGCATATTTCAGCCTCAGAACAATAAGACAAAGTTCTTACAACAAACAAAACAAATATTTGAATTTCCTAGGACAGCTTTTTGTCCTTTCTAGCAAACAGGTGTAGGGGAAAATTCAATTTTATTCTGGCAAGATTCTGATTAAAAAGAGATTTAACTCAGATTTTCATGTAATCAATGTGTAAATATTCACTAATCTTTTAGTTATTATCTAAGAATATATGACAAATAGTCCAGTATTGTCTTTTTGAAATTTTTAAGCCAATGTTCAACTTTGTACTTATATTATCAGCCTGTACATTCTATATTCCACTATTTCAACTTGTGGGGAAACTAAAAAATATGAAGGTTAAAATACAATTTTCCACACATCAGAAAGTAAATTTTTAAGCTGTGAAAAAAACTCAGCAAGGTTTTAAAATAAAAGACAAATATATCAAAATCAGCATAATTCCTGTATTGATAACACCTAGTTTTTTAAAGGTAGCAGAGAAAACAATCTGAATATTTCTACAGAAAAAGCAACTATGGTAGAGAGCTAACCTAAATTAAATTACTAAAGAGAAATATTGTCTCAAGGAGATATTAATAATTCTAAAGGAAAAGAAAATAAGTTTTTGAAAAAAATTAATCACAGTTCGGGACAAATTGAATCCTCAAAATATGTCCTAAGTGTAAATGGAACACCTGGCTGAAAGGATTATTGCTGACACAGTCATTTTGCAGACTCAGTAATCTCTGTGGTGCACAGCCCCAGTAGAAAGGCCAATGTTATTAGATGTTTTAAAGAAGAAGAAGCAAACCCGACTGGAAAGTGACTTGTGAAGTCGCAGTCGGTGTAGCTTCCTGAAACGGGACGGGGCTGGGGTCAGTGGTTCTGTGAATCAAGGAAAGGCTCAGCTACCGAAGCTCAAGGGCCAAAGAGGTGCTCCCACAGAAAAAGAAAACTGCTCCCCACCAGTAGCTCCAGAAAGAAGTGTTCTCCATTAGGGCCCAAGGAGACAAAGATGCGATTACTCCTTGATTTTCAATGTGTAGCCTCCAGACCATGGAACAATACATTTTGGTTGTTTAAACCCGAGTATGTGGAATTGGTAAGGAAGTTCTAGGAAACAGAAGAAGATTGATACAGAAAATCATTGCTTGTCTGCAAATATTTGATTTGTCAGTGCACCAAAAGTAACAACTGAGAGTATCTGCAGCGCAAAATCTACTCCCTCAGGAGCTTTTGTGATAAGTGGAATTTGTACAATTATTGTGTATGTAATCAGTGTGAGTTTTATAAGCATATATGCTTGTTATTGTTGTGTGATGTATGTATGTGTGGTGTTGTGTTTATTTATGTAGTGCATGCATGTCACATAAAGCTATTCTCCCTAAAGTCTCACGCTGGCCTGAGTGTCGATACATCTTCCTGCTCTGAGGATTGAACCTTCAGAAACCGTGAGCCAAAAATTCCCATACGTGTGTGGGACCCTAAGAGGTATCTTGGCTCTAATTGGGCATGGGCCTAGACCCCGAGACTCCAAGGGAGAACCGGCAGGAGTTCGGCCACGCCCCCAGAACTCAAGGTCCTAAAGAGCAGTCTAATCTCCCAAGACCTACATAGTTCAGTCACGAAGGCCATTACAGCCCCTCCAAAGTGCACAGGTAGAGGGTGTAACTACAGGCCTCAGGCCCTAGGGATTTACATACTAATGAAGGTCAGAGGGCGGATCCAATTAAGCATTCCTCCCCTCCCCAGACCCTTCCTACTTCTCCCTCCCTACTTAACTCAGGTCTGCCCTGAGTTTGGGGGGCTACTTCCAGATCCATCTACCATCCACCATGACAATAAACCCTTTTGGAACCAAGGACTTCCTCGTATCATTGGGACCTGCTGGGCCTGCCGCCGCCAAAGCCTCCAGCCACTGGAACCTGAGACCTTCCTCCGGCATGTGACACAGGCTGCCTGGAAGCCTCCAGGCAGCCTCCACCACGCAGGTCCCAGGCCGCTGCTGCCTGGGCCTGGAGGCCTGCCTGCGCAGGCCCCGGGCCTGTTGCCGCGTGGGCCCTGGGACTCCACCAATGCTACCCGTCTCCACCTCGAGGGCCCCTGGGCCGCTGCCACCTGGGCCCGGGGCCTGCCGCTGTCCTGCTACATGGGCCCGGGACTCCACCGCTGCCCACCATTTTTTCCCACAACGGTGTTTTTTTTTTTCAGGTGTCCTGGTTACACTGACAGTAAACCAATACAGAGCTCCACTCTAATTTGACCTTGTACTTTCCCTAAGAATGAATGATGTCAAAATGTTATGGAGACTTAGATCATGGTCTAGTCTAGAACCTGTCTTTAGAACTGCCCACCTGCCTGAAAGGATGTGTCATCCACTACTGCCAGCTAGGTAAATATCAGTTTAGGTGCTTCATAGCAGAAACTAGTCTTTTGTGTTTGTGGATTGAATTTAAAACAAACAAAACAAAATACTTGTACATCTGTATTAAGCATGTACGAACTTGTTAGCTTGTTATTGTTCCCTAAATAATAAACTATTGTGACTGTTTTCTAAGATTTATCATTGTATAAGAATTATAATAACCTGGGGAGAGTTAAAATGTACAGGAAAGTGTGTATATATTATATGCAAACAACTCTGTCTTATGTAAGGGTTTTGAGTACCTATGGATTCAGGTATTAGTGGGGTGTGTCCTAGAACTAATCCTGATGGGTGGCAGAGAACGACTGTATGGTTTCACTTTTCCATATCTCTGTAGATATCCCATCTACTGCACCAATTATCAAGAAGAAGCTCAAGGTGGGAAAACAGGCATCGAAATTGAAAATTTGCATTATAATTATAGATTTGATTATAATTTTCTCAGGTTTTGATTCATGTATTTTAAATTTGTTATTATTAGGTGCATTAATGTTTAAGATTATGTCTTCGAAATGAATTGACCCATTTCTACTCACAGAGTGATATTCTTTACACTGTTAATATTCTCTAAGAGAAATCAACTTTGATATTAATATCGCCTTCCATCTGTCTTTGATTACTGTTCACAAAAATATCTTTTCCATCATTTTATTTTTAACCTATTTTTCTTGTAGACAGCATATTGCTGGGTTTTACTTTTTTAAAAATCTGATTTGACTATCTCTGCCTCTTAATTGGAGTGTGCCAGTTATTTAATGTGATTATTGATATGAGAAACTTTAAATCCAACATCTTTCTGTTTGTTTTCTTTTGTCCCATATGTTCCCTTTTTTCCTCTTTCTTTCTTCCTTTAATGCTCTCTCTCTCTCTCTGCTTCATTTTTATTTTGTATTTTCCTGTTGATTGATTCTCTAGTCAATAAACTTTATTTTCTTTATTTGTCATCATTTTAGAAGTTATACTAAATGTTTAAAGTTAAAGTACTTCAAGTGATAATACACCAATGTACACAACTATAAAAACTCAAGAAACTACCCACAGTTTCTTCTTCTTCCCTCCCTGGAGTCTGTGCCATATTAGCAAATATTTTACCTTTGTATATGTTATAATCTTTACACTACATAAGATAATTATTATAAAGCAGTCTTCCTTTAAAAAATATTGTTCATATATTTGTATGTGTGTGTGCCTATGTAAGTTTATGTGTACCATGTGTGCGCAGGTGCCCCTGGAGGTCAGAAGAGGGCATCAGATCTCCTGGAAGTAGAGTTGGAGATGGTTGTAAATTGCTTAATGTGGGTGCTAGAAACCACACCTGGGTTTCCTGCAAGAGCAGCAAGCATGCTTAAGTGCCAAGCTGTCATCCAGTCCCAGCCAGTTGTCTTTTACAGACACTAACTCACTTCAGGAGTCTTACATGACAGTTCCTGGAATTCTTCACCCCATTTGTAAATATTTTCATCTGGCATCACTGTCTGCCTCCCAAGACGTGCCCTTTGATGTTCATTGTGCATATCTGTTGTTGGTTGGGTTTTTTTTTCCAGCCTTTGAATGCCTGGAGATATTATTTAGCCTTCACAGTAAAAATGATTTCTCTGGTTCTTTAAAGGCATTCCTTCAGTGTCTTTACCTGCAGGTTTCACCTGGAGACCTAATGCCATGCTTTGCTTCCTTCCTCTCCACATAGGCACTGACTGTGTTACAGACTTCCTAAGTTTTCTCTTCAACAATTTGATCCTTGGTATAAGTGCTTTCCTTTCCGGTGCCTGAGGCTCACTGAGCCTTTTGAATACATGGTTTACACATTTAATCAAGTTAGGAGATTTTTGTTCATTATTTCTTTGAGTAGCTCTTTGGCCTCCTGTTCTCCCTCAGTGTTCTCATTTCCATGTGAATTAGTGTTCTGTGCTGCTCAGATGCAGGTCTCGAATTCTTTCAATCTTGTCTTCTCTTTGGCTCTTATTTTAGATCCTTTCTCTCCCTCTCTACTTCTGCTTTTTCCTTCCTTCCTTCCCTCCCTATCTTTCTAAGTTAGTTAATTAGTTTGTTTGTTTATTTGTGTGGTGGTGTGTGTGTGTGTGTGTATGTGGGGGAGGTGCTCTACAACATGCCTGTGGAAGTCAGAAAAGAACTTTCAGGAGTTGACTGTTTCCACCTTGTCAAAGCAGTGTTTCTACCATGCTTCAGCTTACTCCCAGTTATCTGGGCCACAAGCCTAGTCTCTACCTTCCATCCTGCCTTAGGAATGCTAGGATTACAGATACATGCCCCCATGTCTGGTTTTACATAAATTCTGGGTATTCAACTCACAATGTTAATCCTGAAGAGCGAGACCTCTACCCTCCAGAGTGTTCTTTCTCTCTCCTCTCCCTCCCTCCCCCTCTCCTCCCTCTCCCATCTTTTCTACACTGAGGATTGAATGTATAGCCTGGTGACCACTTAGGAAAGTGAAACTCTACCACTGAACTGTTTCCTCAGCTCTCTCTTGCCTCTTTGTATTTTGAGACAGGATTTTTTTTAGTTGCTTGGGAAGAACTCAGCTGCTCAGATTACAGGTCTGCCTCAACAGGCTAAGCTTGCATAGCTTTTATTGCGAGTCTTCAAGCACGCTAATCTTTTCTTCTTTGACATCTAATTTTCTATTAACCCTATGCAATAAATTCTTCTCCTAATAATGATAATGTAGTTTTCATGAATACAGGTTGAATTTGACTCTTAAACACTATCTTCCATTTTTCCTTGTTACGTTAATGATCTCTACAGCCCTGCTTCTTCATCTTTTAATAATGTGGGATATATTTATGAATACTGTTTAACTGTATTTTATTAATAAGTAAATAAATAATTAATAAACTATAACTTAATAATGTATATGTTTACATATATTACATATTAAGAATGTATATGTTTACATATACATATCTCCTAGTTCTAACGTCTATGTTCATCCTGGTCCAATTTCAACTAATGGGCTTATTTTTTCATATTGTTGAGATCTTCCTGCTTCTTGAAAGTATATAATCAAAAGCCAGATACTGTAAGTTTTAACTTGCCGGGTGATGAATATTTTTGTGCCCTGATAAATATTCTCAATTTTTCTTTCTAGGATCCAGTTAAGTTGTTTTGGACACTGATTGATACTTTCTGGTTGTGCATTTAGGAGTCACCAGATGGGCCCAAAACAACATTTAAGTTAGAGCAAGTTATTCTTACCACTGAAACAGGCTGAATATTTGACACAATGCACCATGGGATGTAAGGCTTCCCAATCTGACAGATCTCTGTCTGAGTCATGGGCACCTTCCCCTAATACACAGGACAGTCCTTCAAATCCATGTATGAGTCATCAGACCTCTGCTGAATTGTCATCTGGGGCCCTCTGGAGCACTCCGTCTAGAGCTTTCCACATCTCTCCTCTCTCTACTATCTCTATCTCTCCATGTCTCATTGTCTCTGCCTCTCTCTTTTCTCTTTGTTCTCTCTCCCTCCTTTTTTGCACTGTGATAGATTAACTCTAAGACTGTTTTCCCTCAGCCTCTTAGTTCCCTGCCCGGATTCCTACACTGTGGCAAGGAAGGAAACTGAAGCCATCTTTGAGTTCATCTGACTTGTCTCCCATCTCTCTAGGAAGACTACCTCACATCATCTGATTCTTTCTATGTTAGGAACTACTGTCTTTTACTATTTTTCTTCTACCGTTAGTTATTTGAGGCAAAAAGTAAATGCAGCCCATGGCACTGTAACTTGGCTGGCTAAAGAAGTCTTTTGCATTACACTTTGGAAAACATAAAATATTCAAGTCAACTGGAATGAGCCAGCACTATGAAATCAGAGAGATGAGGAGTACCATGTTGGAGCAGTCTACAGTAGCAAAAAGCAATAAAGTAGGCTGACTTGGATAAATCTTAATTCTGATAATACACCCAGTTTCAGCACAGCATTTGTATTTTGATCTCATATAAATAAAATTTAAAACCACATGAAACTGTGCTATTTCTTCTTATGCATATTTGGCATGTGTGACAAGTAGGTAGAAAAGATACAGGCCAGATAAACTATTCTGATTGTCTCCAGAAATGCAACTAGAATCATGTAATGGTTAACTTTACCTGTCAACTTGACCCAATAGAGAGCCACCTGGGAAAAGAGTCTCCATGAAGGGTTGTCTACATCTAAATTAGCTGGCCTGTGGACTTGACTGTGGGGAGCTGTCTTAATTAAACTAATTGATGTGGGGAAGATCCTGCCCACTGTGGGTGACACCATTCCCTCAGCAGGGGCCCTGAACAGTTCAGGAGTGGAGAGGCTGAGGTAAGCACAAGAAGCAAACAATGAGCACTTGTGGCATTTATTCTTTCGGCTCCTGGCTGTGGATTGATGTGAATAACTTTTTGAACCTCCTATCTCGGTTTTCCAACAAAGATGAACGGTAAACGGGATTGGAGCTAAAAACACCTTCTCTCACGTGAGTTTCTTTTAGGCAGGGTATTTTAGCGAAGCAACAGAAATGAAACTACAATGAACGATCAACAAAAAGCTGCTTTTCTTCAGCAAGAACAAAAAGACTTAAACAAATAGAACATAATATTCCCTTCTCCCTTGGGAAGCTCTATACAGAGGAAAGGTGGATTTGTTACACAGGAATGGCACTTGCTTAGGGGCAAGGCATCTGATTGGAAACGGGTCAGAGCCTTGTTTTGAAGGAACATTTATATGGACCCAATCTTGCCTTGTTTTATGGTAACTCTAGCAAATCAATAAAAAGACTATCATGTAATAGGGATACTATTTACATCTCAACAGTTATGTGCCAATTATCCTTCTCCACTACTAGTTTCTTGTTAAAGTTTGTATTGGATTTGGGGAGGTTGATGGAGATAGTGACCAAAGCCTCTTCAGATAGATATCTTTTGACATGACTACTACCTGCAAGAGGGTCAAATGTTCTGGAAGCACAGAAGACAGGAGAGACAAGAGGCAAAGGCATAGATGAGTAGGAGGTATTGTTTGGACACAGGAATTTGAGGAGACCAATGATGGCAATCTCAGGCTAGTTCATTCTTTCATTCTTGGTTTTTTTTCTCCTCCGCTCATGGGAAGGCAGCCTTAAGGGAACACATTCTGCCCAGAGTAAGCAAGAAATTTCTCTCCAAAGGAGGAGAGAATCCTGAAAAACCATGGCTGTGTTAACCTCATCACAGATCATTTGTGTCGTGGGAGTCCCAGAAGGCAGGCAGTAAAAAGGCTTCTGCAACTGAAACTATTCTTTTTGTTCCCTGTTTTCAAGCCACAGTGTAAAGTTTTACGTTGAAATGGATCCTGTCTAATTAGACAGTGAGAGCCCTGAGGCTACATTAGCAACTGGGACCCAGCAACCAGCCACTTCCTTCGTGGTGTGTGGGAACAGCTAGAGAGAAGAGCTTTGTTTTTCAAACACTTTCCAGAACTGAGGTCATAGAAGCTACAGTGAGTTAGCTATATGTCATCTGTGTTCATGGCCTGTGACCTGGCCACCAATGCCTTCTGAGCAATACTGGGACTTCATGGTAACTAAATAGCTGACTATTTTTACACGTGTACCATGAGTTAACTCTTCTCTGTGCCTTGCTAAGAGAGTGTCACAGAGGACCAAGGAGTTGCCGAATGTTGTGTGAAGTTTTGGTCAAAAGAAAACATTAATTTTCCCCTTGAAGACTTTACTTAGAGCGTTCTGACAGCTTTCTTGGAAAATTATCTTTGTACAAAAACAGTAACAAGTAGAAGTTTCAGATTCTACAAAGCCCACTCTTCCTTCTAAACTCAGATGACCAGCTTGCCAAGCCACCACATTGTGAGGATAAAAACAGATAGCCAGTTATCTTCCAGGCTTTCTCTGCCGCTAAGCCCTGTCATTCTGAGAATCCCACTCTTCTTCCCTTGTCTCTGAAAGAGTTCCGCAAATCAACACAGCAAATTGTGTACATGTCGCAAGGGTCTGAGAAACTGAACCACTCTGTTCCTCTTGGCAGAGTCATTAACATTCATCTTAGCCCTCATCTGGAGGTTGTTGCTTGAGTCTGTCTGAGATGATGCCACCCAGCCTTCTAGGCTATGATGGCAGAATCTTGCAACAAATGTCGTCAGTATCTCTCGCAGTCTAGTACAGGTGTTCAGAACACAGGGATCCAGGGTACAGTAGTCTATGTTGTCATCATCATCTGAACCATCTTCAGTCATTTCTTTTTTAGCCTTGTGCATGCTGGGAAACTACCACTGAGGCAAATCACTAGCATTCTTCATTCTTTTTACTTTTGAAAAAGGATCTTTCTAAGTTGCCCAGGCTTTTGGATTTGTTTTGTAGCACAGGTTGGCTTCTGACTTACAATCCTCCTACAACTGCCTTTCTGATAGCCTGCGTTATAGGCCTGCATCACAAGAACAGGTAGAGTCTCCATTCTCAGAGGTTAGGAAAGGCTCCCACACTTGGTAGGAAGGCATCGAAGCTGGAGGAAAGAACAGGACAAGGGTGGTAAAGGAGAGAATCTTTGGGTAAGGAAGCTGGCAGGGCTGGTTCAAGAGGGCTGATATAGACCATGAAAAGCAAGATTCAGGAGCCTTGCCTTTTCATCCATTTTCCTAGCACATCCCCACTGTGCCCATTGGTTGTGACCCTCTTTTCCACATGGCCAGTCTCTCCTTCAGACTCTTTCCATTCAAACCTGGTCAATCCTGGACCTTCCAGGAGCTTGACATCATGGAAGAAAATCAGTTCAATCATTCTCACCATAGACAGGACACGATTAAATAATTATGTTGTGAAATATCTCTCCCCACTCAAGAGGGAGGAGTTGGGTGGGAGTAGGTGTCAATGTGGAGGCGGCATTGTGGAAATCAAGTTTGGGTTCATGGGACCTCTGAGTAGGTGCTTGGGTTCTCTGTCTACTTTCTCCATAGGATTTCCCTGCACTCTCCTGGTGCTCTGCGCTCCAGGGTGGGTATCCATGCTGAGCACAGTTTGAGGAGATTATGCAAAGCTGATTGCACTTTCCAAGAAAAGCCTCTACATACTATGTTTCACTTAAAAACAAACCAAACAAACAAACAAAAAAAAACAAAACAACGCTGCTTTCTACATCCTAATTGCTTTGGAGATCATCAGAAACAGCACAGCAGGTTCTAGAGGCCCCAGTAACTCTTTACATCTTAATCCCTTTTCATAATGGCTGCTCATATCAATTTCTTGAAAAACAAAAAAAAAAAACATTACAACCAGCTTCTTCACTGAGTTCCTTGCATCACCTGCCCATGTGGAATGCTTTGTTTAGTGCTGGGTCTACTTAAGATCTATCAAAGAGCTCTTCCTGGCCTCAATCCCTGTGTCTAAAGACAAAACACCTTTTGTTCTTTAAAGGATTTCTCCTAGGCTCTGCCTGGGTAATTACAACATTTTGATGCCCTTGACTATTCTCTTGGAGAGTGCATAGTGCTTAGTGTTTTAGTGCACTAGTGACTTAGTTACGAGGACCAAGGAAAATCGTAGAAGAAAGAGTATATAGGGGGCTGACATATAGTTGCAGAGAGTGAGTTCATGATTATCTTGATGGGAGTATGACAGCAGGAGGCCAGCATGGCTCCAGAGCAGCAGTGAAGAGCTGAATACGTTGAGACAACACATAACAAGAGAGAGAGAGAGAGAGAGAGAGAAGAGAGAGGGGGTGGAGGCTGCCTGGAAATGGATTAAGAATTTTTAAACCTTAGAGCTATCCTCTAAAAAGGCCACACCCCCAATTCTTCCCAAATATTTCTACCAACTACAGACCAAGCGTTAAAATATACATACATACATTACATACATACACACACACATACATACATATGCACACATATATGCACGTGCACATGAGCTTATGAGAGAATTTGCTAGTGAACTAAAGGATCCAGGGTCAGGATATAAAGGAAATATGGTGTCTCTTTTCAGACACTGGAGGACATTTCAGGGAGAACATGTATAGATGATCATCATGGAAGTTCTAGAAGATTGATAACTGGTGCTCTTGCCATAGAATGAAATGTGAAATGGCCCTGGCATTGATGTTGTTAGGCAGGACTGTGATTCTTGGTTGGCCTGGATGAGGCTGGTAGGTCATGATAAGTTCATGGATGTGGAATAGAAAGCAGGTCAGATCTGAAGGAGAAAGAAAAGGGAGAGGACAAGAAGGAAGAGGAGAGGAGGAAACCTTTGTGTTAGTCCTTGTATCGACTCAGGCTTCATGTTAAACCTCACAAAGTGTGTGCTCACCATCAGAGTTAGCTCCAGTAACTTGGCAAGGTTGCATAGCTTGCAAATAGATGAGCAGTTAAAATTCAAATCTCTCCAATCTTAGATCCCATGCTATGACTTAAATGCATACATTTAAGGCCAAGTGAGAAGGCAGTAGGTGTCAAGGTGACTGGGATTTCAGTGGGCAATAGAGAAGGGACATTTCAGCAGGAGGCAGTATCAGAGTCAAGGCTGAAGCCAGCAAGTGCGGTATGTTTAGTGGAAGGTCCTGTCCAGCTTGGTTGCAGAATAGCTTTGTGTCTATAACGTGACCTTTGATATTTTAGGGTTCTATGGAGTGGAAATAACAGTGAAAAGGCTATTCTGAGGATTAAATGAGACAAGGCACCTGGAGAAACCCCAGCACTCTGTAAATGGTAGTCCACTCATCTGTTCAACAGCTATTTCCAAAATGTCTGCTATATATCAGCAAGAAGGGGGAGAGATCCGTATTACTCATGCTAACCCAGCACCCCCGTGTGAGCTCGTATTCTATATGAGAAAGTGAAATTAGCTCATGTATCTCCCACTTTAATACAAAGAAAGAAGAGTTTCAAGAGCAATGTGAAGTGTGATAACCTTTACAGCAAGGAGGATGAGCATTGGGAAGGGTGGGAATCACTGGGCCAAGGAAAGTGAGTCTCCCCCATCCCTGCTTTTGGTGCGCTCGTGTATGGTGTGTGTGGTGTGCGTGTGCGTGTGGTGTGTGTGTGTGTCAGTCCACGAGTGCATGTGTTTATGGGAGCACCATTAAAAGTCATGAAGGATTTAGTGGGGGAGTGAAATGCTTATTATCTGATGTACTGTGAGATTTTTGGATGCTAAAGTAAGAGAGGTTAACTAGCTTTCAGATCAGGAATCACAGAACATCCAGCCAAACACATTTTGATGATCTTACTCTCAGTATTATGTGTATGCATAGTTGGCAGGGAGACAGACTAAGACTGAGAGGCCAGTTGAAGGAAGAGAAAGTGAGACACAGAGCATCAAAGGCCACTCCCACCATGGGATAGAAGTAGAAAGTCAGCCAAGCAGAGATGGGAACAAGGCAGGTATGAGCAATGCTGATAGAATCTTCAGAGTGTCCAGGTCCTATGGAGGGGAGATGCTGGGATCTCAGACTGAAGATGAGAACCCAGAGCACCACAGCGCAGCCTGAGGTCCTTGTCTTCATGAGGCCTGGCTATGCTCGGTTACCAACCCGTCAACATACACGCTGTTGGCTGTGGAGTGAACATAAATGAGGCTTCATACTTTTAAGACCTGATGTAAAATAAAATTTGGGGCTAGTAATAAAAAAAAATACAGGGAAAAGTACTGATTAAAAATTGCTAGCATGTCTCCCCTTGGTTTGTTCTCTCTCTCTCTCTCTCTCTCTCTCTCTTCTCTCTCTCTCTTTCTCTCTCTCTCTTTCTGATGCTTTTTAATCTGTTAAGATATGAGATTCTTCAGGCAATTGCAGATGCTCCTAAGAGCCCAGGGCCTTGCTTTGAGGTGACTTGGCATAGGGGAATGTGTTTTTGTCCACTGGGTGTTGAATCACCATATAGAGCTCAATGGAGAGGTGGGTGGGTGACTCTAGTTCTTACAATAGGACATTCTTGGTACCTGGATCAGAGGTGGTCACATTGCATCTGCCTCAAGTGCACTGTAGTACTGCCAGGCTAGGGCAGGGCGGCTGCCTCTGTGCCTAGCCTCAATGAATTTCAAGGGCTGTTCATCCAAACCTAACCTTCTTGTTCTTCCACCAGATGTCTGCCAGACCTGGAGGGTGATGGTGTTCACTGGGGATGGGGGAGCTTAGGCAGGGCCTGGGTGCCAACAAGTGTTGGGGGGATGGTAGAGAAACCTTAGCTGTATACAGTGCTCATTCAGGCTTCAGTTACAGTTATTAAAAAAATAATAAAACCTAATTTTCGGAGTGTGGTAGCACATGCTTACAATCCCAGCCCTTGTCGGGTGAAAGAAAAAAAATAAGGAGTTCAAGGCCAGCCTGGGCTACATGAGACCCTGTTTCAAGAATTAGTAAATAATAAAGATACAGATAGATAAATCCTTAAGTTATTCAAGACAGCAGTGGCCATACAGTAAGTCACAAGCACGATGCCTATGTGACCATATGAGTCATTTGTCCTGAAGATGGTTCCCTTTGAAAGCTACCTCAGAGGCTAGCTGAGGAAGCTGAGAAAACATTTGAGAAACATGCCCTCTCTTCCGTCAGCCTCTCCAGCCGAATCGCAGCCATGCCAGCTGAGGTTGTTCAAAGTAATGGGCTAGTCACTTCTCCTCCCCCTTCTCCTTCCCCTCCTCCTCTCCCCCTTCCTCTTCCTCCTCCCCTCCTCTCCCTTCCTAACCCTCTCCCTCTCCCTCCCCCTCTTCCTTCCTCGTTCCTTCTCCTTCCTAATGCAGCACTCAAGTGGGCTCAGGGCCGAGCGGCTCCAGTGCTGTCTTTATTAGGTTTCAGCTTCCTGTCACAACAGCCAAGCCCCACAGGAACAAGAGGAAATCGAAATCAATTTTCTCAGGCAGAGTCCAGACGCCAGCTTCATTGCCGAGGGCGGCAGTGTGTGCAGGTGTGATGTGGAGGCCTCTGAGCGCACTGCGGGGATGCTCCTGGAGCCCGTGCAGTTAGAACTCAGCAGACTGTAGCACTGGCAGCATAGCCTTCCATGGGCATCACGCCAGGGAAGCTGAGTGGTAACCTGTGCTCCTTCTCCATTCACCCTCATAGTTCTGCCCTCAATGAGCCATTCTCTTAACTTCCATACCCAGGTTACTGCTCAGCTGTAAACTCTAGTCTAGGTGGTGTGGGGTACTGCACAGTGTACTTTTTGCCTAGGAAAACCCTCCTCTGCACACCTAATGGCCGCCTAGAAAGAGTCCCTGTGAGGGTCTTCAAGGGTCAGGAAAGTGTTGAACATCCAGATGTCCAAATGAATTGATATCAGAATCATCTATTTGGCCTCTCAGTTCCCAAGAAATTAGATTTAGTGTTCTGGCACAAAAGGAACCATGAGTAGCCTGTTTTATTCTAACCCTGCAAGTATCTTTGTTCCAATGAACACTTTGCTAAGTGCCTATAAAATACTAGCTCTATCTAAACCCATCAGAGGGGTGGAGCTGACTTCAACCTCTGAGTGCAGCAGATGAAGCCTTTATGCACCAGAGTCTTTTTTTCTATGCCTAGAAAAGAGGCCATGAGGGCATTACATAGGGAAGTGGTCAGATTGTCAGAGTGTTGTGGGATCTAATACAGATGGCCATGCAGAGCTGCGCCATGCTTCCTGGGAAGTGTCTCTGTTGCACATATGCACTGCACTATAGCCCTGTTTGCGTGTGAATCATAAGCTAAGCAAGAGCAGAGGCTGGGGATATGGAGCTGCAATGTTTTGGAAGCTGAACCAAAGCTAGACTCCACAGATTTGTCTAAATCCAGCTGACCCACCTCTAGGACTCTGCCTCCCCTAGGCTGCCTGCAGGACACATGAGGTCAGCATCTAGAGTGGCTACATAGGACAGACTGGTTGGCTGAGATAATGCAGGGAAAAGGAATGGCAAATTGGACCCAGAATGGAGTGGGAAATCACACAGAAGCACACATGCCTGAGTTCAAGTCCCATCTCTGCCATTTCCAGGGACACCAGGAATGTAAACATAATATGTTTACATATATGCAGGCAAGCACTCACATACATAGAATTAAAATCAACAATAATAAAAACATCTGGGATCATGTCTATTGCTTCAAAGGCATCCTATTTTATTAAATCATTTGTTGAATATCAGAACTAGTTTGAAATGAACCATAAACCACATTGGAGGATGATAGTCTAAGTAGCCAAAAATAATAAGAAGTAATTCCCAATCTACAACTAATATCTTTCAAGAAACTTTAAAGACGCTATAATTCATAATGTCTAAGCACTTTTACATTCCTCTTGCCCCAGCCCCGCTTTGATTTGTACTCTTTCATCTCACAGCGACTTCAAGCAATTCCAGCCTTCATCCATACACACAGCTCGTTCTCTCTCCTTCTCTGGTGGTCACAGCGTATGTCCCATAAGTCTCCTGTTTGGAATTATACCCTGGGCACTGAGAGGGCCCTGGTTGCTGGGCGTAAGAATCCATATCACCCTCAGCATAGAACCTCTGCTTCCGCAGTCTCTTCTCTCCAGAGGGTGAGACTAAGAGTGATGAAGACCTCTTCCCTGAGGACAGTATGGACAAGAGGAATGTAAAAGTGCTTAGACATTATGAATTTTGTCAGCTGACTGGCCCCAGGATATGCTGAATCTCCATCATATTGCATAGCAACCTAGATTAGAACATTTCCACCCCAGGTTTCTTGTCTCCCATTTATTCAGAGAAGACCAGGGCTGTGGCCTGACTTTCTCCCTGGATTCCCAGCCCCCACATTTCCTTTCCCCAGGGAATCTCTTTTGTAGCACCCACATTTGTAGTTAATCCCATCTTGTGTCTACTTTGCAGAGGACCTGGCACAACTCCTTTTTTGCTTTTTGGTCATAATGTAGGTCACTTCTGCGTCTTTATCCAGGTCTTTCTGAGCCTTCTTCACACCAATTCAACATCACCATGGTGCAGAACTGAGGGTACACTGAGGTGGTCTCAGGTGAGGGCCCGAACAGTGACAGCATCACCTCACTCATCGAATGAGGAGAGTTTCATCAGAAATGCTTATTCATCAGTACTCTCAGCAGTGTGTGTGTGTCTGTCTGTGTCTGTGTGTCTGTGTGTGAGTGTGCATCTGTGTGTGTCTGTGTGTGTATATGTGTGGGTTTGTGTTTGTGTAAATGAATATGTATGTATGTGCATGTGAATATGTGAGCATATGTGTGTCTAAGTGTGCATGTCTGTGTATCTGTGTGAGTATGTCTGTGTGAGTGTGCATATGTGTGTGGGAGTATGTGTATGTGTGTTTTAGTGCACATGAGCATGTTCATGTGTCTGCATATGAGTATGTGTGTGTACGTATGAGTGAGTTGTGGATTTTTAATTATTTATTCAGTTCCCAGACTGAAAAAAATTAAAACACATAAGTCCTAATCAGCCCAAAAGCTGGGCAGAAATCTACCTTCTAAGGTATAGAATCTACTTCCCTAACACTAACCCTGAATTATAAGTTGCCATGTTCTACCTGGACAACTCTTAACTCGAATTGGTCTGCTCTCATGGCCAGATTTTCCTGACTCACCTAACCCGTGACATTTTCTGCTCTTCCCACACCCCATCCTTCATCATAGTATCCTCAGATGCCAAGTCCAGGAATCCAAACCCTGCCTATCTCGCTTCTGTCCAGCTATTGGCTGTAGGCATCTTTGTTCACCAATCAGGGATAACTTGTGGGGTGAGATTACATCACTTCACTTGTGTATGTGCAGATTCTCTTATCCTTGGGGCCAGTATTTTGCATTACAATATATAGCAAAAGACCAAACCACAACATATGTATATATGTGTGTATGCATGCATGTATATGTGTCTCTGTTTGTCTGCATGTGTATTTAGGTGTATGTCTGTGTGTATGTTTGTGTGTGCATCTGTGTGTGTGACTGTGTGAGTGTGTGTGTCTTCGTATGTCTCTACGTGTGAGTGTGTATATGTGTCTCCATGTGAGTATGCATGTATGCATGGAAGCTAGAAGTTAACCCTGAGTGTCCTTGTTGTGTGTCTTCTTCTGTCACTCTGTACCTTATTATTGACAGGGTTTCCAGAGCTCATTAATTCAACTAGACTGGCTGGCCAATGAGGTCCAGAGATCCACCTGTCTTCTCTAACCCATGCTCCAGCCGTGGGGATGGATTTATGCTCAGGGCCTCATGCTTGTATGGCAAGCTTTATCAACTGAATCATCTTCCCAGCCTCTCATCAGTAGGTTTTATCACAGCATCTGTCATTATTTGGGTAGAGAGCTTTAGACCTGTTCTTCAGTGGATCCTCATCACATCCCTGTGACACAGATAAGTATGTGACTAGGTGTTGAAGGTAGGGGGAGGGGAACTACCTTAATGATGGACCAAGGTCCTAAGGCACATATGTATTTAAGCAGTACAATCAATCTGGAGCCCTACTACCTGTTTGTACCATGGCCCATGACTTCTGTGATCCTTCTCTGGTCTGCATGCAGCAAAGGTGCAGCAACTAGGGGACATGATGGGGTGAGGGACACAAAGGGAGAAGCATCCAGTTTGTAGCTTAAGGACAACCTATGTATCCAGTGTCAAAGAAAAAACTTAGACTGAAGGCATTGGCCTTGATACCCACAGGGATACAGAGGGCAGATGATACAGAAAGCAAGGGGGGAACTGGAAGAGGGACAAGTGGGAGAGAGGCAGAGGCTGGAGCACATTCAATGTCATCCTGAATTAGATCATAAAAAATAAGTGCTTTTTTAAAAGCACTGTTGCTCAGCAGGCGATGAGCTGTCAGGTTGCCTGTGATTCAGAGGCCCTGTGCTTCACACCCAGCTTGGGAGGAAGAGGTGAGGACTATGCTGTGGGGGACAATGGTCCAGCTTCTCTGTTGTCACCTGCAGGTTGAAGTGGCCCAGCTGTTGTTGAATCCTATCATAGCCCTCCTTAACTCATCAACCCCATGTCCTGGGCTCTTGTGGTCTGCTGGAGATGGCTTCACATCCCTGCAAGGCCTCCCACCACGTGCTGTGTGACCTAAGAGATGCCAAGAACATCTCAGCCATTTCTACCCTCTGGATAGAGAAAGTAGGAGGAGCTTATGTAAGGATTAAATGAGACACAGGATCTTGAATGTAATAAGCACTCAAAAGCTGGTAGCAGATTTATTTATCGATTCTGTTATTGACAACATGTCTGACAGTTTGCATGTGGGGCTTCAGAGAAAAGGAAAGAGGGACACATCACCTCCTAGAGAGCAGCAGAACTTGCCACTCTTTGCTATTAAGATAATTCTCTCTTCATGGACCTCCCCTGTAAGGGAGTGGGGTTACATCATGGCTTCTGGCCAGTGGAATGTGGGTGGGAGGAAGACTCTACTTAGGGGTCTGGCAGATCAACACCTCTCTGCTCTCTCATCCATCTAGGTCACCTGGTTAGAGAAGTGATGGCAAAGAAACAACAACAACAACAAAAGCTGAAATCTTTGTCCCTGTGTGACTCGAATAAAGCCTTCTGATCCACTAGTGCTGGCCTCCCATGAAGTGCCTTACTGTGTCAAACTTTGAGAACTTGATGTCATCTGTCATAACGCTTAGCCCACCCAGACTTCTACATTCAGCCAAACCACAATGAGTTTGGAGCTGCCTGTGGCTTTAGACTGTTTACATGTTGCATGAGGCGAGTGACAGGAGGCATTCCCTGAAGCCTTTCTTAGCTTAGATGTTCTGGCAGCCTGATGCGCTCTCTCTCTCTCTCTCTTGATATGCAAAAAAGTAAAACAGCCTTTCGCATAGACCCTGAGAGATCTGTGGAGTCATCTGACCCAGAGAAGCCACTAAAAGGACCTAGAGACAAGCTGGTCCCTCTTCCCTGAGGTCTGAAGGAAGCTCTGCCACAGTCTTTGGTGACTGACTCTCCAGTCTGCATTGGCTTAGCATTCTAGAGAGAGCGGAGGATAATTTTTGAGGCTGGGGAACACATGGATGCCCAGAGAGACTGAGCATGTATGTGCCCAAGTGTGTGGGCCATGGCTAAGTTGCTTTATAAATATTTATTTGTAGATGTTTCTTCTGAAACAGCTGTTGGAAGGGGTGTAGTCAGAGAGCAGCTGCCTGTGGAGCAGTTTGGATCCTCTTAATAATTCTGAGATCCTCTCTCTCTCTCTCTCTCTCTCTCTCTCTCTCTGTCACTCTCTCACCCATCCATATACATAAACACACACCCTCCCCCCATGTACATACATGTACATATGCACATGAACACACACACACACACACACACACACACACACACACACACTGCTCCCCTTTAATCCTGGGACAGCTTCGGTAAATGCTGTCAGAATATCAGACATAGTATATGTAGGGTGTGTATGCATGTGTGTGCCTGCTTGTGTGAGATTACAAAACCCTCCTTTCACACTCAGCTTTCCATCTGGGTCCCATGTCTTCATGCCTGTAGAGCAGACACTGAGCCATTTCTCCAGCCCTGATAACTCCTGTTTTCTGCAGCCTAGGAAGAGATCAGACATGGAACTTCTGCTCCTGTTGGGGGGCTGTATGTAGAGAGTCATGCCAACATACCTACATACATGTCTCCACCGAGTTGTTTAGAAAAAAAAACCTAGCTGACTTGAACCACCTGTCATGGTTTACTGGGCCATCCTCTCTGGGTGGACTTCACCATTGGTTTGCAAACCCCCAAGCTCAAAGGTCTACCATGGGGTTACTGTTAAGAAAGCAGCAGCAAGAACGGATAGAACTGGAGGAGTTGGGACTTCACCCTGATGTGCATGAAACCTGGTTTCATGATGTATAAAGAGAAGGGGAAGTAGTGGGGAACCATCAAAGCTTTGCTTCAGGCTTTATAAATTTTAGAGGCAGGACAGAGTATTGGGCACCAATCCCTCCTGAAATACTTAACTGTAAAGCCCAGGCAGGAAAGGAGTACTGGTAGGCTGTCCCTAGCTAACTAGAACATATGGGCAATGGGCAGAACACACCAGCCAGCCCACAAGGCTTCACTGTCAGTCCTGGTGTGGAGGGCTCCCTGCAGGGATTTAGCATTCATTAGCTCCAGCTCACTGCCCCAGCTTTACTAGACAGAGACTGGGGGAGCCTGTCAATGACCCCAGGCACTGAGACACAAGCTGCCAGATTCTCAAGGCAGGCTGTTAGCTTAGGTTTGAGGATGGCAAGAAGCAGCTGTGGGAAAAACAGAAGAGAAGAGTGCAAGCTACAATGCCAGACTTCCAAGTTGCCCTGGAGAAGACGAGCAGGCTCTGGAAGCAGGAGGCTTCAGTAAGTTGGTCCTGGGGGAGACTGAAAACAAACACCATCAGACACAAGAGGTGCCAGGATTCAGCAGTGCCCTGAGGGTCCTAACCCTTCAATCATCTTTTTTTGCCTAGCTCTACATCTGTCTGTCTGTCTGTCTGACCTCCTTCTATCACCTTCTTCTTCATTCCTTGCTCTAACTTCTATGTTGTAGCTCATGCTTGCTCAGAACTTTATCTGCCCGTGGTCCCTCAGAACACTGTACACAGCCTCTTTTGAACTCCTGACCCTTTAGCTTCAGGGCTCATTCTGCTCTACTTTCTACAATGCCGACCAGTTCCAGAGGCCATCCTTGGCCCTTATAGCCTGCCTGCCTGCTATCGTTTAAACAGTCACTTCCCTACATAACAAATGCTTGTCTTGGAAGGTTTATCTCCTTTGCCTCAGCATTTGGAGGTGGGATCATTAAGGGATGACTAAGTAGGTTGTGAGGACTCTGCTTCATGAATGCATTAATGTAGTGGTTGTAGGAGTGGGTTTGCTATAGAAGAGAGAGTTCAGCTTAGCCCTGCTATCCACCTTCCATGGTAGGATGATATAATAGACAGCTCTCACGAGACGCAGCCTTCCAAACCCTGACTTCCCAGCCTCAAGGAATATATGAATCTCTTCCTTTATAAATTACCCAATCTCGGGCATTCTGTTTGTAGAATCATAGAGAGGACTAGAACAATGACCCTGGGTGAGATGTCTGTTACTCAATTATAATCAATGGAGAGGTTACCTGATCTCATGGCTGCTTAGAGGTGCCAAACTCCACAGTAGCTGAGGAAGATAGTGGAAGAAGGCTGAAGGCCAAGAGCCATCCACAGGCTCAGCCCTTGCTTCCCTTCTCTGCCTTTTCCTTTCAGATGTCCCAGGCCAACCACTGGAAGCACAGAAACATCTCTATGAAGGCTGCTGATAACCAGCCCGTCCACACAGCATCTGGATCTCTAACCTGCTCCCCCCTCCTCCCATTCTTTCTGTTAGCCTTGGAAGAGAAGCAACTGAGTTTACCTTACTTCTTTTTCAAAACCCAAAATCAACAATGCTCTAGCAAATATTTGACGAGCAGCTTCCAGAGTAAAGTCACTCTACTTGACATGGGAATCTCATCTCAAGGCAGCAGAACACCAAGGCAGGTAAACATTGATCACAAATTATGTTTTACTCTTTACTTTCAATATACATTATCTGATGTCATTTGATTAACATCAACAGTAGAGCCAAAAGGAAAATGTTACCACCTATCTTAGTTTGTTCTCTGCTGCTGTGATAAAACTGTGACCAAAGATAACTTGGGAAGGAAAAGGTTTATTACCTCTTATGGGCAGGGTATATTAAGGAAAGCCAGGGTGGGTGCTCAAAGAAGTAGCGTAGGGGCAGGAACTGAAACAGAGGCCCTGGAGAAAGTGCTGCTTACTGGCTTGCTCTCCATGGCTTGTTCAGCTTGATTTCTTATACAATCTAGGACCGCCTACCCGGAGTTAACCACACACCCACAGTGGAGAGGGCCCTCCCACATCCTTATTTAAGAAAATATCTCACAAACATGCCCACAGGCCAATTCCTTGACTGAAAGTCCCCTCTCCTCAGGGTTACTTGAGTTTGTCATGTTAATAAAACCAACTAGCATGCATATCACAACATTGTGGATAAAGTAACTGGTGTCCATAGGTCCAGTGACCTGCCCTGGACCCAATAGGGAAAGGTAGAGGGTGCAATGCTAGTATTTAGGTTATAGTACCTCCCTGAGGGACTGTCACATCCCCTTATAGGAACAAAGGCACTTTGTGGCTGGGTAGTCTGTTACATTGCTTGTGCTGTTGTACACATTTGTTTTATTTTTTTTTTCTGACATTCCTGTTTTTTGATTCCAGATTACCAAAGGCTATGATCTACTCTTAGATGCCCAGGTCAGATCATAAGTTCTTTCCAGTAATCAAACTTGCTTTCTGTCCCTTGGAATTTTTGAGTTTTCTCTCCTCTGTCCATGGTCCTGGACTCAGGACATTTTGCGAGAGGAGGGGGTCCTCTGGAGAATAGATATACTTTCCCCTGCTCACCCTGAGGCCACTGACTCCCAGGAACCTTGTGCCTCCATTCTGAGGCCATCTTGCTGGACTAGTTTCACATTTTCAGGCAATGGTGGAGTCAAATTTTACCTGAGTTTCATCCCAAAAATCTATGTTGAAGCCATGGGCCTGTAGTTAAATCACAGGGTTTCTTGAGCTAGAAGAAAAAACTATGGGCCAAGAACTACTTAAAACATGAGACAAGTTCTAAAAGAAATGGCAGGAAAGGCGGGCGCTACAAGGAATCTTTCATCATTGTGTAAGATAAGGAAGAGATTATACAGAAGGAAACTGGATTTCAGCCTGCCTTGGAGTGGGGAAGGTGGGTGAGAAGTTCCCCCTTAATCAGAGCCTGGTGGGAAGCCAGGAAAGCTATGGCTCTGGCTGATTACTGATCTGATGGTGACTTGGATAGAGTGCGTACACAGCAGAGCTGTGCATATGTATGGGCTATGTGCATGTATGTGTTTGCAAGCATGTGATTGCTGCTGCTTTTCTCCCTCTGACTGATGGCTGGCATTCCAGGCATCCAAGTGCCGCCAGCCTCCTTCCACTTCTTATTCCTCTTTGCTATGGCTTTTAGGAGAGCAAGTGAGATACACATTGAAGACCGTCTTAAGTCTACTTCCAAGGGAGTTTCCCAGCTATCAGAAATTCTGCTCCATGCTGCTATCCAGAGACCATATTCCTTTTGTTTCTTCATCTTTAAAAACAACAGTTCTCAAACGTGACTACATATTAAATTCTGTGGCAACCAAGTTTGAGATCTACAACCATAGGGTACTGTCCTTACCTTTGTTCCTGAAGATACAAGTACACACACAGACACACACAGACACACACACACACCTGCCAACCATACATGTAGTTTCCACTGATATACTGAGAATTTGCTCACGACTTACAAACCTTTATTTCTAATATTATGTGGCAAATGTTATGATCTGTCTTAGAACCCAAAAGAGGAGCATGTAAGCCAATTTTGGAATTGGAGACACTGCCTGAGGGCTACGACCCTTAGTGCCTATGATTGACTTTGGGCTAGCTATATTTGTTCATCTAATTAGCATCTAGCCTTGTCTGTTCATCCACAAAATACTCCTAATAAATAAAACTGCCTCTGAGAATTATAGTAAGGATTATGGAGAGTAAGTCTTACAGCATTTAGCAATGTGCCTACCTATAGTTAGCTCTGAATATTTACAAGCTGCTCTGGCTGCTGTTTTCTGGGCCGGGTAAGGACTCATAGTGATTGGAAATCATAGCGCTAAGATAGAGCCAGGTCTGAGACTAGATTTCAGCTTCTTCCATTTAGCTGGAGCACATGATAAACAACTAGGTACAGCGGCTCGGCAAGCACTGGAGCTGCTGATCTGGTGTCTGTATGCTTGTGTAGGTAGGGATAGAAGCACTCAGCCATGGAGGAATGGAGGAAGTCAGGCTGTCTAGAATTCCAGCCTTGGTAGAATCTGACAACAGAGGCTGACTGGCTGGTCTTGTCCATGTCTCCTCAGAGGCAGACAAGGCAGTAGGGTATTGTGAATCCATGCTGCCCTCATGTCTTCAGTGCCATGGCTGAAGTCAGCTAACATTCTCAACCCATCTCTCTCCCAGTCCCTCTCCTCCCTGTCCCGTCTACTCTCCATCCCTCACCTTTCTGTCTCTCCTATTTCTTCTCCCTCTCCCTCCCTTTCTGTCATCTCCCTGATCCCTCTCCTTTTCTCTCTCTCTCTCTCTCTCTCTCTCTCTCTCTCTCTCTCTCTCTCTCCTCCCTCTCCCTCCCTCCCTCTCTCCCTTCCCCCCTCTCCCTCTCCCTCCCCCCTCTCCTTCCTCTCTCCCTCTCCCCTCTCCCCTCTCTCTCCTCTCTCCTGCTCTCCCTCTCTCTCCCCGTCTTCCCCTCCTGCTCTTTTTTTCCTTCTCTCCTCCTCCCTCTCCTCCCCCTTCCTCTCTCCTCCTTTCCTCCTCCCTCTCTCCTCTCTCTCCTCCCTCTCTCTCCCTCCCTCCTCTCCTCCCTTCCTCTCTCCTCCTCTCTCCCTCCTCTCTCTTCTCCTCCCTCTCCCTCTCTCCCTCCTTTCCCCTCTCCCTCTTCCTCCCTCTCTTCCTCTCTCTCTCTCCTCCCTCTCTCCTTTTCTCTCCTCTCGTCTCTCCTGACTATTCCCCCTATCGAACTTTCCTCTGTCATTCTTCCTCTCTTTCTCATGTCAATTTTTTTCCATTTTTGTTGTCTGGAAACAGAGAAAGCCACCAACAACCAAAAACATCAGTCCATGACATTGAATCGATTATACAGAAGCCAGATTTTGTCCTGTTTGGTTCAGGAAACAGAGGCATAACTCAAAAACTCAAATCACCAACAAACAAAAGAAAACAACACAAAAAACATGAAGTCTTTTTTCATGAAGAAGGAATGATGTGATGGGTGTACTGTACTAACGAGCTTTGTAGGTAGTCATTTCACTCAATGTTATTCTTTATAATTACAACAGAAGGATCCTTCACTGAGTACATTGTGAACTTTGTGTTCAAAGAGAAGCCTAGTGTATTCTTGTCAGTCACACATGGTTAGGTTTTCACGGCTCCGCCATGCAGCCCACCTTTCTTACATAGTAGGGTGACCCCAATGCTACAATCTGAAGCAGCTCCTCGCGTTTGCACTGCAAGCATTTTACAGACCAAACTGTCTCCCGAATCCTAAGCAGTAAGCAGAACCACTGGCAGATCTGTAGGGCCTTTTCCAGAGAAGCAAGAAGAAGATAGAACCCTGGAGAGCAGGGTACCCTAGAGAGCAGGGTACCCTAGAGGGCAGGGTACCCGGAGAGCAGGGTACCCTAGAGGGCAGGCTAACTTGGTTGATTTATAAGACAGCTTGCAGCCTCCCCTCCAGCTTCAGACAGAACTGTTTTTGCTCCTAGTGTTTTGTTTGAGAATTTTAGAGGCAGTATGAGGTTCCAAGATCTTCAGACCTTTAGCTGTGACACCCGACAGGTGTTTTCTCCTTTTTCCACCCCAAAGGCCCCCCACAGCTATATCTGTCATGGTGCTGGGGACAGCCATGGAGATCTGAGTAGTCTCTTCTAATTTGAAACACCTTCTCCTCAGCTGTTCCTCATCTTGTACTCCTGCCTTTGGACCCCTTTCAGACAGTTGTCTTCAGAGATTCACAAACCAAAGGAGAAGGTGTTAGGGGGCAGATGGTGAGGACATAATTTGTCTCCATCTGCCACAGTGCTCTCCACACCAAATAATGAAATATAAATCGTGCTTCTTCCCACCATCTGCGGCCACAGCAGCCAGCTCTCTAAGGAAGGGAGTCTAAGTGAAGGAGAGGCAAAAGGGTGAAGCCCAGCAGGCTTGGGCCCACCTGACCACCTGTGAAAGCCTTCTCATGTGTCTTCCCATGATCAGAAAAGCCTTCCTTGACTGTCCCCACCCCAAGGAATCACATCTCCCTTATAAATTGGCCTTGGCTCTAAGTTTCTGTTTTGTGAGCAGGCAGCTATGTAGAAAATGGATAGCAATGACACAGTATGTGAGCCTCATAGACAGAGTCTAATGAGGGAGGCAAGCACATGACAAGGAAGTATGGCTGTTTACAGTGTTATGGTCTTAGGTGGTGGAGGAACTTAAGGTAGGGAAAGGGACATAAGGGATTCCCTAAAGGACATGCAAACAAGCTGCCCCTTGAGAATGGGCCAGAGAATTATGTTTGCCAAGTCCTTCCTGGTTCTGTGGTCACTCTGAGGACTCTATGGCTGATGACACTTGGTCCCCTCAGCAGTTAGAGGGCAGATAGTAGTCTGATATATGGTAGATGAGTAGACTTGGGATTGAGAAAGCTTAAGGTGTTCTGCTTGGCAGGTGGAAGAGCTAGAAGGATCCAGGCAACCTGTCTCATACCCAGAATTCCTCACTTTCTCTATGTTAGGTACAGACAGAGCAGAAGTGAGTTGTTGCAGGCAGCAGGTCTTCAGGACCCGTGGCACCTGCTTGCACTGCCCTGGTCACAAGTTCCTCTCTGTTCTTCAATGCTGGCCATGACTTCTTTATTGTAAGTTCCCTCTCTGCGTTTGGATGTTGCTAGCTCATTTAGAAAAGGAATCCTGAGTCATTTTGGTGCCATCACCAAAATGGTGTGGAGGAGGGTCATTTCAACCCAAGAATGCAAAAGAGCCCTTGTATATTTTAAGTCGAGTCTACCTTTATTTCTATCTTGCTTAATTTCATAAGGCATTATTTCCATGTTCTTATAAATATTGCAAATTTGAAGTAAAATTACTACATCTTTTTTCTTTTATATGCGTCAAAAGGCAATTAAATACCAAATCATGTGATGCCTACCATTTTCTATGTACAAAAACAAACAAACAAACAAACAAAACAAAACACAACAAAAAAATCATAGGCAGAAAAACACAGCAGTGACCAAAACTGAACAGTACAAAAAAAGTTCTTTAGCACTTGGGATTTTTTTTAATTTCCTTTTCTATTGGGTTCCATCTGACTTTCTCCAGAAGATTATATATATATGTTAAACTAACACTTGAAAATGCTTACCACCACAAAACACCGAATGCCAAGTATATTTTCTTCTTTGAAATATGTTCTGTGATTGATATTCTGCTAATATAACTGACCACAACAATATGCATGCAGAAATACTTTTTAATTTAAAAAAGTATTTATTTTGTATGGATGAGTATTTTCTCTGTATGTATACCTAATCATCAAATGATGCCTGGTGTCAGTTGAGGCTAGAAGAGGGCGTCAGCTGCCCTGGAACTGGAGTTACAGAGAGTTTGAGCTGCCAAGTGGATGCTGAAAACTGAACCCAGGTCTTTTAGAAGAGTGCTCTTAATTACTGAGTCATCTTTCCAGCCCTCAAAAATATTTGTTATGAAAATATTAAATGCATAAAGTAAAAAAAATCTCTGAAAAGCATCTTTTCAGGAGAGACTTGAAGCTCCCTTTCACAATTAATTGATGTGGCCATGGATGAATAGCAATGATTTCTATGACATTCATAACTAAATTGAGTCACATATTTACTGGTGATGCTAAGAGAGTCATGGTAGGGTTGTGCTGTATTTTAATTGCATGAAGGGAAATCTCACAAGCTTTTGCTGGATCTGAGTACAGATGTAGGCACATGCTGATGGCAGGAAGGAGTGGGAAATGAATATAGGTACACCTCTAATTCCTTGAGGTCATGATGCTAAGCAGCTGGAGTGAGGTGTGGAGATTGTACCCTCTCTGGAACTCATGTGTGCTGTGTGTCTGCAACATTGACTGAGGTAACTGTCATACTAACATACTCCACCTCTTTTCTTCATCTTTACTGACAACAGTAAAGATGGAGTGTTTTGTGGGAGACAGATTTTCCAAGTAACTTTTGAAGATTTTATATACTCTACCCCTAAGTCATAGGGAGGTATGATATGCATTGATTACCTGCATAAACAAGGCCACCTTCAGTATTCCTTACCAATGCTCTCAGTGCCCTCTGCTTGCAACCTTGTCCCTCAGGGATCACAAAGAAAACTGTGGGGCTTCTACATCAACCACATCTTTCCCAAAAGCCCTGAATTCAGAACACCCAGGCACACACACCAGATACACACAAGACAAGGAAATACAACAGTAGCACTCTCTATGGTTACAGAGCCTTGGAATGGAGGGGATTCGTGCACATTCTCTGAGTTGGGCAGCTGGGGGCTCTTCAGTCTCTATTTGATTCTTCCCATTGGAGATGACAAAAGCTGGCAGCATATGCTTTGTGTTCCTTGCACAAAGGATTAGTGGCATAATTGACACCTTCTATCCAATCAGTTGTTTGAGATCTAGAGGGTAGAACTGAGAGAGAAGTGTCTTCCCCAAGGCTCCCAGTGGCCTTCCTGCAGACTCTTGTAGCAGGTTCCAGTATTTATTCTCCATCTCTCTGTGTGTTGAGAAACAGTCATGGCACCAATAATTTCTTGATGTCATTCTCTAAGACCTGAAATGGCCCATTTCCTGGTATACAGAAGCTCTCTGAAATTATGGTGACTGCAGCTTCAGACAAGCGCCTAACTAGCTCTCTAGTGCTCAAGAAATCATCCCAGAGGCCATGTCTAGAACCCGTGTTCACATCCTTATTTGTACTTTGGTTAAGTATCAAGTTCCATGTGTGAAAATCCTCTGGTTTAAAAATATCTAAAAATGTCTACCTGCTTCCACCCTACATGGTACATTGATATTTTGAATAATCTCTTTTCTTGACACTCGAGAGACTTGTGACCTTTGCCAAATCACATGTCATAGAAAGGCTTAGGACAGACAAAGGAAACTTGTTTTTTTGTTTGTTTGTTTGTTTTTTTTTATTAAAACAGAAAGGTTTCCAAGAAGGGGCTGGTGAGGAGGTAGCCAGAACATTTATTTGTTGTTTGCATTGTTGTTACAACACAATATCTGACAAAGGCAACTTAAGGAAGCAAGGGCTCTTCTTCTGGGTTACAGTTCTAAGGTGCAGTCCATTGTGGTGGGCAAGATGTGATGGCGAAACTGTAGGTCAGCTTGTCTGATCTTCAATCAAGAAGAAAGGAGAGATGAGTGGCTGGTGTTCAGCTTACTCTCATTTTTATTCCAACCATAACTCCAGCCCATGGGTGGTGCCTATATTTAAGGTACACCTTTCTGCCTCAGTTAACCCAGTCTAGAAAGTCTATAACAGATATGTCCAGAAGTCCATCTCTTAAAGGATTCTAGATCCTGTCAAGTAGACATCAGACAGCACAGCTTATTGACAGGTGCAAGTGTGCGGTAGAGTAGTCTTAAGAAAGAATTTGCCTGGGTATTCCCGGTGTGGAAACTGATGCCATGCCCACAGTCTCTTTAGAAACCCTTCAGGTGCCTCTACATTGGAGACTTGATGCTCTTAAAAGTTTCCACCAGCTCAGACAGGAAAGACAGGCATTTGGCTTTCAGGCATTGGCCTTTTGGAATATGTTGGTGGTTAGTGCAGTTTCTGAAGGTCACATGACTACGATTATGATGACGGGGGGAAGAAGAGAAAAGAGAATGAGGGAGAGTTTGACCATAAAGAGGAAACATAGGGAAATGTGGAGGGACCAATGGGAAGTTGGTAAGTTCTAGTACAGTTCTAACCAGAATGCACTGAACTCAACAAACCTTGATGACTCAAGTCTATGCGGTGCCTATCACATAGTTGGGATCAACCAGTGGATGGATGAGAAATTCTAAAAAGTTGGAAGAGGACTTAAATGCTAAGAGGGCAATTCCTTCCATGTCAAAGAAGCCTTTAAGATATGTTGAGAGGCATGCCAGTGTGTCAGAAACATAGACTCTTGACACACCATCCCAGGATGGCTTACAAACTGAAGCACCAGGGAGTTGCTTAATCACGAAGAGCTTTGACGATGTACTCGAATCCTCGGGTTGTTATGAAGTAAGAATGATTCAGAGTAAATAGAAGAAATGGCATTTTGGGAGGCACAGTACAATAATATTTAAAATGCGCCTTTTAGTGTGAGCATTTTATTTTTACAATATATACACTATTCAAAGTTGGGAGAGACTCACGATGTATAACCATTTAAATGACAATTTATTTTTATAGACAGAAAAATTGGGCAAACAAGCAGCTTTTTGTCTCTGCTGAGAAGGGAGCAAGCATAAGCTAGAGCCAGAGCAAGAAGAATAGAGGTTAGACAGATAGGAACAGCCTTGGTGTGAACACTACTACGCTGCATGGAGCAGGTGACAATGAATCCCGAAGCTTTCTTCCCTGGTAGGGTGTTAGGAATTAAACACCCTGGTGGTCTTTTTTATCCCAAGACTTCTTGAATGGAAAATTTAGCTATTTTCCTGACAGAGTTTGTCCTTAGCTCTTGCCACCCACTGCCTTCTCTCTAACAAGTTAAACTTGCCTGCTCTCCAACACCTGGCATCACTAACCCATTTAATGTTCCAGGCAAGTGAACACTGAATTTCTGGTCTCTTTTCTGAGATTCTTAGAAATATATAATAGGTTCGGAAGTGTATGTCATGGTAGGGTCACTTTCTCTTCTTGAGCCAGGGAGATGCTCTGCACAGAGTGTCATAAACAGAGTCAGGGTGCCAGTCCCTAAATTCTGCACATTTCCTGATCTCCTCAGCAAGAGACAAACAGACACATCTGAGGGCAGGCACCTGTCACTTCAATATCCTTGCATCCTTAAACAAGCAACTGAGAATAACTGTTAAAATTAGACTACACTGAGGCAGTTGGAGTTGAGGAAATTAGCTGAATGCTCTCTTGGTAATGAGGGCTTGTGTTGTCGTACCTGAGAGAGGCTGATAATGAAGAACTCGGGAAGCCCGAAATAAGCAGCTGGCTGTTCTCTGCCTTTTGTCCCTTGCAGATGCCTTTGATGCCTGTGGAGGTCTTTTCATCTTCCTCCTTTCTATTCCTTTCTGTGGGTGGAAGGAAAGGTGAACACTGACGTCTGCTAACCCACAGCAGAGGGAAGTCCCCAGCCAGGAAGAGATTACATGATATTTATGGGTTGTCTGAGCTCCGTAGGGCTCTGAGCTCAGCAGGAGCAACCAGATGTGGGCCCTGACCCTCTGAGTGTGTAGTAAGATGACAGGAGAGGGATATAAATAACAATAATTAAGAGGCAAATCCCAAATTCTATGGTATTGAGGACGAACCTATCAGAGAAACTTGCTTAGGAGGGAGAGAAAGATGGCGATGGTGGGAGGGAGGGTAGATGGATGGAGATGGAAAGAACACACTCCTTCAATACAGATTAACAGCAGAGGACCTAAGCTGCTCAGGTTATTGACCAAAACTCAGTGGCTTGTTTTAGATTTATCCCAGACCCTAGATTATGAGTGAAACCGAGACAAAAGTGAGAGAGGGCATGAGGAGGCATCTATTAATGGACTATGAGTATCTATGACATTTAGAACTGGATTTGAGGTAAGATTCTATAGCATCAGGGTGTAGATGGATTGGGGCAGAGGAAATACAGTTCAAGGAGAATAAAAGTGACAATAGGCCAGAACTGGCAGTGGCATAGGGCCAGAGACAGACCATCTTATCTGAGGACTAAGCAGATGCTGTTTTCTTGCTATGGGTACCCTAAAATTTATGTGTTGAAAATGTGATTTCCACTTCAATAATAGCAAGAGGTATAACCGATAAGAGGTGAAAGGCTATGAATAAATTACTATCGTTATCAAAGAGTTGGGTTCCTGATAAGATGAGCTCACCGTGCTCACCTTTACCTCCTCCTCCCTCTCCCACCTCCCACCTTCCAGCATGAGATAACACAGCAAGAAGGGCCTCACCAAATCCCTTGATCTTAAACTCCCAGTGTTTAGAATCACGAGCCACACAAACGTTGGTTCATTATCCCTTGCTCAATCGTAGGTACTCTGTTACGGCCACACAGAATAGAACAAGACACTACTATTTGCTGGAAACTGGGCCCCTTACAGAGATCAGTGTCTTAGCTGCTCACAGAATGAAGTGTCCGCCTCTTGACCAGTTCCTCCTCCAGCGTTGCAGGACCATGTGCAGCCTCCCTTCTATCTCCTCCCTCTGTGTGGGCTTTAGTGGTTTTGTGCTCCCAGCACCCAGTTCTCACTGTCCATCATAACCTCACCATCATCCTCTGCTGCTAACTGTAGCACCAGCCTTCTCTTTTGCCCCAGCCTCTCCTCCTGACATCCATCCCCCTTTCTGATTCCATTTCTAAATGCCCAATGAATTGGGCAAGGATACTTGACAATCTATGAGGACTCTGCCTGGAACTGTGACTCTGAAATTCTCAGGTCTGGGTATCCAGGATGCATGAATGTGTGTGGTGAGGAAGATCATGGAGACTGAATCAGGAACAGGGCCTGTGTTTGCTTTGGCTTCTCCTTCTCCTCCGCCCTGCCCCACATAGATTGTTTATAATGTTGTACTGACAGGAACTGCTGCTCACCGCTGCTGGGTTTCAGCAGAAGATAAAGTGACAGGAAGATTGTACCACATTCTCCAAAAAGGCCCCCCGGGAGGATGCTGAGAGTAGGTGATTGATTTGGTTAGATTGTGATGTGTTATTTAGGGAGAAGGCAGGAGAGCTTGGAATGTGGAAAGAGAGAGGAAATAAAGGGAGAGAAAACAGCAGCCATGTGGCTAAGGACTCTGGTGCTTTAGATCAAGAGAGAGGGCAGAAAGTTGGTGAGACAGGGAGCCCCTCCTTGGAGGACCTGTTCTGAGGGCTCCCCTTGATAAAATCCTCTCAGCCGATGCTGCTGTTCTTATGCTTTGATCCTCTGGATTTAGATAAGGATAATCAACCACACTGGGTGACAGCCTGGTGGGACATACTACAGGCCAGGAGTTCATGAACCAGGTAGCCAGAGCTCCCACTGAGGGGCATTCATGGTGGGCAGGAGGGAGCAAATGGTTCACAGAAGCATTGGCCAAATGATGGCATCACCCTCCTGAAATCGGAAAGCATTTAGGGGGTGTTCCTAAATGCTTTGGGGAGTTCTGGAGAGAGACTCAGTGAGCTGATCAAACTGAGAGCTGGGGAAACAGGCTAGCCTGTGCCAGTGCCCTCCCTGGGCAGCATGAGGTAGGAGTTTTATTGAGAAGAAAGAACTTCTCCTATTGCTCCACATTTTAGGAAAATATCGAGAGAGATGCCTGATGTAGAAACCTTGTCCAGATGGGAGCTGGGGACAGCTAGTACCACACCTTTTCCCATGTGTCTCTGAATGAGACTAGCCTTCTATCACCAGGGCCAAGACTTTAGACACAAAATTAAATCACCGAGCAGATATTATGGGATGCAATGGGGTTCAGGAAAACTATCCACGGAATAGTCAAAAATCACTGGGCATGCCTGACTGAAGCATCCCATTGAAGAGGTGATTTGGATCTCCTGCTATGCTGAAGTTTCCTCCTGTGTCTCCCCCAAGCTCTTGAGTCTTCTGAAGAATGACATTAGCATCCAGGTCTCTCTGGTGAGAAATAATTTGTGTCACTTTGTGAGAAGGAGGTTTTATTTCTGCAGCAGAGCTACCCCAGGATAGTGATAGTGGCAAAGAGACACAAACATCCAAAAAGAAGAAGAAGGAGGAGGAGGAGGAGGAGGAGGAGGAGGAGGAGGAGGAGGAGGAGGAGGAAGAGGAGGAGGAGGAGAAGAAGAGGAGGAGGAGGAAGAGGAGGAGAGGAGGAGGAGGGAAAGAAAGAGTTAAAGTTAAACTCATGACTTGGTAAAAACATAGACCATTGTCCAAACTAAAGATGGTGGTGAGGAGGCTGGGCAAAAGAAATAGGGTGGGAAATTTAGCAGAGGCTGGAGAGTTGGAGAGAAAGTTGGAAAACAAGGATGAGGAAGGGACCAATACCCAACAATATCATTATATAAAGTGGCAAAAGTTATTCCTTCTTAAAGACATTCTAGAAAGTTTCTGTATTATATGTATTATATTATTTGTATATCACACACACACATATATGTGTATGTATATTACACACACACACACACACACACACTGTAATGTGAATGTGGCCTCTAGAGGTGGGTAGTATACAACCTGCCTGGTTGTATACCATAGTTCTGATCCCGGTTGTTGCAGGACCTTGTATAGACAGAATAGTAAACAGGGATTGTAAAATTCTTTTCTTTGTGGGATGTAACATATTCTCTCCTTTGTCATCTTCTCGAGAACCTTCAGGGGAAACATTGCGTTGCCTTTTCAAAGCTTCTGGGGTTAGATTTGTTTTCTTTTGAGCATGTCACTGTATGCAGTAAGGCCTTAAGGCTGGAGCAGCATAACAGAGATTTATTTGAGTGACTTTCACTCGGCTGTGCAGACAACAAGCTTAGGGTGTGTATTCTAACTGATGACAGGTTGGCTTTCTTGTCAGTCATCGGTCTTCAAAATTCAAGATCCATCAAGGAAGAGGGAAATTCTGAGTCTATTCTGCATGATCTCCTTCCAAGGTCTCAATGTCAGAATTTTAATCACAGAGGACAAAAATCTTGATAAGATCAGGCATGGAGGCTGAGTGGGAGTGCTGTTTCAAAGCCAGTATGTCATTATAAGGTGTGCCAGTTGGTTTTCTGTCAACTTGACACAAGCTAGAGTCATCTGAGGGAAGAGAAACAAGACAGAATATTCCTCCACAAGAGGTCTTTAGGCAAGTCTATGGGAGTATTGTCTTGATTAATGCTTGATGTGAGGAATACAGGCCATCAGAGGTGGTGCCACCACCGGGCAGGTGATCCTGGGTTGAATGAGAAGGTAAGCTGAGCCAGCCATGAGGGAAAAGCACTAAGCAGCACTCCACCATGGTCATGGCCTCTGCTTCAGTTCCCGCCTTGCCTTCCCTCACTGACAGACTGAGATTAAGACATAGAAGCCAAAATAAACTCTTTTTCCCAAAGTTGCTTTTAGCAATAATATTTATCACAGCAATAGAAAGAAAATTCGAACATAATGGTGGAGAAATTGAATTAAGATTAAAAAAATAATAGTAAGTGTGAGCTTCACCACAGAAAAGCTGCAAACAGGAATACGAAAGCAGATGGGCAGCCAGTGGCTTACTGGAACCCTACAGCCAGCTGCTGATACCTGTGGCTGCTCTAGTACGGACCACTGTAGGCTGGCCCCACTTAGGGAGGCTGTTCTGTTCCAGAAAAGCAGTAGAATGGAACAGCCATGTGTGTGTGGCTCCCTCACTCCTTCAGAGAGACCTGCTGCTCTCCCAAGAATTCCTCAGAGATTTGCTAGGAATTGACAGGACAGTTTGGCTAAGTTTGAGATCAGATTTTAAAAGTTCACAGTTCTCCAAGTCGGTCAGAAGCATTAGTTTGTAGGAAGCTGCATTCAGTCACTGCTCCCAAGCCTGTAACTTCTCACCCTTGGCTCAATTCTGCATGTGGCACTGTAGAGAAGGTAGCTAGAGAAGGGGGCAGAGCCATACCCCTCACTAGCTGCCTAAGCAGGATTATGGTTACATAATAAATCCAAGGCCAGGCGTATTTATGAGGCTCTCAGAAGCTGGAGTAACAATATCATTTAGAAAACATTTATGCTCCCAAGATGAAGGCAATCCCTCCCCCTCTTTTATTTATAAGGCATGCTGGGTAATTAAGTGGGAGCTGGGAAGGAAGGTGTTTGGGAGAAGATGGCCTCTAAATAATCCTGCCTGGTAAAGCCACCATCTGTTGTTGTGCAGCAGGGATAGCCCACATACGGCGGCATGGTTTATGAGCAGTGCAAGAATCAAGGGTAAAGGAGAAATTTCCCAAGGAATAACCAGCGGATTGGCACAGATGTTGGCTGAGCGACTTAGATGATTAGGACGTGTCCTACTCCTGGAACCCAGCATTGTGCCTGGCATCTGGCAGTTGTCTGATGCATGTTGGTGCTTTAATTCACCCAACCACTGCTACAGACACCACTTGATGGTGCCTACACACCCAAGACCCTGCACTTGACATAGGCTACTTGATGATAGTGAATAAAACAGACAAAATCACTGGTGTGTGTTGTGTGTGTGTGTGTGTGTGTGTGTTTAGTTACCACAAATGGAAGACAGTGAGTGATGCTTGGAGCCTTGGTCCTATCTCTTGATTTGAAGACTGTGTGTGGTAGTTTGCACTAATTTGGTCTCCATTGATATCTTTTTTTCTGAGTGTGCATTCATATATGATGGTCTCTATGTCCCATTTTCTGAGACCTATTAGACTCACTTCCACAGTTAATCAGTAGATTCAAGTCCACATGATCTCAGGAATTCATAAGCTTGAGATTGATACCTGGGGAGCTTCCCTTCTGTCTCTCTGCTTGCTTTTGAGTGTTTCCTCCTAGGGGACAAGCTTCAAGTATTATGCTGTAAGAAGGTGCCCTTGTGAAGAGGCCCTACAGGAGAAAGTCTCACTGTTCAGAGACCAGGAGGTGCCAGGGACTCAGAAGCACCTGATATTGGAGGATAAAGCCATCTTAGAATTTACCCATGTCCCATAAAACACTGAGGTTCTAAAATGAATGGGCAAGCTAGTTCTTCCCAAATGTTCAAACCATGAAATCACTAAAGAAAATGATGGTATTAAGTGATCACTTCTAGTCTCTGGCAACCTTAGGAGACTAGGAAAGCCAAAGCTATTCTTTCAGTCTCCTGAATCATGTGCGGAGTTAGTAATGTCTAGGATGATACAGGTTGCCTTATGCATCTAATCTCAGAGAACATCCATCTTAGAGCTTCTGCCTTTGCTGCTGTGTGAGAAACCCTCTGTAGAGGGGAGGATGCCACTTAAGGGTCTTGTGAGGATAGCATGTCACTGTCAGAGCAGGCTGGTGGGAGATGGCAAAAGAGTCTGAGAGCTGTGTTGGAACAGTGATGGCCCATCAGGCAGGGGTCATGGAAGGGAAATGATCAAACCTCTTTCATGAGGATGCCTCAGGAAAAAAAGAAATTTTATGCCATTAAGCCATGAAACTGGGTGTTATGAGTGAGGTAGAGTTCATCTTTAATGTTTAAAGAAGACATTTCTGCTCATTTCTGCTTATGCATTACTTATGACATTAAGACCCCATTTCATGAACACATGAGTTATGCAGAAGGCACAAACTTAGTTTCAGCAGACCGAGAGTAGCTGAGCTTGTACCTTCCTGTTCCCCTTGGTGTCTGTGCACAGAAGGATGTTGGATGCAGTCTGGCAGGTTGACAAGTTAGCCGTGCTGTTGCAGCAAGTGTTTGCTGAGTGTCAAGGAGTTTCTAAATGTTCAGGACTGGAGATAGCATGGGAGAACTGACTGCTCGTTGAGGTACCTTGTCCTCATTGACTCCTCAGCAAGGTCACAGGAAGGTATTGTTTTCAGGGTATAAAGAATGGCTCTAACTGAAAATTGGGGCTCCTTCCCTCGGAGACAGTCCCTAACCACACCCTTCAGTTTTAGCATCAGCTCCTTGGTAGCTGGCCAAGTCGTATCAGAATCTCTAGTTTCTTAAACAAAATGTTTTGAGCTATTTCCCTGCTACCCAAGGGTGCATGTTATTATTCTGTGCTATTAGGGACACTTGACGACATATACCCTCAGATAGTATTTGCCATTGTTGTCCTCAGCTCCCAGGTAATTACAAGGTTGTCATAAAGCTCTGTGACCTTTCATAACCCTTACCCAGCAATTTCCTTCGCTCTTACTAGTCATCTTTCTGACACTGGCTCTAGTCAAAGGTAGAGCAAGTGGGAGTGATGGGATCCAGTTTCATGGCTTCTGAGGTTTCCTCCTCTGGGCTTATCAGACCTTCTAAAATTCTGAGGGGCTGGAGAGATAGCTCAGGAGGTACAATATTGGCTATGCAACAATGAGGATTCCCAGAATTCATATAAAATCTTGATGGTAGCTTAGCTAAAATACGTAGTTCTGGCTAAAGACACAGGCGGAGCCCAGAGGCTCACTGGCCGGCCAGTCTAGCCAAAATGGTGGACTCCGGGTTCAGTGAGAGACTGTCTCAAGATGACTGAGGAAGACATCCTGATCCAAACTTGGATTCTACACCATACCTGTACAGGCAAGTGGGCACACACACACACACACACACACACACCCCTTCTTTCCCCACAAAACAATTTTAAAGTATTTTTTTAAATGAAATTCTGTCACTTAAGGAATCCTCAAGGAGAAAATGTACTGTATTTTTAGAACTCCTGTTAAACTTCCAATGACCCTACTTGTGGCAATAGAAGATTCCTTTGTAGCCATTCGTATCCAGGTTTTCCTTAATAGATGTGCCCCTCTCTTACCCGCAGCTCCATAAAAGCATGCTGCTCCATCCGGCACATGGTTTACACTGCTTTCTCTGTCATTACCATCGTCACAGACTTTACTGAGTTTTCGCAATTGACCTAACGCAGCCATTTTCCCTCTGTTTGTTATACCTCACATGTCTGAGTGAGACTGAGCCTGTTTCCCCACCATAATTCAGGAGGTTTTCTTCAATTTCTCTGCTCTACACTCTCCTGGGTAGATGCCTGGCTGGTTTCTCGGGACTGGATACTCTTAATACTCCTCATGGGTTGAAGAGACAGCTCAGCAGTTAAAATCACTTGCTGCTCTTGTAGAAAACCTGCGTTTGGTTCCCAGCACCCACAGCAGGTGGCTCACTGACTGTAACTCCAGTTCTGGGTGATCCAACAGCCTCTTCTGGCCTCTGAGGCCATAGGCAAACACATGGCACATACTTCTAAATCTCAGTGCTCACTAACAGATGTTCAAGGAAAGAATAAAGGACCCAAGAGAAGGGCATAATGAGTAACAAACACTTCCAGCTGAGGCTTTGGGGGCTAAGTCATGGTCTGGATATGGTTTGAGTTTGTTCTCAAGGGTCCAGAAGTTATAAATCTCAAAGTTGTAAGTTTGGTAACAGTGTGGCAAAATGCAGACAGGGTGGGACCTTTAAGAGGGAAGGACTAGTAAAGATTAAATAGATTTAAACAAACAAAAAAAAAAAAACCAAAAAAACAAACAAAACCTGTATTTTTATGAGTCCTGGTAGTTCTTATGTGAATCCACTATGTCTCGTGAAAAGAGTATAATAAGGAATGAGTTGGACCTTTCCACTCACTCTTTCTGCCTCATTACCATGTAGTCTCTCCTCGTGCACACGCATCTACCAGGCTAGCATGGGACCACGGGAGATCTCACTATAGCCAAGATAATGTTGGTCATATCCTTGAATCTCTACAACTGTGAATAAGACAAACTTTTTTTTTCATTTATTATCTAGCCTTGGATGTTTTGTTGTAGTCACAAAAAATAGACCAATGCAGGCTGTTTAATGGATTTGAATATGAGGTATGACGGGCAAGGGAAGAAACAAAGGCAGAGAATTTCAAAGTCAATCTCTAGTTCTTAGCTTTTTACAAGGTCATGCATAAGCACTTCATTTTATCATAATCTTGACTCATAGCTCTTGAGTACTATTTATTAAGGACTATTAGAATGGTCACAATATTTCCTGATTACAGTTGGAAGATTTTTCTCCTGAGAGGCCAAGTCCTCAAAGTCTGTGATTGGCCAAGCTAGACTGAGCCACCAGTGTCTCTCTCTCTCTTTCTCCTTTCCATTTGTTTTCAGGCCACTGTCCTCTGTGACAGTGTCCTTTCCAGGGAATTGCTCATTTGTACACAGTGGCTCTGAGACTGAGCAGTGACTATAACCTAGGCCTTATGTGCAAATTAGTCTCTGGCAGCATAGGCAGTAAGATTCTGCCAATGTGCATGCTTTAAGGGTGAGGCAGAGAGAAGTGTGGTTAGTCAGTTCATCTATTCTCTGTGTAACCATATTCTTGCTTTAGAGCCCCCGATGAAGTATTTCTAGCTAGACAACCCTCGGGAATGTGAGCTGGATTATGGGCATTGATCCATCTATATAATAAACAGTTTGAGGATCAACTGTGTGCCCAGTTCAGTCTTATGAATGAAGGACTAAACAGTAAACAAGACAGATAGATGCCTGCAATCAGGAGCCTTTCAGTCTAATGAGGGGCTGTACAGGTATAAAGCTGTTACTATGCAAAGCAATGAGCTCTACAATATGAGAAGTATAGAGGTCCTGATACGATGGCCATATGTGAGTTGTCTAAATCAAGATACTTAGGAAAATGAAAGGGGACATTATAAATGATTATATCAGGACAGCAGGTGTCAGATGTAGCCATTTTGAACAAATTGGAATACCTGGTCACCCTAGTTGTGAAAATTAAGAGCAACTTACAAAATAGGTATTTTTGAAGAGGAGGTTGAGAGAAAGCTCCCTGGAAGAGACAAGCAACAAGCTGGCTTGCGATGAGTTTCCTACAGTGCGAATTCCCAGGATTCATACAGATAATTGTGTGAATAAGAGATTCAGAATCTAACTTTATTCATCCACTGGGCAGGACAATTGCCAGTTGACTTTAGTCTATGGGACACCACCCTTTTTACTGCTCAATAACCTCATGCCCATATCAAACAATCTCTCCATCACCTTTCCCACCCCCCACACTTCAGCCCTTTCATAAAGTACCAGGCCTAAGCTCCTATTGCATGACCAGAGGCCTCTCCAGGAGAGTTAGGACTGCCCCATGTCTCCAGCAGCAGGAGTAGACAGAGAGTGGCCTCTTTCCAGTCCCCAGACAACACCAATTCATCTACCTGCTCTATGACAGTTTTTGCCCCTGGTTGAATCAATACTTTCCAGTAGGATTTTTTTCTAAAGACACTTCTCACATCTTTCTCCTCTGTTTTCTTGTCTACCTCCTGTGTCCCCAAGGTATGTCACCAATGTTTTCTCACGGTTGTTATAGCCCCTGTCATTCATGTTCTGACACATTGCTACAACAGCATTCTCCAGTTCCCACATGTTATTCACAAGAAGACAACCTCAGTTGAAACAAGAAAAAAAGAATCAAAACCGTATCTGACCAGGAGGTAGTGAGAAAGAGTCCCTTTACTGTGAGGTCCTGCCAGGCTTTAAATATTTTGATCAAGTGCTCACTCAACAAGCCATAGGCCTATAGTGGTGTCCACACTTATAAGGTAAGGAAGAGCTGGGATAAGCATCTTCTCAGATGGTACAGTGGAGTGGATCCAGTGGAGAAGCCATAGGCAATGGTGATGAGAAGATGCATGCAAAAGGCAAGCTCTCACTTTGACTGTAAGTTGGCTAGACTGCCTCCTCCAGCCAGATCTCTTTCACTGAGGGAAGACCAAAAAGCTGCTGAGAACACTTGGGTAAAAGGCTGAAGAGAGCAACTGCCACTCCACTTGTTTGCATAGTCGACCTTGCTTTGGTAGTTGGTAGAAGTTCAATGTATTTTGTGGTAAATTGCTCACGCGACTGCAGTGTAAGAACTTTAGATGAACAGTCATGTATTTGTGGCGAGCAATTTGCTTTCTAATCCCAGCACTTCAGGCAGGGGACAGATTTATGTTGGAGTGGAGCTAGAATGGGAGGGGGGTGGGGAGCTGACTCAAAGGAGGGAAAGAGAGCAGCTGTGGAGGAAAGGGCTTTTTGAATAAGTCCTTGAATCAAACTCAAAAGGTAGACACTGTTCTAACCCATGCCTCGGTGCTCAGAAAATCCCCTCCCATTACCAATGAATACAGCCTGTCGTCTGTCTGTCTGTCTGTCTGCCTATCTTTCCTTCTCTTGAGGTCTCTTTCTTGACAAGATAAGGCTAATATTGCTGTGTGATGTTTTAATTTGAAAGTTCTTTATAATGAAGTTTTCATTTTAAAAAATAGAACTACCCCTGGTCTTTTGAAAATAAAAATAAGGTCTGTAGCCCAGGATAGCCTAGAACTCACTATATGACACAAGCTGACCTCAGAAATCATAGCAATGCTCTGGCCTCAGCCTCCTGAGTGCTGTGATGACGGGCAGAAACCACTACATTGGTCTCCAATAAAAACATTCTAAGTGACAGGAATGTCACATAGCCTTTTCCATTTGGAACTATCAATTCTGAGGAGCCCCCGGTGTGGTGTGTCAGCTTCATGACAATCAGGAGGGAAAATGGAAGGTGGAGAAGGAGAGAAACATGGCGAATGGATCGTTTTTGGTATGTGCAGCTATGTTATACACCCCTAACGTGGAGCAGCTGCAGGCGACAATGGGTAAAGCTGCACTGTCTGTTCTCATTCCTGAGTCTACATTCTGCCTTCCTGGAGGGGCCAGATCAGAGTGCACCAGGCCCACAATCAGAATCAGGTGAAAGAAAAGATCTCTTGACTGAGGACTACGCTGATGTCTTCTTTTCCCCCACCACCCAGCAAGACATAAGAATTCTCTGCATAACCGGCTACATTGCAGCTTGGTGTCTGGGTATAACTCATCCTCGGACATGAGCTTTGTTCTTTTCAGTCAACCCTGTTAGATATCTGAGGAAAATATCATTTACAAATTAAAAAGGAATAGATTCCCTAGTGGATTAAGACTGGCTCTTACTACACTTGCCCAAATAGACACGGTCCGCACAAGAAGGAGTCACCTGTACAAACACACTTCCCACGGTGATGACAAATGCATGCTTCCTCGGGTTTTGTATCAACTTCTCAGATGCTTTGTAAAAGGTCACCATGGTTTAAAATAAAGGACAACTGGCAGCCTCGTGGCAATGACCAGGGTTGGAAGATCTGCATGAGCCTGCACCAGAGGCTGTATGTCCTAACTGATGAAGAGATAGAGTAAGAACAGGTCGCTGGTTTCTGAACCAACATTTGTGACAAACCTTGAGTCAAATAGAGTGACTGTGCCCTGAAATATGAAGTACTTAAAACCATCCTTACTGTTATTTTTGCTTTATACCCACCGTTGTATTTCTGCAGAAGGCTTGATGGCTTTAGTTTATGAGAACCAATTAATGTGTAACACATTCCAGGAATCCAGTCTTAATCTCCTTATCTTCTTCACCCCTGTCTCAGTCCCTCTCTTCTTTAACACACCACACACACACACACACACCACACACACACTCCCAAATATTCTTTCCATAACACTGGCACATCATAGGCAAGGCAATGGGTCTATATGAAGCAGATATGTAACAGATGTATATAATGGGTTCCCTAGACTTCTTTAGCCATCTACAGCATGTCACAACGAAGGGAAGCTTGGAGATGGTCTATAATCTTTGATAGCAGAGGTAACTGAGAATCAAAGATGACAGTAACCCAGGTGACCCTTTCAAAACCAGAGCAAAGACAATTCACCTACATCTTCCAGCTCTAGCAGCAAATTGCACTCAGATGACTTCCTTTGGACCCATTTCTGCACATGCCTGAGGAGAACCGCCATACCCATTGCCACAGGTATTCTAAGCCAGTGTTCTCTCATAGGACAAGGGGAAGATGAGAATAGTGGCACATCAGGTCTCCTAGCCCTGTCTGTGGTTTCATGAGGTCCCACATTACTGAGAACTGAAATATCAAATGCTGATCGAAACTCCACAACTAGCTGGGAAAAGCAAGGTTGAAACCAGGTCTTCATCTCCAGCCCTTCCTTGGTCCTGTGTGCCACTCCAGCCTTCTAGCGCCCCAGTCAACTGAGACCATCAGCTCTGCTGAGTCTCTACTTTACCCACGAAGCTCTGATTCAGAGCCATACCTCCAGGCCACAGCAGTTGTTGAGGGAGGAGGGATGTATGAAGTACGTGACCAGGCAGTTCTGAAGGCACAGGCACAGAGCTGCAGGCCCAGCTCTCCCTCCCTTCTGCTTAACATAAACCCAAGCCAGTGGAGAGAGGAAAGCCACAGTGAGGTCAGTGCATTCCTGGACGATACAGAAAGTCTTTGTCCGAGGCTGCCAGGCCACTGGCTGCAGCTGACTCAGGCTGCCAGACTCAGGCTTCACATTCCCTGTCTGCTGAAAACTGAGCAGGTCAGAATCTCATTCTGCCATGGAAGGGTGAGCATGGCCTAGAAGCTTCGAGACTGTCTAGATGGCTAATCTTTGATAGCAGTCAAGCATGCCCTTCTCTCCAAGAAGAGACCCACAAAAGCATATAAACATGAACATGCACACACAAACATAGACACACAGATATATGGACACAGGAATGTACGTACATATTCAGATAGACATACACAAGTACATACAGAGATACTCATATACACATATGACACATAGACATAATTTCACACGCATACAGAAACATTTACACAAACATGTGCAGACATACTATATAAGCACAGACACAGAGTCACAGATATGCACAGATATACACAAACAAACATGCACATACAGAGATACAAAGGTGCACACACATACAGAGAGAGGGGGAGAGAGAGGGGGGGAGAGAGAGAGGGAGGGATGGGGAGAGGAGAGAGGGAGAGGAAGAGAGGGAAGGGAGAGAGGAGAGAGGGAGAGGAAGAGAGGGAAGGGAGAGAGGAGAGAGGGAGAGAATGGGAGAGAGAGGGAGAGAGAGGGAGAGAGAGAGAGAGAGAGAGGGAGGGAGGGATGGAGGAGAGGAGAGAGGGAGAGGAAGAGAGGGAAGGGAGAGAGGGAGAGGAAGAGAGGGAAGGGAGAGAGGAGAGAGGGAGAGAGAGGGAGAGAGAGGGAGAGAAGAGAGAGAGAGAGAGGGAGAGAGAGACAGAGAGAACAGACTAATCATGCCTGACAGTAGTCTAAGATTTCAAAGGATACTGAAATCCACGACCAGGAACAAAGACCTAGGACCTAAACATGACCAGTTTCCCAAACTTTTCATCTCAGTAAAAGATGAATGCCAAGGCCTACCTGGAGAAACTGCTGTAGGCTAGAGTAAAACATGTTGTTAGTAACTGCATCAATAAGTCACAAGGCTCACCGGGCGGTGGTGGCGCACGGCTTTAATCCCAGCACTTGGGAGGCAGAGGCAGGCGGATTTCTGAGTTCAAGGCCAGCCTGGTCTACAGAGTGAGTTCCCGGACAGCCCGAGCTACACAGAGAAACCCTGTCTCGAAAAAACCAAAAAAAAAAAAAAAAAAAAAAAAGTCACAAGGCTCACCAGTATTCTTAGTTGGGACATCTTCCTGTCTCCCTTTTTCTGTCAATGTCATTCCTATCCGGCAAGGTGGTGTCTACCCTAGTTCCCACTATTGAACTTACTGGGAAAAGGGATACCACCTAGAGTCATATGACTAACATTGGACATTTAGAGTCCTCTTCCACAAATTTAGAAATGTAGTGAGCCTGCCACACAGTCGTGATTGTAGTTTAGGAACTCAGAGTTATGTGGTGTGAACTGAGGAAAAGGAGACCTGCCTGTAGATGTCAAAGGAAATGTCATTAGAAAGAGAGATGTACAGGAAAATACTGCTAGTGTCTGCATATTTCTAGTATCTGCATCAATAAATCACAATGCAGCCACTTGATGGGGCCCGGTCCTATTCTTCCCTTTGACTATGAGAAGATGAACCTGCAACTTTTCAGTGCAGCTCCCCAGTTCTGCTATACTGGCTTGAGTTGGCTTCTAATTCTGGCAACCAATTTGCCTCCCTAGAAAATGCTGCCGCTATCACAACATGATTATATACAGACAATGGCAATTTATGTCTTTGACATCTGTATCTCTAAGCTTCTTAAGAATGTGGTCTTGTATCTCTTTTTTAAAACATAATGATATACTTGACCCCAGGGTGATTGGCAAAACTTAGCCTCAGCAGCTGTCATTAGTATGAGGAATGCTGTCTCACAGCAAGGCTAGAAATACTCACCTAAAGCTCCTCTCTGCCTGAAGTCTGCTTTGACTTGTACCTGGCTATGACAAACCACATGCTCCTTTGGAGTGTTGTCATTTGCCTTGGACAAATGATCTTTCTGAGCTTTAGGGCTGTTAAATCATTGCAACCAGTGGGTAGAGCTACATGTAAAGCAAGGGCCACAAAGTTCAGCGCTGGGAGAGGGTACCTATTAGCACTTTGTGACTGGTCCCCACCAAATTTTCCATAGGCATTGAGTTAGTTCTTTTAATACCTGCCATTCCCACACAGAAGAAAAAGAGCTCTAAAAAGTAGAATATGAAAATTTCTCTTTCCATAGCTGATATAAAACAGCCCTGGAACAAGAGGTCCAGTAGAGACCTTGCAGCCTTCAGAAGCTCCAACTAGACTCCATCTAAACTATCAGCAGCCACTGTGCTCCCTCAGGCTTTGGATCACTATGTTACTTAGTCAGCACTTTACTAAGTACTGTAGAAAGAGATACAAGGAAATCACTGTTAGAAACAATGATCCCAGCCCCCTCAAGAGCCTTATGATGAATGGTTTTACAGAGCAACACAAGTATGGCACAAGTCAACCATCTCCATCAAAGAGGGTGCCGGGGTGACAGCTCGATTGATCACAAGCCAAGTTCTAAGTCAAAGTTGAAGGGGAAGAGAGAGTTTCTAACTATGCCTAGGAAGTAAGATGAGAAAGAAGCAAGAGTTTAGAGCATGTCACCTTCCTGTGGGTCCAGGGAGTTGCTCAGGAGTGGGTATACTTGTGCAATGAAAGTCTCAAGGCTGTGCGGGCACAGACAGAGGTTCTCCAGTCATCTAAGGATGTTGGGGCCATTTGCACAGGGATATTCTAGAATAGGAGCTTTAACTGGCTGCACTTAGGAAACACCAGGGAGCTGAGAAACACCCGAATAGATGTGTGCTCTTTTCCACAGAGTCTGGGCTCTTCGGTGCAACCAAGTAATAAAGGTTTCTTGCAGCTGCCATGATTCTGACTCTGGGAGCCACTCCCTTACATGGTAAAGAGAATGGAGTCAGAGCAGGAAGTCCACCAGCTTTTGCTCAGTCAACATAAAAGGTCTGGGGTGTAAAGCCAAAGGTGAAGGATGTCCTAAGTGATCCATCCTCATGATTCCGCAGTGTCTGAGTCCAACCTTACAGTGATCTAAGCTTAGGCATCCTTCCAGTGCCTTTTTTTCTGTTGCCTTGATGCCAGTCACCTCTTGCCCCCAATACCCACACATTCAATACCAGAAGGAAACCGTAGTGTCTTGGCCTGATAGAGCATCTATTGTGAGAAAGAGGATGCCAGGCTTTGCTGAGTGGGCGGCCTCGCCTTTGCAGTCTATCCAGACAAAGAGTTGTTTGGAAACTGCAAAGTTCTGATTACAATTTGGGCTCATTCATGCTGTTGCATTGACCGATATCATGACATATGGCAAGGGAAGGGAGAAGGGTGCAAGACGCAGGAAAGAGTCTTGACTTATTGCTTCAAGCTCAAGAGAACTTCTGGAAACTTGTCTGACTATAATTCATTTGCAACTTTAGTGGTCAAACCCAATTAGCTGCTATCCTCGAATTCTGGGTCTACATCTCAGTTCTCATTCATTTATCCCCAGACAGCTATGTAAGGCTCTATGCTTCTAAAACACAAGAGAAGCACTATTTTGAAGTGGCTGATAGGGTCATACTCCTCATTGACTGCCACTCACGTGCTGGACATACTTAACCTTCCAACCATTTCCTACAGCATGATCCTGCCACACACTCAAGAACAGAATTGATTGGATAACAGTTCTTGAGCCTAGGGGCCCACGGACATTCCCCAAGAGTTAATTCTGAAGGAGTTTCACTCTTTCTACATAGCTGGATGGATAACTTAGCTACAAGAGAGGATGTCTCTTGCTGAAAGACCATGAAAGAGAAGAAGGAGGAGTCTCATGGACTGACCAGTAACAAATCTCTCCTCTGGTACCAGCACCTACTTGAGGTCCTGATACATCCCTGTCCGTAGGCTCTACCATACAATTAGGACTTCAGAATCACAAGTTAGCCTTTAAAAATGTGAGCTGCCTCTAGTTTATTTCTAATTGTTTGGGATCTGGCAATGACAAAAACATTTATGTAGTGTTTACTTTTATGTGATATGTTTTTTCTAAGGTCTCCTTGTATATTTAGTTTATTTATTTGTTTGTTTGTTTGGTTGGTTTGGTTTTTCGAGACAGGGTTTCTCTGTTTAGTCCTGGCTGTCTTGGAACTCACTCTGTAGACCAAGCTGGCCTCGAACTCAGAAATCTGCCTGCCTCTGCCTCCTAAGTGCTGGGATTAAAGGTGTGTGCCACCACTGCCCGGCAACGTTATTTAATTTTAGGGGAGAAGGTGATGTTTCAGAGCTTCTTGGTGTAGCACTGGCTGTTCTGGAACTCACTGTGTAGACCATGTAAACTTAGATATCTGCCTGTCTCTGCCTCCTGAGTGCTGGGAATGGCACCTTTATGTGTAGGTACCATTGTGACCTGTAATTTAAAGACAAAGGAATGGTAGGATAGAAGATTGAAATACCTAAAAGAATATACATCAAATAATATAAAATAATACAGCCCTATGAGTCCATAGTCAGATTCTACTTACAACTTACTTATGAAAACTCCATCAAGGAATACGTTGCTTAGTTTGTAGTTTATAGCAATATGACCTATGGGAGAGAATGTCCAAAGGGCATCATGTTCGAGAAAGGGCATCAGAAGCCAGGGTGGTCACAGAGGCTTCTAGGGTGCAGAAGGACAGAGCTATTCCAGAGATGTCAGACCAGGATGGAAAGCCTTCATAGACGGAGGACAAGTAGCTAGCAAATATAGAGACAGAAGTGATATAGGATGGGCCAGAGTGGGTCTCAATGTTTCCCACAAAGGGTATGAGGTGGTGCTGAGACTCAGACAGAGGAGGTCAGACATGGTAGAACACTGGGTGATTTGCATTGAAGTGGGCTTTGATAACCATGGCTTTGGAAACATCCTTCAGAGATGTGGAGAGGGAAGGAGGAAGGGGGCCCTGTAGAAAGAGATCATGAGGTTTGAGTAGGCCAGTAGGAAACGGAACTGGATTTGGTGCCTGTTTTGGGGGTTCCCTTCAGACATGCTCTGGTTTGCCATAGAGGCTCAAGGACTACATTTCTTTTCATTCACTTCAAGAACCTGCTACCGGAGGTAGAAAAATGATAGCCAGCCTGCCAGACATCAGGTGGTCTCAGAGACAGAGTTAACTGTGAGCACAAGCCATGACTAAGGTCCTTAGAGAAGGGACTCAACCCCAGGCCATGGATTCTGAAACACAGCCCAGGTTTTTCAGCTGTGTCCCCAACCTGGTTTCAGAAAAGTAACTACTCATTGTTGAGACAGGCAGGAACAAAAGCCCCGTGATGCGTCAAACCTTTTTCTGTGGCTTTTTTTTTTTTTTTTTTTTTTTTGCATAATGTGAAAACCTTCACAAGCTCAGAAGACAAACAGTGGGGGAAGGGAGTAAGATATCCTTGACTGAGCCTCCAGTATTAAAGTAAAAAATGGATTTCAATAAACTGTGATATAAAAACAAGAAATAACTGAAAATGGAACTGAGAGCAAATGACACAAAACTCCAGCACAAGGCTTCTCATCGCAATTCTGGAAACTTTACTTCTTGCAGCTGCACGGCCATCAGTATTCAGGGTTCTTTTTTTCCTCTTTCCACTCCCATGGATTTGTCACTCGTGGTGACGTATGGATGCTCTCTGGTTCCACATAGCTTTTGCTGTCCCTGCAGACCTCAGGCGACTGAGGCTGGGCATGGGTCCAACCTTCCTCAGGAAGCAAGGCATGATCAAAGGAAGGTCAGAGCTGGTGATGGAATGCACCTTCTTCTCTTGCCCGCAGCTTCCTGTAAGGAGCCTAAGAACCCTCTGATGCCCCTGCCAGGGAGCTTCATAATTACCCATGAGCAAAACAGAAGCCATGGTTTCCAGTGGGCAGAAGGTTCCTAAAAGAAAGGAGTGGACAAGGTTCTACCAGCATCGAGCTGTGAGGGAGTCAGAGTAGGGTGAGGACAGGTCAGGGCATTTCTGTAAGTGACAGAAAGCTCAACAGTAACTGAAGGGACCACAAGCCTTTTCCAATCAGGATGAGTTTCTCAGTGGGAACCTAAAAATTGGAACCTCTGGTACCTGACCTAAGACAATCCTCCAGTCCAGATTGGATGTCTTTATCTTCTGGAACATTCTATTCTTTGCTTTCTGGGAAGTCAGCCAGCCCGTGCCAGCCCTGCCAGCCCATGCCAGCTGCCCTCCATAATATCAGACCTGGGGGAGTCCAGAGTCTGTGACCTGTAAAGTCTCCTCCTTTCAGAGTCTAGGATTCTGCACCCTGCATAGCTAGTATGAAACGCTGCTTCCTGTGGTGTTCACAGTAGATAAAGCCTTGTTTGTTGGAGGGTACACATGCACCATCATCTCATCTCTTATCTTAAGCCTGACAAGTGGACATTATCCCCCATGTTACATCTGAGGAAACAGAGACTCGCTTTAAGGGAGATTGTACTGAAAGCAACACAGTGGTTGGCAAGCTTGGCTGAGTTCATGACGTTCATGAGCTCATGACGCTGACATTTACGTGTAATCTCTTCTTCTAGCAGCGAAATTGTGAGCAAAGAACTTACCCCTCTATGTGAGAGACAGTGAGACGGCCCCACAGGTAACACTGCATATCAGAAACACTGTGATGGTGGCGGTGGTGATGGTGATGATGGCTGTTGCTTTCTCAGAAAATGTCTTGTCCCTGATCCTACAGTGGGATGTAAAGCTAAACCCTCTATTTGCGGAGTCTGCCAACTTTCTGTGATATGGGTGACGACATGATAAGAAGAGCCATTTATTATTTATAGCCATAGAGTAGTAGCCACAACTATTATCTTTATTTCTAGACTTGGAAGGGTCATCACTCCTTGTCTCAGGGTTTCCAGCAACCAACCCACCCAAGAGTTCCTGCCCAGGAGCTCAGCTTTTGACTATGTATGGGCACAATCTCAGCTCCTAGCTGACAAGTCATCACTCCTTGCCTAAGCTCTAAAAACCCCATTGCTTTAGCCTGGATGTGCAACTTTAATTGATCTCTACCTCTGAGATCAGTGAACCTGCCTGAGAGCTGCCTCCTAATAAACTTGCCTTTCTCTACTTTTAATCTGGTCTAATCTGACCTATATCTACATCACCAAGGCAAAGAAAAAGCCCATCAGGAAGCTGAGTGGTAAGGTTTGTTATCTGACTCCAGATAGTAAGTGCAGAAGAAAACTTGGATGTTTCTATTTTCTAACATCAAAATCAAACTGTGGACTTCTGTCCAGCTGTCTCCCAGCCAATTGCCTCTGTACCCAGTACCCTACTGTGCTCTAGACAGGCTCTGAAGTCACTAGGACTTCATCAGAGTTGGGCTGCTCATGAGTAGCATGGACGCCAAGCCAAGTTGACTTGATGATGACAACTTTACAGGAGCATGGCCTTTATCTAAGCCCACTTGCTTCTTGGTGTTTTCCAGCTACTTGGACTAGGATGATAGGGATTGAGAAGGCTCTGTCCTTTAAAACCTGGGGTCAGGGAGACTTTTCTCTACTTAGCAGGTAAGTGTGAACCAGATTGGTATGAGACTAATCACTATTAGGTTTCTATTTGTTATAGATGGAAGCAAATCATAGGTCATGTGTACAGCCTGGAGAACAAAGGCAAGTGCCAGGCAGTGAAGGAAAGGAGATCCCAAAGATTCAGTGGGGATCCACTCCATCACAGTATTTTCCAAACAAATGGCCTGGGGGGGGTGCGGTCACTGTATAGTTTTGGATCAGAACACAGAAGGAAGTATTCAGTTACTCAACAGGACTATTCCAGATAGAAGGCTACTGTCTCTGTTGGAGGAGGACAGAGCCTCTATCTATCCAGCACTCTGTCCTAGTAATTCAGAAGTCAGTGGCTACTCTGTGCCCTCAAGGTGATGGTACACATCTAGAGGGACCAAGATTCTCTGAGATAACTCCTGCCAGGGCCTTCCCAGCTCCAGGTTCAGCACCAGTAGCCAGGCTTGGAAGAGAAAGTCTGCTCCCTGTCAGAAGTGCTTTGAAGTTTCTGCTTTCATCTCCTGGTTGCTTCACCAACTAGAAGTGACAGGGAAGGATGAAATGCAATTTATTCACCAGTGCAAGAGGCTCATTTCCAAGCACAATAGCTGTGTCAGACAGCAGGCCGTCTTCAGGAAAGACAAAAGGGGGAAAAACAAGATAAAAGAAACTCTGTGGAAAAGCAAAATATGGTGTGTGTGTGTGTGTGTGTGTGTGTGTGTGTGTGGTGTGGTGTGGTGTGTGTGTGTGTGTGTGTGTGTGTGTGTGTGGCTGGGAGGTCCCGAGTACTGGACTATGGGACGAATGAAGGTCCTGAGAAAACTGTACCTAGAGCTGTTGGGGAATAGAAAATGGCTACCCCCTGCAGATAGCTCTGTGTATGAGACACACAACTATGGATTAGAAAACTATGGGTTAGAAATAGGGTCATGGCGCTGGATGAAGTATTCTGACCTAAGACAAAGAATGAAGGCTTCCTCGGCAGCCCCATTTGCCTCAGGCAGTCCCTTGTCATAGCCCACCTCAGTAGCAGAAAAGGCTGGGATACAGGTCTGTGAGCATTTTCAAGCAATTCCCACGAGGCTGAGGTAATCTTCTGGGCCACGCTTAGGTCATCAAAAGCAGTCACTTCCCTTTTCTGAGCTCCTCAGTTCCTCAGCAAAACTGAGAAAGATGTGTCTGCTAGGTTAGGATGAATGAAAATAACATGTGGAAAATTCCATTATGGTGTTTAACATTCAAAGGGCATTCAAGACAGAAAAACAAAACAAAAACACACACACACACACACATAGACAAAACAAAACAAGCAAACAGAAAACCCTTTGCTTCTCCTATACCGTGCAACTCTGGCTTGTTGTTCAAGCAAAATTTGAATTCATTCTACTGATCTTCCTATGGGCTTCTAGAAGAAGCTCTCCCCGCTCCTGCACCATCAGGCATGACTGCATCCACATTCCCCTCACACTCTCTGCAGCACCGATGCTCACTCAACAGGAGTATGCTAACTGAATTCACATTTGGATCACATGGGGAAATGAACATTGATCCAGAACCAAGCCTCACCAACATAAAATGAACATCTGGAATTCAGGGATAAATCTGCAATGTGAGTGCAATAATCAGACTTCCTTCTGCATCACTAGCAGCTTTGGTTGTTAAGTTCCAAAAGTTTGCCATTGTCATTCAGTAGCAAGGAGCTGCCTGCCTCTGTCACAGTCCCCGAGCTGCTGATGGATGCTCATTTTCAACTGATATGAACGGGAGAGCAGAATATTTATATGAAGGGTGTGCCTCATTTGTTCCCAATGCCTTTCCCTTTCGTGTTCATACTTTTATTATGTCTTGGCAGAAAATGGTTTATCATGGATATTGTTACCCATGATATTTGAGAATTTTTCTTCACGCGTAATCCTGAGATTGACATATTTCTCTTAATTCAAACTCAAAACCACAAAGAACATGTAAACTGGAAGGAAGGGCTCCTGGTATAAATGGAATTTTAAAATGAAACACTAACCACAAACTTGAAGTCATTTTGACTCAATTTTAAAGCAGAAAATATCTCTACCAATCTAATCTCTATAGTTCGCTTGTATTGTTACTGAAATTTTTATAAATGTTTCTTCATTCACAATGGGCAAAAATTTCTTCCTAAACTTACTTAAGCAACACACATTTGATTTCTTTTGCCATTTAACTCCTATAAGGCTCACAATCATTGTTAGCATTCTGTCAAACTCCACCTCCATAGTTACCTGACAACAGCCAGGTAGCCCTGCCCACTATTATAAAAAGGGCTGTCTGGCCCCTCCTCTCTCTCTTGCCCCTGTGACCAGCGCGCCTGCAGGTTCCCGTCTGCCCTTCCCTTTCCCTTCCCCCTCTCCACATGGTCATGGCCAGCCACCTCTCTCTCTCTCCCCTCTGCCCTAAATAAACTCCCTTCGTGGAACCCTCTGGCCTGGCGTCTTCCATTCCAAGCTGCTGCGTGATTAAAATAACAACAATCATGTATTTGCATATAAAAGTAACAGTCTTTACAATGGTTGTGAATTAATTGCTCAATGTTTAACCTTGCAATAATATATGTATATTCCTGGCTAAACTGACAGAATTTCAACATAGAAATCACATGAGGAACTGACATATATCTTTCATACATGTGATTGCCTCCATATTTACATTTCAAATGGAATATTTAGATGGAAGCAAATCTTGATGCAATCCAGGTTTATATTACCAGTGGTAGAAGGCTGGAGTTATACACAGTAGCTCTGCAAACTCTTTAGAATGAGACTGACATGGCCTTTGAACTCCATGCCTGCCCAGTGCTGGCAGATTTAGGCTAGTGTCGGAAGTCAGTGCCAGATGATAACCAAAGTGGTATACCACTCGGATATGGCATAGACTCGGCATAATCCACTGTCTTCTCAGACTCTATATTCATGATCTCTTTTGGGTCAGAGTTCCTTCCAACTTCGTTCAAACAATTTATGGTCACTCCATCCCTCAGGCTGCCATAACATATATGATATCTTTCCTAATATGGGAGGCCTTTTATACTTCTTCATAGCCTGATTATCATTATTCACTTCAGAGAAGGTGTCTCAGGCGAGTAGAGAGCATTCATTTCCCTGTTTCTCTGTAGCATAGCCTGCAGCACTGAATACCTTTGCTCTCCACTAAGTATCATAGTTGTTTTCAGGGAAATAAGGGTTAGAAGGACATCAGAAGAGAATAAACAGTGCACAACTGAAAGTCATGAGGGCATTTATAACCCACCTAATGGCAAAGGCACACAGAAAGGTCTACTAAGAAATTTTCTTTGGCTGAGAGGCCATGGCAACTTTAAGAATATATATATTCCACTGTATTCTCAGTCTCTACCATCATGATCTCTCTTGGGTCAAAGTTTCTTCTAACTTCCTTCAAACAATTTTTGGTCACCACTATAAATATGTACTCACAATGTGTATGTGTGTGTGTGTGTGTGTGTGTGTGTGTGTGTGTGTGTGTATATATAATTTTCAAGATAGTTGGCCCTAAACAAATTTACAATGATTATCTGTTTTATGTGTTTTGTCCCCATCAGACTGAGTTAAACTGTATCTCAGTTTTTAATACTACTGGTGATTGAACCCAGGACTTTGTACATGCTAAGCAAGTATTCTATCACTGAGCTACATCTCCAGATTCTGTGTTAATTCTTAAAGAAGAACCTGTTATATTTCAGGAGGCTGATAAACATGAGAGGAATGAAGGCATGAAGGGTTATCAAAGGAACAGCTCCCATGCACACTATGCCTCTAAGTGTGAAAAGTGTGGAAAATCTGGTCCAGTACAGCCTTCTAGGCACTGAATAAAATCCTTGCTGGAACAAGCCCTTAAATTGCTTGGTCAGTGGAGCAGGACTTCTTGCAGATCTTAGTCTCTGAGGTAGGATTGTGACTGTACACAGAGGGAGGACACAGCTTTACTTCATGTTGCTCAGAGAGGATGGATTGCTACATCAGCCTGTTTCTGATTGGTCCTGATTCTATTTTCAATTGCCCAGCCTTAGTCTAGTATGCTACATGGCAAAAGGCACAATAGTCTCTCCTTGCTCACTACATACTGAGATGAACAAAGCCTAAGTCTCTAGCATCATGGAGGTGTTGGATACTATGGTTGGTATGATGAGGCCAGACAGGTCAGCTAGACCTGTCTCCCTCCATGAGCTCACAGAAATGTATGAATCTCTTTTTCTCTCTTCATGCTTCCCACCCCTTCTTGCTTGTTCTGTATCTCTCACTGTTGGCTGCTCTACTGGACTGTTCTATAGTTAACTCTCTAAGGCTCATTAAACTACAAAATCTCCAATTTACCACCAGACAGATCCACAGGAGTTCTTTTTCAGCTACAGTTACTCTTCCTTTTGAATATTAATTTCTTTTAGCACTTGGCCTATTAATCAGATTAACAATGAAATTAAGATAATTATTTTAATGAAGTAATGGGTGATAAAGAGCAGATGATACACATTTATCACACAGCAGGCCAGAACGTCTTGATAAAAGCCAGCCTTGTCAGTAATACATTGGGTGCTCCAGGAAGGTCAGGCTGAGGAACTGCTCTATTTTGCTGATTTAAATATGCCTGATCTGTCAGTGCAGCGGCATTTATACTTTCAGTCCCCACAAAGTGGAGTGTCAATCATTGAGAGTGACAGGTTGTGATTTTCCTTACTTCCCAAGGGTAGCATCCCTTTGCTGCTTCCTTTGGTACCAGCTTCTCCCTCCCCTTCTCTCTCCACTGACTTCCTTTTCCACCATCTTTTGCTCTTCATCTTCCTTGTGTCTACACCTTCCAGCTTCCTCCCTCCCTTCCCACTGGTTCTTGTCTATTCTCTTCCTCACTAGCAAGAGAGGTCTTGTTCTTATGCAGTACTAAGGTCTCCAGGCAAAGAAAACAGGAGTCTCACACTAAGTCACAGACAACTGAAACTATAAGAGGTCAAAATAATTAGGTTCTATTGGTTATTTTTAAGCTTCAGTCTCCAATGACCAAAGCCAAGAGCTTCTCTCACTCTTGCCTTATTTTGACCCTCTAAATCTATCCTTCTCATGAGCTGGGAGCCATGTAAAAACTGTTGTAACTAGAAAGTCTTGGCTTGACAGTAGGGGCAGTTTCTGCAATTCTCTTCTTGGACAAATCTCAAAAAGGCTGAAGTAATTTAAGTAATATTTATATGCCCATGTTCAAAGCAGTATTTATCAGAAAATTAAAGAAGTATGAATAGCCCAATATTCATCAATGTGGAGAAACAAAATAGTATATTCACACACAATAGACTTTCATTCAATAAAATTAATTTCTAATACATGCTACCACATAGAACTCTGAAAGGATTATTCTCAGTAGAATTATCATTGAATGGTTTTACTTACGTGAGGTACCTAGAACAGGCCAGTTTGCAGACATAGAATATGGAATAAATAATTAGTTGTGCTTTTTATAAGAAATCCAAGAACTTTTTGTCCAGTGCTCATGAGATTTCTATGTATTTTCTAAAATCATAGAGATTTACATCTTATATGTGAGTTCAGGGTCCACTTTGAGTTAACTCTTTTGGAACTTGTGAGGTTCCGTTCAAGAGTCTTATGTTCTCTGGTTGGTTGTTTTGGAGGTTTTGCCTAGAAGTGCTATTTAATTCCTCCGGCACTCTTTGTTGAAAGGCCATCAGCTCCTGTTGATATGCTTCTGCTTTCCTTAAAGCACACTTGCAGGCCTTTGTGTGTTTCCATTCCCACAGAGTACTTTTTTGTTCTTCCATTACTTACCTAGTACCAATTGGCTTTGATAACATTAGATGAAGGGTTAAGTCTTACAAGCTGGCAGTCCAGGGCTGCAGAAATGGTTCAGTGGTTCACCACTCCTCTTGCAGAGGACCCAAGCTGGGTTCTTAGAACCCACAGTAGACAGCTCCAGTTATCTGTGACTCTAGTTCCAGAGCATCTAACAGCTTCTCTTAGATCTCCACAACACACATGAACACACACACATGTGTATATATAAAACCATGCACACATGCATACATGCACACACATGAATGTACACATGCACACACAAACACATGAATAAATTGAATGAATGAATCTTTGGACCCTGGAGAGATGGCTCGGCAGTTAAGAATGCTTACTGCTCTTTAAAAGGGCTAGAGTTCAGTTCCTAGCAACCAAGTCAGCCAACTCACAACTGCTTGTACTTCCAGTTCCAGGTGATGCAATGCTCTTTCCAGGTTTTGTGGGCAACACACACACACAAGTGCACAGACCCACACAGAGACTCACATAATTTAAATAAAATCTTTTTAAATCAGGCAGAATGGTTTCTCCTACTTCATTCTTTTTTCAAAATTATTTTTAACTGTTCCACCTTCTAGTTGTATATATGTGTACACACACACACACATACTCACACACAATCTTTGTAAGATTTTGAAAGGAGTTACATTAAACCCACGCATTAACTTAAAACTGATACAGTCTCTGTGATGTTTATCAATCCTTGAACAGGCTCTGCTCTTTATTTATTTAGGCAATGTGCTCTGTTAGGGTCACTCTTGCCTTTGCTTTGTTGTTGTTTTGAGTGATGGTGAATGGTATTTTATTTTACACTTCTCTGTCCCTATGCTCTCTGTCGGTATCTAGAAATATAATTGATTTTTATATATTCATCTCGGACCCTGTAACTTTGCTGAATTGATTTATTAATTCTCAGAAAATTTTATGGGTTCCTTGAGATTTTCCTGCATGGAGAAGCATGTTGTCTGCAAATTCAATTTTATTTCTTCCTTTCTGATCTGGATGTCTGGCATTTCTATTAAACTTTGCAAGTTTGGATCATATTTACACCGTGTGAGTTGGTTTCCTCTGACCCTGCGCTAGTTGGAGAGGGGCAGGTGCTGCTTCACAGTTGCCAAGTAAAAATGGAAGCTTAGTCACACTAGGATCCCTGGAGAACAGGGTTCTTCACTAGTGCTGGATTGCCAGAGAGTTCCTTCTTCCTTGCATTCACTGATGTCAGCTTAGCTGACACACTATTGACACTGCAGAGGCTGACAGAGTGACTCTCTGCTGGGCCTCCTCAATATCCGACTGGGGCAAAAGAGGAAGTACAAGTCTATCTTTTCATCTAACCTCTGTGATACTACAGGGATGAGGTGAGAAGGAAGATGTGTCATCAAAACCTGTGTTCTATAAGAGACTTTTTCTGGTACCACCCAGCATCCTTTGCTTCTATGGGTGAGACTGGGGCCTTGGGTACTTCACTATAGAGAACAGTTACCATCTAAAGGTGTTCTGTCTTGCTAGGTTGCCCTGTCCCTGCTTTGTGGCTGGCAAGAGCAGGTCTTAGTGGAAGCATTTCCTGTTGTCATGATTGTTGTTCCTTCTGAAATCACACCAACTTGCTTGGATCCAAGCCTGGGATATGTGAAGTAAATGCAAAATCCAATAATGTTATCTCTACATTGATCCTGGGGTAGCCTAGCTTGCTTCAGTTGTCATGATCTGGGATTCATGGATGTCTCTTTTAGAGAATTTAGAACTGACGTCTAAAAGTGTTATGAGTTTGGCTGGCTGCAGAATCTTCCTAGTTTAGTGTTTGTTTATTTGTTTGTTTGTTTGTTGTTATGTTCTGTGCCAGTATGTTATACTGGAGCTTCTAGAAGCACCTCAGAAAAGCCAGTAACATTTGACTGCTCTCTACAAACCCTTCAGGTGCAGACAGCTGAAGGTTCAGACCATTTGTCCCAAGCAGGGGATGCTAGCTCTTCTTTGAAAGGGCAACACGTTGACCTAAATAATGTACACACGTACCTTATTTATATACAAGACAACAATACCTCACAGCAAGCTGGTCCCCACTAAAGGGGTGGGGGAAAGGTTTTAGAAGTTAAAAAACTTTTCTGAGATTTTATAGACAAAGAGGTAGAGGGACAACTTGAGGACAGAGCCATGTAAACCACCAGGGCAGTATGACTCACATAAGCATTGGCTAAATGGCACATCATCATCATCGTCGTCGTTGTCATCATCATCACCATCAACATTGTTTGTTAAATAGTTAGACTGCAGAATACTGAAATGCAACAAGCTATTCAAAGATGAAGAGCTGACTTTGTTCTCAGACAGGATACTGAAGTATAAAAGTGTGTTCTAGGTAATTGGGAAATAATGCTAGCCCAAAAGGCATGCTGGTACTAGCTGTGAGGACAGCACTCCTCTGGCTTCTTCTCTAGGGTTCTCTGACTTCTTCACTTGAGTTTAGGAGGTATCTCCAAAACAAATGCTTCATCTTTCTGAGTCCTCTACTCAGTCTCCGTCATCCATGCAGACACACTCTCCGTCATCCATGCAGACACACGCGAAGTTGCCTTCCTTTGATAACTGAATAAGAAACAGCCTGAGCCTCTGAAGGTATCGACCTAGACTTCCAACCCCGGACTTACAAGGACTCATGGTTTCTGATACGGTTCTTTCTAAGGCCTTTTGAAAAGTGGGCCTTCTGGACCTGAGGGAGGGTGCCAGCTGAGTCACATGTATGATGTCTTTAAGAGCAAGCACTGGGCAGTGATCCAGCACTCAGCAAACTTCCAGACAGGGTGTGTTGTCTCCAGTGGTGGGAGCCCAGCCATCTTTTTGCTCCTCCCACACACTCCTTCCTCCTCCCTCTACTTGTTTGGCCCCATGCCCACTGCTGGCCCACTTCTCCGCTGTCTCACGCACAGCAGGGATTCAGAGGCCCAGGCATTTTTCTTCTGTGAAGGAAACAGCCCCCTCCAGTCTGACGCCTCCCTGGGTCGATAAGACTCAGGCTCAGCCAGCCCTGGAGTCTGCTTAAGAGAGGGGGTGCATCTCTCTGCAGAGCCATTAGTACGTGACCGGGCTCAATCCTCCTCCCCATTAGGAGAGGTGATAGGCAGGCTGCCTCACTGGGACACTATGCTGTCTGGTTTCTGACCAGGTCATCCAGTCTGTGTTCATTAGCAATAGCAGCAAGCGTTTACTGAGCCTCTCGGCTTGCCAGGTGCTAGACCAACATTGTAAGCAACGCCTTCCTTAATCTCTATGGGCGATACTACCAAACCTCCACTCTATAGATACAGCCAAGGTAATAACATCAGATGCTTAAATGATGTGCCAGGCACTGAGCTAAGCTCTCCATACCCAAGGGATTTGCATATGTGGATTCAGCCATCTGGGGATTGGAAATATGAGAGGAAAATTGCATCTGTACTGAACATGCACAGATTTTTTGTTGTTGTTATTCCCCAAACAATATATCATAACAACTATGTGCATAGTGTTTATACTGTATTAGGTATTGTAGGTAATTTGGAGAGGACGTACGTGCAGCTTATGTACAAAAGCTGTTTTATACAGAGTGCTTGAGCATCCAGGTATTTTGGTATCCATGTGGGTCCTGGAGCATAGTCCTCATGGCTGTCAAAGGACAATTATATTTAATGCACATGTATATGCATAAGCTGATTTGTTCAATCCTTATAGCATATCTGTAAGATAGGAACTAATATGATTTGTGTATCAGTAATCTGACACTCTGAGATCAATATCATGCCCAAGGTCACGCAGCATGTGTATGCGCTAGGACACCAGGCTCTATGGGAACCCCTTAAGCACTCTGCTCCAGTGCCTCTCACTATTCCAGCAACTGAGATTCCCATAGTTATAGCTGTTATAAATCAAATATGAACTGTGCCCCCATAGGCTCATGTGTTGGATGCTTGGTCCTCAGTTGCTGGAGCTACTTTGGAAGGTCTTGGAAACATGAAGATGTCGGACTAGGTTACTGGGCACATATCCTTGGGAACTGTATTTTGTCATGATCACTCTGTCTCTCTGCTTCCTGTCCTCCATGGGGTAAATAGTTTCTGCCACATGATCTTATTGCTCCATTGTGGACACAGAAAACACACACCCAGCCACAATGGTTGAGTCTCCTGAAACCAAGAGCCAAAATATATCCGTCCTCCTTAGGCTGTTGTTGTTGATAAAAATGACAAAAATGTTAACTCATGCATTTACTCAAGGTCTCATTCTGAGAGGTCGGTTGGCACTGGAATCTTCGTTGGCCAGTCTTCCTCCCACCGGCATGCTGCTGTCTCTCATTCCAGATCAGCTCCAGAGACTGTACTTGAGAAGAACCACTCAACTTTGACGTCTTTCCCAGAATCCCTTGCATTCCTTCTAGGTCCTGTGCTGAGAACAGACCGAGGAAACTTGCAAGTCAACCCAAGTTCACAAGCAAATCTAGTGACAGGCAGAAAAAAACTGAGATTAACATTTGAAATCCTTTCCATAGCACCGAAACCAACAATCTGGATTACTTCAGGGAAATGAGGAGTTAATTCCCTTCCAAGCCCCGCCGGGCTTTACAAGGAAGCCTTCGCTGTCTTCTTCACCCTCCTCCTCCTATCCACACCTTATCTGCTCTCCCAGAAGACAGCACGGCTTTGAAGGCATGTCTGGAGCCGTTCATGGGCACTAAGATAAAGACAGACAGTGTCCCTGCCCAGAAAGGCTGCCTGACAGTGTTGGAAACTCTCAAATATAACTCCAATTACCAAAATAAATGATTTAGGGCGCTTTCTCTCTCCTGCTCTGAGCGCTCCATTAAGCAAATGAAATAGAAGCACTCATAGACACTCCCTTTTCCCTTTCCCTCTGCTGATTAACTGCATAATAAAAATGATATTAAGTAAACATAAATTTCGAAGAGACCATCTAGTGACATGCCATCATAAAGATCACAGTAAACAAGAGTCATAGCTTTAGGTGACCTTGGCATCCTGTTTGACAGACCCCAAAAAGATGCTCTGCTCTCCTGTCAGAGCTCTCTGGGGTTTCTCAGCGCCTCACCTCCATACTGCCCAGAACTTGCCTCATGCTTCACTCAGAAGCTCACATTTCAGGAAGAACACAGCTACCTGCAGGTGTTGATCCCTGAGTGGTACCAAGTCAGGCCCTGGGGTGACAGGAGAGTAGTGACTCTGGGCTGCAGCGTTCAAGGGGATTAACCTGTGAGACACTCTGATAGGCAGGGAAAGACTGGAAACCCTGCCCTACTTGGACTTCACCCCACAGAGCCTGCTCAGGTCGGTTTTCAGAGAGTAACTGGATGTCCTTCATATGACAATCAGAGCACGTGGGAGCTAATGTCAGGAAGGCAGGTACCATGTAAGTGCCCTTAAAGAGTGGTGGCTTTTCCTGAAGGGTGGGGATGGGAATGTTATGATCTCGTTTATAGAGAAAATGCTTCCAGTTATCTGCCATATCCATTCTTGTGTTTCTCTAAACACTTAGTAAAATAGAAATAAGTGCTTCCTCAGCCAGGAGAATATATCTCCCAAATTGTGCTTATGACGGAAGTCTAGAAGCATCTCCATTAATATGAGGAAAACATTATGTCTAAGAATGCCCATAGTCTCCAATGTTATTCAATTGTAATTTTAAAAAGAGAAGAGATGAAAAATCAAAACGATGAAGGTAAATTTTTTATAATTATTGTTGTAAAACATCCAAACTAACTCTAGTACCATCATAAAACAGAAGAAATACACAGTGCTTTTATGCAAATTATTATTTATTTTTGAGATTATACTTTAATTGCATTTCTCCCTATCTCCCCTTCCTCCAAACACTCCCCTATGCCTTCCCCCACTCTCCAAATTCATGGCCTCTTTTCAGTTGCTATTGCATATATATATATCTCACAAACAATATTATATATATATCCCATTAAACCAATATATATATATATATTTCTTTTCTTCTTCCTTCCTTTTTTCCTCCCTTCCTTTCTCCTTCTCTCCCTTTTCTTCCCTCCCTCCCTTCTCATTCCCTCCCTCCCTTCTCATTTTCCTCCTCCCTCCCTCCTGCCCTCCTTCCTTCCTGACTCGCCACTTTTAAGCACAGGTTTTTCCATCAACTTCTTGGCCCACTCACATTCTTGGGAATCTTCTCCTTTCTTAATAAACGTCTCTATTTCTATTTCTCACCACAAGTCCCTGGGCAAATTCATTGCCTTTGATCATAAGAACCTGGACACTTCAGCAGGTGTCCTGAGACTCAAATCAATATCTATAACACTGGCTGCCACTGTTAGATGAGTCTCTTCTTGCTGGTTTTGGTCTTGAAAATCACCTTGTATTCGGGATTGGCTGGGGCAACCAGGTCCTGTCCTCTCCATTTTCCATTTCTAATCCCCAGCCATTGCCAGTAGCTCTAACCTCTGGCCTGTTTTAGTCTCTGTGTCTCATATCTTACTTATAATCTCTCTGGTTCCTCAGGTCTTCACTTACATCTGTAGCCATCCCGCCACTCATATGAGCTAAATAAACATGTTTGTCCATATGAATATACATAGGCAAACAGTCAACAGACTGATACCAAACACACACGTGTGTGCGAGTACGTGCACACACACACACACACACCTGCATACCCATTACTAATTAAGGTTTGCCACCTCTTTTTGTCTCCATTTGCAGCTTTAGCATCCGCAATAGTAACTGGGATAATGTGAGGGTGCCTTTAGCTTTTAGTGGATAAGTAACAGAAGCACACAATGATCAAAGAAATTCACCTTGGACATCAGTATGAGTTGGAATCCTTGGAGATTAAACTTCTGCCCCATACATAGAGAGGACAAAACTCCGGATAGTGTGACAGGGACACATGACCTTTCCCTTATTCTCAGTGAACTTCCAGCCAGGTAGAACGCAGGTGTCCCTGCACACCTGCTTTCTAGCACAGCTGTTTCTCTCCAGGCAGAATTCCCAATTATCTACCACACTCCCGCTCCCAATCGTATCTGCAAGTCTCTACATCACAAGAAACATTGTTTAGATATCGCCCACAACTTTTCCTGTTTTTCTTTATTTCTCAAACTGTGACAGATTTTTTTTTTTAGGAGCCCCATCATGTCTACCAGGCCACCCTCCACCCTCTACAGTTTGTCAGGAACTAGGGAGTCGCTTCCTTCCACCAAGATGGGCTGTCTCCCAGCCTCAGTAGTCACCAGCAGTGAGTCATGAGGAGGGAAGGAGTCCTGCTGCTTCTCAACATTGCCTGGAGCTGGAACACATGGCTCAGGTTGTCCCTGCCCCCGCCTCTGGCTTGAGGCCAGTGGCCAACTAACATCTGCTGGGGGTCGGGGAGGAGGGAGCAGCTTCAACAGAGCAGCCTCACATCCAATCTCTCTCTCATTTAACCCTTACAGCAGCCCTGTGTGACATAAATTTCTATCCTCCTTTTATAGCTCATAAAATAAGGCTCCCAACAGCCCAAGTTCACTTAGCTAGCAGGAGATAGCACTGGAATACATCTGTTTGGCCCTTTTGCATTCTGCCAGGCTGGTCTGGTCTATGGTGTATCTCCCAAGACCATGGTTGGGGGACGTATTGATAGTGATTCCAGCCCTACACCAACTGGATCCTATTCCTTCCCTGGTGAGGTCAGAGTCTTTTGTTCCTGGCTGACCTCACGTTGTCTTCTAAGTAGGCCTGCCTCATGTGGTTATATACTTTGCTGCTTGTATGGATGGACCTGGGTGACCTCCAAGGTGGACTGAACTCCAGCCAAGATTCCTCGGGCAAACTCTGCATTGGCCCAATGGGGGTGTCTCAGTGTTCTTTCTAATGCACAAAGGTCTCAGTGAAGGTTTGGAGAGGCTGGGTTTTAAGAAACCAAGAATATTTAAATGCCTTGGAAAGCTTTCAAGAGAAACACTTTACTGTAGTCAAGGCTGCTGGCCAGAAACTGGGAGGTTTTCTTTAACTCCTGAACCTAGCCAGGTGCCGGGATTCAGGTGCACACCCCAGGTAGAGCTAACCAGGTGTGCTTACTTGAACAGAGCCAAAGGTGACAAAGGGAGAGGCAGCAGAGGCTGCAGACAGCAAGGAAGGAAGCACAGGCAAATGTATTATTGGAAGACTATAGTTTAAGAATTATTATTTCTACAAATGGTATTTGTAAGTGGTATAGCTCTGAGGGGAAGGTATCCTGACAGTCAAGAGCCAAGGAATACCACAAAGTCACACCCACAACCAACCACACACAAGACATTTATTGGGAAAGACATAAGAGGGTGGCTACCTCTGCTCAGGAGAAAAACAGCAAAGAACTCAGCAGGAGGCAGGCTTTATTCTTGGTGGGAGTGTGGGGTGGTCAGCTTTCAGGATGACCTGGGATTGGTAGAATTCTGTGGCCTGACCTTGGGGTAAGCTTAGGGACTGATGGGATTCTTTGGCCTGATCTTGAGATTTTTTTTTTCTGGTGTAGGTCACAGTTTGAGTGGCTGCATCTCAGGGGGTTGTAAAGGCTTCTTACAAACCTTAGAACAGTATAGGGGTAGGGCCTGGCCACTGGTACCTCGAGGGGCTTACAGTAGTAGTATTGAAACTCTCTCCTACCAGGAAATGACAAAGGAAATTTCTTGAGGTTCCTCCAACCATAGGGAGTAGGACCAGGAATGAGGGCTGCATGTAACAGGTAGATAAATTTTATCTCAGCACTTGGTATGATTCCCTACAGGACTTTCTAGGATCTGATGAACTGTCTGAGGAGGAAGTGGTATCCCACATCTTCTCTAGCATCATCCTCATCCCCAGGACTCCTCACTTTCTGTGGTCCAGCCAAATTGGCCTCTCAGATTCTCTAGCTTCCTTCTTCCCTTCTTCTAGCTTCTTGCCCCAATTTGCTTAACACTAAATTAATGTAGGCATCCCACCATATTGTATGTATTTGTAGAACTTGTCATTTTGTAATGTGTGACTAGAACTAAAGCTATATTAATACTTGATGGCATTAGTTGTTAGGTGGAAATTACTCTACTTAAGAATAGCTCATGATACTAAGTAGAAAGGCACACTCCTGTAATTCAAGTATTTGGGAGAGAGATATGAGTGATCAGGAGTTCAAAACCACAGAACAAGTTCAAGGCCAGCCAGGACTATGTGAGACCCTTTCTTACAAATAAGGAAGAGGAGAGTAAGGGAAAGAAAGAAGAATGGAAAGAAAGAAAAAGAAAGGAAGAAAAAAGAAGGAAGAGAGAAAGTTAAAAAGAGGAGAAAAGATAAAGGTAAAAATAAACCAACTAAATAAATAGCATACAACACAGAGGGTGGTACTTAGTCTTCAAGTAATAGATGGCAGTCCTGAGGGGTGAGGTGGTTCAGTAGCTTATGTGACAAAATTAGTAGCAAAACTCTTCTGTTGAGAAGTTGAAGGATATTTATATTTCTCCAGGAGAGAGTCTTGGGAGGAGGCAGGTAATGAAGAGTAAGGTTTTGAGGTGTGGCAGTATATTGGGGCATCTGGGGACTATTTTAAGAAAAGGAAAGTTTTAATATATATAATCTGAAGCTGTGAGGATTACTACAAGTAAACCCTACTTTGATGATCTCCTCACATGTAGATCTAATAACCCATACATTGTCTTATAGCAGCAAAGTGGAAATTGAAGCTGGGCTGTGGTTCATGCCCAGTTGTTTATGTGTAGACCAGAAATAGCATGCATAAAGGAATTGGGTGACCCTGGACTGAAGAATCAGGAGTGTGGTTGAGAAGACCATGAAAATGTAAAAGAGAATGTGTACACACACACACACATACACACACACACACACAAACACATACTTGGGATGAGCAGGAAGTGGTGGTACTTGGGGTGTGTTCTAGTTTGCTTTTCTGGCACTACGATAATGCACTCTAAACCAAAACCAACTTCAGAGAAGAAAGACATTTTGGACACAACCTTCATTGAGAGAAGTCAGAGCAGAAACTCAAAGAAGGAGCTTGAAGCAGAAAGGATGGTAGAACACTCCTTAGTAGCTCATTAGTTCAAGATCAGCTAGCTTTCTTACACAGCCCAGACCTACCTAGCAATAATGCTGCCCATAGCAGGGTGAGCCCTCCTACACCAATAATCAACAAAGATAATCTTTCATGGCCACAGACCAATATGATTAAGATAGTTCTTCCCCCTTCCTAGGGGACTCTAGGTTGTGTCAAGTTGACAATCAGAACTAGCTGGGTAAGGGTATAGGGTTCATCATAGATTATAGATGTTCCCAGTTATTATTCAGTGGTAATTAAATATTTGTGTTATCACATATCAATATTTGTCTCTCCCCATGTAGACTCACAAAGATGAATACAGTACACTTTCCGTCCTCACTAGTGTGTCTTAAGCACTTGATCATATTATGGACACGATTGGTAATCAATATTAATTAATTGAGTGAAGAATGGGGGGATGAATGGATGGATGCTATATCTTCCTGGAGTTGATAAATACTGGGGGAGGCAATACAGAAAACATCACAGAAATAACTAATAATTATCTGGGAGGATAGGAGAGAGAAAGTTAAGAGATGAGTCTATCCACAAAGATTCCTGATGTCTGGAATAATGCAGTATTCTAGCACATTCTAGTAGACACATCAAGGAGAGTAGAGCTACATCCTTCGGGTACATAAGACCACAGTCTTCCTGTACTCTCCATCAGAAAGAGAAACTTTCCTAGATAAAAGTAGGGATTATATCCTTTACAATAAAATCGTTGAGCACTTAAAGTTTACTGTTAAAAGGCAAGGTCTTTTTAAGAGTAATTAATACTAAGTGTGTTTCAGGGTAAGTGTGTGGGGTCAAATTCTGAGTCAGGCATTGTGCGGAACTGGTCATGGAGCACCTCACTTAATCCTCACAGCAGAAGTACTAAGGGATGGCAATATTGCTGTTTGCATAAGGAAGCTGGACTTCTGTTTCAGTAATTCTCAAAGACCATGCGGTGCTAAGATTTGAATACAGATGTGACATGTCAAGTTTTAGTGGGGTGGGGTAAGGGAAGGAGGAAAGAAGGGAGAGAGAGAGAGAAAAAAAAGAGAGAGACAGAGAGAGAGAGCCTGAGAGAGTTAGAGAGAGAGAAAGAGAGAGTCAGAGAGAGACAGAGAGAGACTGTGAGTACACACATGTATATTGGAGGTCAGAGATCAACTTTGGGTGTTTTCCAGACCAGTTTCCACATGTGTTTGAGACATGACCTGACACTGGTCTGGAACTGGTCAATGCAGCTAGTGTGGTTGGCCACCCTTTTTCTGTCATCCCAGCCCTAAGGTTACAAGTGCACATCATGGGGATGGAACTCAGGTCTTCATGCTTGCATGGGCAAGCACTTTCTCCACTGAGCTATCCCACTGGTCCATATCTTGCTTTCAATGATCATCACCACATTAGGACACCCAGGACATTTCCCAGCATCCTTTCACTTCACCTATTCACTTAGACTGTGTGTGTCATCCCCTACTACAAGGTCTGGGGGCAACCTCTGAGCGTGTTTCATGCTTTTCCAGAAGGATTCGACCTTTTGCAGGATCTTTGGAGCGAGGGGTATCCTTTCACATAGGATACTGATTCTCCTGGAGTCTCATGTCCTAGATGACAGGCTGCCATTCTGCTCTGACTAGGTCTTCTCCAACTGGCACGAGGCCAGGACGTTGGGGTCAATCCCCCTGTCTGGCTATTCCTGGAAGCCTTCTGAGTTTCGGTTGCAGACAGATAAGCTGAGCACGTCTCTTGCCCGGCCTTTCCACATGACTGTCCCTCCATGCAAGTCCTTCATTTCTCTGCTCGCTTTGATCAGAGCTCTCTGGGGTACAGTAGAAGAAGGGGAGGAGAAGAGCCTGAATTCCAAGTCTGAGACTCCCTGGAAGGTGGCCAGGTCAGTCTGCTGAATGTGAGGAAAGCAGCAGGCACACTCAGCTTCGGAGCTCCCGGGAGGGAGGCTGGTGCCAAATGCAACTCAGTAGATGCTGTCCCTGCAGCGCAGGGTACATCCCTGCCCCAGATCTATGGAGTACAAACCTGGATCTAGCACCATTAAATTGGTGCCCGTTGGGACGGGTCAGTAAGTGCCAGGCTGCAGGGAGAGTACACAGAAGGTTCTGCCCTGCCCATCTACACACCTCAACTGGACTTATTTTGGAGGTCAGCTGGCAGGCATCTCTTGCCCTTCTAGAGCTTTCTAAAGCAGCTAAGGGACAGAATGCATGGAAGATGATTCCCTTAGGACACGGAAAGCCTCCTTCAGCAGTTGGACTATACACAGGTAGAGGAGATAGGAAATGAGGAGGGAGGTGGCTTTAGATTCCTAGGCAGGATGAGTTTTCATTTATTCCCCTATTTCTGAATGGAGCCTGTGTCTATCTTCCCATGGAGGCTGCCATCCTTCCAGCATGGGCTCTGTGCTTGTGTGCATGTGGGTATACTTATGTGTCAGGGTGCACATATATGGGTATGGCCGGAGGACAACCTCAGTTATTATTCCTCAGACACTACTATTTTATTTTATTTTATTTTATTTTATTTTATTTTATTTTATTTTATTTTATTTTATTTATTTGTTTTGTTTATTTTATTTTATTTTATTTTATTTTATTTTATTTTATTTTATTTTATTTTATTTTTGAGACAGGGTCTCTTACTGCACTGGAACATGACCAGTAAGCTGGGCTGTGCAGTCAGAAAACTGTTGCAGATTGGTCTATTGCTATTATTGTACTGCTAAACTCTATACCCAAAGGTCTAGGCCTACCGTTGACTTCTCATGTTTACAAGTTTTTGCTGTGCAAATCTTGTTTCTTGATTTAAAATTATTGGTTAAATCAAATTGGCTACAGCCAATTACTGGAGCTATTAGAGGTAGGTGGTGGGTTTGGAATGACCTGGTTGGAAGAGAAACCAAGGGGGAAGGAGGAAGAAGGAGGAGGAGAGAGGAAGCCACCACGAGGGAAGATGCAAGCTAGTTGGGGATACATTTAAATTGCTTGTACTATACAAAAAGGCCCGGGATTCACTCATCTCTTCCTCTCCTGGACTGGGAGTACGAATGTGTGCCTTGGTTACTTGTTGTTTACTCTTTCTTTATCAGGTGTTCTGTGGATGATAATCAGGCCCTCACACTTTTAAGGCAAGTGCTTTAGCAATTGAGCTCTCTTCTCAGCCTCACCTGACTCTGCCTCTTCTTCCCAGTCCCTCTGCAAGCCGGAATCTTTGTTCCATTGAAAAGCTGCTGCACCTGGGAAGCTGTACATTGGAGTCCTGGAGCAAGCAACCCTGGCACCTGTTGTCCTCGATTTAGCTACAAACCCTGTCTGATCAGCCATAGCTTCTTCTCAACATTTAAGCAAGGGCCTAGAACCATGGGGAAATTCCCTGGGCCTCTCCACAGCAGGTTATAGAGGTTCCTGAAGGTCGCACCTCTAGCATGACCCCACTGCAGATGAGGGTCTGACTCCTCCCTAGTTGTCATTGCTCACAGTTTTGACTGACTCTCCAGGGAAAAAGCAAAGCATTGCCATCTTCATGATACCAGGCTACCTCCAGTCAGCTCAAGATAAAAGACCCAAAGACAGTTTTCTGTTTCTCCCTGCTACCGAATAAGTACACGGGAGCACACACCACGGAACGACGTCCTCGGAGCCTGAGTCTGACCCTTGTCTCATCTGCACAAATTTAGGATTTGAAAAGGTCATTCTTTTAAGAAAAACCCTTCCTGACACAATGAAAAACATCTTTAAAGACTGGCTAGCTTAGTGAGATGCTGGGCTGCCTGGTAGGTAACTCAGAGCGATGTTTTCTAGCTCTGGATTCATCAGCATCCTCTAATCTCTGCGCTCAGTCCACACTTGTGGCTACAACCCCACAAGCCCTCCGTCCAGGTTAGGAGCTGTGCAGCATTCTGTAGTCATGTTTGTTCATTTCTTGCGCCAAATTAATGGCACTCTCCTGAAGCGGAGACATGACTCAAGCCCAGGAAGGCAGCCAGACGTCTTCAGAGCCACGAGGACTCTATTTCACTGGTATTCTCCAGCTGTGGCCTGGGGTCAGGAATGAAGGCAGTAATGTTCTCTGTATTCACCTCATTAAGAGAGGGGAGATTTGGTGGGGAGACTCTTTCCCTCCTCAGAGCCCTTCGGAGATTCAGGTACAAATGGAGCCTTGAGATGGAACCTACAGGCAGCATCTCTTATCCTAACCACGCTGGTGTATGTGACACACACCTCTGTCTGCTTTGGACACGCGGTTCCTAAAGAAAGATAGGCTAACATACAAAAGAGAAAGACGGGAATGGTGACATCAGGGTTAAATATAGAGTGGCCAAGTCAAATGTTCCATTCTGTGAGAACTTCAGCTCCCTAATTACCATGCAGGGGCTGTCACCTATACCTCACAGGACTTCCATATAGATTAGAGTAGGGTCTCACTGATGCTCTGGGGCACATCTATCATAGGTTAGGGTAGAGGTGGCTCTTCAGGAGGCCTCACCTCCACAGATGTATGTGGGCATGCCTGACTGAAAGTCAGTAGGCAGGGATAGATTCATGTCATTCCAAAACATAGATCATATCATTTTTGTCCCACACACGCTTTAACTTCCTTTTGGTCATAAGTTTAGTCATCATTGGTAAACCATAACAGATCAGAGTTATTTTTTCACAATCATTTTCCCTTGTCAATCCTATAACCCAGTTTTTAAGAATCTAGAGGCATATTTTGCCAAAGCATATCAGCCCATTCTTAGACTGGTAGCTCTAGTGGTTTCAAGGGCACTAAACAGAAAGAAAATCTCCAGGCCAGGCTGCGCAGATTGTCATGATCTGAGTAGTGTATTATTAACTCTTAATAATCAGAGTGTTAATTGTCTTTCAGCCCAAGACAAAATCTTCAGGCCAAAGGTGCTGCAGTTATTATTCAATTTCTGCCATGATACAATGTTTATATCTTTGTAGAATTTATTTATATGTCTAACCTTGGTATTCTTTTGTTCCTTGGTCTTACAACACCACAATGTCCCTGTATGATCTAACTTTTCTAAGAAGTGAAGGAGGATTCTTAATACTTCATTCTTTATCATTTATCCACACCATTCTTTCTTCGTCAGTATAATCCCCTGTGTAGGGCAGAGATAGCTTCAGCCAATCTAACTTGTTGCTATATCTTTTTCTGAAGGGGTATACCATATTTGGCCCCCAATCTTTTATGCCCCGTAATTGCCTGAGTATAAAGTAAGAAGAGGCTCTTAACCTGATCTGCTGCCAACTCCCCTAGCCTACCGGATCTTGTTTACCTTTGTAAGTTTACTTTGTTCTGAGTAAGTACAGGAGCAAATGTTCCAAGAGTATCTTCAAGCCAGAGCCTCACAAAGAGATCTCTGGCATCTTTATTTGAATCACAACCTCCAGGGCATAAAGAAGACCTTCAGGTAGGCCAGTTAAGGACATCTCCCTAAAAGCTGGAGAGGTAGCATACTCAGGACTTTCCTGGGGAAGCTTAGAAGCAGCACTCCCGGGATGAGGCATACATGATTCAAAGAAATCTTCCATCCATCCAATATCCCCACGTTGTACAAGTATTGAAAAGCCCCCAAGCATGTAGCATGCGGAGGACGTGCCGGAAAAGTGCAAGACCTCAGGACGGTGATTGTGTCACTCGGCTCAGCTTTGCTGGATCTTTGTCAAGCAGCTGTGCTCGCTTTATGACTTTTGCTGTTCCTGCTAGATACGGCTGTGCTGGAACTGGGTGCAAGACAACGTTTTAAACAAAAAAAAGAAAGATGGGGAAAGTGGGGAGAAAGGGGAAAGAGAACACAAGTGAGCAGCAGGGCTAGTCAGCAAGGTGTCTGTGTTCTTGGCTTTTCAACTTCATGTACTTGATACCAGAGTACTGGAAACTTTCCCACACAAAGTGGGCCCCTTTTTTGGTGGTGTGGAAATGGATGAAGTCCAGCAGGAGAAGGGGACAAAGTGACATCTATGTTTTGGGAATAGGAAGGTCATGTATATTACTCTAGAAGCTTTGGCTTTGGGGGACAAGAAGGAGAGTGGTCCTTGATTGAGTCTGGAATCAGGGAGCAGGACAGAAGCTCTTGGGTGTCTCAAAAGGCCAAATGATGCAATCTGACTTACATTGCCTCAAAAGACATGAGGTTCCCAGGACTCAAAGCTGAACTAGGACTCAGCAGACCAAGATTGGTGACTACAGAATCAATCCAAAGTAGATGTTGTTCCCAAAGAGTGGTTTACACATGTAGGGGGACACTGTAAGAATATTAGGGCCCACCCTGTCATGCCTTGTAAGCTGAGGGTCTCGTGTTCCTTCCAGTCATCTCAACACCTGTTTGCAAGTTGTTGCATCTCAGCACTAGGGAATAGAGACATTACTTGATAAAACATCGGGGCTCCCAAGACAGGGGATTTCTCCTTTTTCTCCCAAGCCCTGTGGTTTCCTTCCCCTGCAGGAGGCAGTGCAACCTCTCTGCTCTGGGTTTCAAACTATCAGGTAATTCTGGGAGCATTTATGTGTTACACTCTGAAAGTCTGCCCCTTGGCCTGCCAAGTAGATTTAGTTTAAAAATAACTCCTCACAGCTCCGGTTGACAGTAATTTGTGGAATTAAGATGGTGTCAGAGACAATTTTATGAAAGTGAGTGTTGTCCCGGGTGGTTGTGTTTCCTGAAAGATGAGCAGATAACTCACCACAGGACATTCCATTAGCCTGCTTTTCCCGCCCCCAAGCCAAAGAAATAGACCCCTGTTTCTCTCTGTGATGGGCCTCATTTTCAGAGTGGACCAAACTGTTCTTGCTGGGTCCAAAGATCAGAATGTGTGCTGGACAGGGGACAGGGATGAAGAATGCTAACACTAACATGGACAGGAGATTTTTTTTTTTTTAAACTATGCTGTCCTGCTCTTAGGAAGGAAAGCAAACCCCAGCTCATTAGCCACTAGGCATTTTCTAAGAGCTGCTGCCAGCCTTGAGTCAGCATCCACCCTCAGTCTCTGAATTAATAAAGGCATCTCGTGGGCTAGGAATTCCTCACTGGCGCAACAGAGGAAGAAAGGTATTGTTTATAGAATTGGGAAGTCCAAAGATAGTTCTGGCTTCAACCACTGTGTGATGCAGGGGTACAAACTATGTCATATATATCCAGTCTCACCATCAGCTTGGATTCACATTTTATAAGTCAGCTTCCCTCTCAGAAGGTTTTTACTCCTTACTACTACATGGCTGACACAATTCCAGACACCATCTACTATAGTAACTCTGTATTGACAAAGAAAGACATCTGTTTAAAATCCTGATTTTATTTTCAGATTACTATAGCTTAAATCTGGGTGGGCACCTCCCTCCTTCCTTCCTTTCTTCTTTCCTTTTTTCCCTTATTTTTAAAGACTGGTTTTATTTTTAATTGCATGTGTGATGAATGACCACACACATAAATTCAGGTTACTGTAGAGACCAGAAGAGGGCATCCAACCTCCTGGAGCCAGAGTTAAAAGCATATGAGCCACCTGAAAACTGAACTCCAGTCCTCCACAAGAGCAGCATTCAGAACCACTGAGCCTTCCCCAGCCAAGTTTTGGACCGCTTGGAATGCTTCTGATCACTTAGCAACAAATTCACGTGTTATAAGCCATCCCCAAAGATGATGGGATTAAGAAACCAGTCTTATTGAATGAAGGCTTGAACTTGCCCTTTTGTTCCTTATACTATATGGGAATTCAAAGTAGTTGTCACCTGTAAGAGCTCTGCTGTAGCCTTGATCTGGGACATCTCAGCCTCCAAAACTATACCCAATAAAGTTCTCTATTTTATAAATCACCATAGGCTAAGGGATTCTATTATAACAACTGGACCTGGACCAAGACAATTGGAAGACATCATGCCCAGATAATATAATGGCAGAAGAACAGAGAGGTAGTCATGACCATGGAATTAAGGATATGGATATCACAGGGACTAAGGGTGGGGACCACAGCAATGGAGACCATTGAGGATTACATAAAGGAACATGGATGAAGACCTCTGACACAAAGAGTTACTTTTGCTCATACCATGTCCAGGAAGCAACAATGAGCCCTTCCAGAGCCTGGCCCTACCTACTTCTTATGTGGTCCCATCTTCAGGGCTTCAGAGTTAGCTTCTTTGACATCCAAGCATGACAGAGACATTCCAAGCACAAAACAGTCAGGGCAAAGGCCAGGCCAGCTGGATCTATCTTAATCAGGAAAACATCGTTCTCTAAAATGTCTCTTTATCTTTTCTGCATGAACTAGTTTATTCTATCACTTCTAGCTTTGAGACATTTGTGGAATGAGAGTATTTTAAACCAAGGACGTTGAAATCTCAAACACAATAGAAACAATACTGATGAAGAGGGCAATGGGTATTAGGCAGGCATCTAGCAATGTCAGCAGTACTTCTCTGATACAGAAGCACATGCTTGACTATGAACTGCCACTTACAGTCACTTCTCTATCCCCACTGAAAGATACCTCCAAGAAGGAGCATCCCCTCTTTTGCTAGTGGCACGGAACTAATCTTCCCTAGAGTTATTTCTAGAAAAAAAAAACAAACTGCAATCTACCTTCCCAAGTAAAAGTGCCGTGGCCTTCAGGAGATATATATACCTTTAACTTGGAGCTGGTGACAGTCTCTAGTTTTATGTCAACTTGACACAGACTAAAGTCAGTTGGGAATGGGGGAACCTTAACTGAGAAAATGACCATACCAGATTAGCCTGTGAGCACGCCTATGAAGTATTTCTTGAATGATGATTGATGTGAGGGCCCAAATCCCCCTGGGGTAGTGGTCCCCACCCAGTATTATATATAGGTCCTCGACAAGCCATAGGGAGCAAGCCAATAAGCAGCTTTTCCATGGTCTCTGCATGGCCTCAGCTCCTCACTCCAGGCTCCTGTACTGTTTGTTTCTGTCCTGTCTTCCTTTGATAATGTATTATAATGTAGAGAGCCGCTATGCGCTGCACCTGAAGATGGTGCTGGCTGAGAGTTGTCCTTGTGGTAAACAAGTCCTCATTTGGTATGCAGCTGTGCAGGGGCAGGAATGGTCATTACATGGACCGTATGGAGAGATGATACGTTAGCATATGCTATGGCCTTTGCTTAGATATAAGCCTGGTCCCCGGGGTAGGTGGGACTGCCACCTCCAGAAAGCTACAATCCTGAGTAAACTGCCTGAGAAGGAACCTTGTTGTCTTGCGTCTAATTTCCTGCTGGCCAGGAAGGCGCCGGAATATTATAATGTAGAGGCGTATGATAAAATAAAATTTCTTCCCTAAGTTGCCTTTGGTTATGGTGTTTTATCTCAACAATAGAATCCCTAAGACAGTCATTGAATATTTTTAACTTAATGATTGGATATATTTCTTCTTCTTCTCTTCCTTCCTCTTCCTATTCTTCTTCCTCCTCCTCTTTTAGAATTGTAGTTCTGTAGATTGATGCTAGAAAAAAAACTAGTGTTAGCTCTTTAGGCATAACAAGGAGTTCTGAACAACAACAGTGCAAGACTTTTGCATCTTTTAAAAATGATTCTCCCTTTTTAAAGTGTGTGTCTGTGTGTGCATCTCTGTCTCTGTGTCTCTGTCTCTCTCTCTTTCTCTCTCTCTTTGTATGTGTCTGTATGTGGTTATATGCACATGAGTGCTGGTAACTGCTAAGATTAAAGCTAGAGTTACTGGCAGCTCACATCTATTGTGGGTTGTGGGAACCAAACTCAGATCCTTTGCAAGAGTTATCTGCACTCTTAATCACTGCACTGAGCCATCTTTCCCAGCCCCAAGCTCCTGCATTCTAACTGTGTATGCATATACTTTTAGTCCAGGGGAACCCTGCACTCATCCTATTAGGTCAGGAAAACTGAGTAGGTCGTGGTCCATGACTGCCTTAGGCTTCTAAAGCAAGTGGAACCCACCACGTGGTTGCAGATGGAACAGCCGCATACCTTGTCACATGTGGTCTTAAGAAACAGCAGCAAAGCAGGCAGAAATTTTGCTTCAAGTGTTTTTTAAAGGCTACAGACTGTTGTAGTGTTTTATTTTCTACTTCATGGGATCAAGGGGTCACAGAATATTGGGTTAGAAGGAGCCTGGTGATCACCAGGCCAAATCCTTTCGTTTTTCTCTGGTTCTCTGTGCAAATCTCATCTAATCTTATCATGTAAGAAACTTCATCATTTGCAGAGCTGTGCTGGTGGCCCCCTTCCTGCGGATTTGAAGGTTTAAATCAAATCACAGACGCAGATATAATTCGGATAGAGGCTCGCCTTTTGCCCTGTGGGGAGGATAGGGGAGGAGCCTGAAACCTACTACTTTCTGCTAGAATCTCTTTACTGACTGACTGGTTTTCTTCTAGCTTTTGACTTTGTCATTATTTGAGTCTTACAGAAAAGATGCATAGAAAACATTCCATCTACCCAATGCCCACACTAGGGAGGTCCCTGCATTTGCTTTCAATGGACAGCAATGGGAGATGGGGAAAGAGAAAGAGAGAGGAGAGGTAGAGGAATAAGATTTTTTTCTGAATAATTTAGTGGTAAATACCATCAATTTCAATGTATACTTCCCCAAAATAAAGAAATTTCTTACATTATCATAGAACAAAATAAAACTAGGGAATTAACATTGTGATAGCACTGCTAACACATACATGGGCTTTATTCAAATTCCTTCATTATTCGAGCAGTGCTACCTATGGAAAAAGAAACCTGTGCATTGTAAGATACAAACACATTCAGTCGTCCTGACATCTCATTTCCTTGGAACAGTTCTGAAGTCTTCCCTTATCTTTCTTGACCACGACGGCTTGGCAAATACAGCCCAGCTATTTTGTATGATTTCAGATTGGGTTTTTGAACCATTAATATTCTATCCACAGTCTGAGAGGAAGGATTGATATGACTTTCACCTTGTGATTAATGCCGGTGAATTCAGTCACCTCGGGATTACACCCTGCTGCAAAGAGCAGGAGGGCATGCAAGAGCTGCTAAGTCCAGGCTTTATTTTGGAGGAGAAAAGTCTCTCCCCACCAGCAGCAGAGTAGATTGTCCCATGCCTTCCTGAACTGTGATCCAGAAGTGGGCAGCCATTTTTGGCTTTCCTCTCAATGTACGAGGATGCTCTTTGTATCAACCAACCAATGTGTGAGCCTTTAGTCGCTATGGATGGTTGTCACAAATGAAGAATTGTTTTGTTTGTTAGTCACTAAAGCCTAATTAAAACCAAGGTTAGCAGGGCATCTGCCAGCATCCGACATTGTCCCTCTTACCTTTCCCAACCCCATCATCAGTCTACAAGATTCATTGGCTTTTAGTGCATTAGGCAAATTTACTATAATTGCACAGAGGAGAAGGAGCAAGGGGCCGGTGGCACCACCGGGACACTACACTATCCCTTTCCTCTAAGTCACACAGACTCTAAGAAAGGGCCCTAAATTGCCTTTATTGATTTGCAAACCTCTAATAGATCATATTTCACTGAGCAAAGGACAGGACCCTCAGAGAGAGCCCATTCTCCTCCTGCAACCTCGGTCAGGGGTCTTGTCTTGGATGAATGCATAGCTGTGGGGGTTAATGAGAACTTAGAGAGAGTTAAAATGAAGATATTAATTTCTTCAAAGGTGGCTCTGAGAGGGACACAGTATGGCCCATTTCCACATCTGACTCGTCCAAACTGGACTTTCTACCCTGGATGTTATATACAGAGAAGTAAACCTCAGGATTCTGGCCTTTGTCCATAGTATTTCCTAAGCTGAGCTGGCTATTCCGTCCTCTGCAGCACTGGCCTTCCCTGTGCACCTAGGAAGAATACATTAGTGAATGGCTGTGGTATATATACAAGAGGGCAGCCAGACAGTAATGGTCTGGTATCGTCCTTAGCCATTATCTTCCATTCAATAGCAGTGTAAATGTTCAGACTAGATTAGGAGACACTACTAAACATATCAGTGAGGATGTTTCCAAAGAGATGGAACCAAGGTAGAAAGACCCAGTGAATGCGGTTGGCACCATCTGTGGCTGCAGCCCCAAGCTAAATGAAAATGAGGAAGTGGGTGGAGCTCCTGCACTAGTGTCTTTGTTCCTGGCTGCAGATGCAATGCGACCAGCTGCTTCACCCTCTGCTTATGCCGACTTTCCCACCAGGCTGAACCCTTCAAACCATGAGCCAAACCAAAGCCTTCCTGCCTGAAGTTGCTTTCGTTTGTTATTTTGTCAGAACAAAAGTGGCTAATACTAGCCAAATGTCCTGAGGTGTGTTTTTTAAAGTTCAAAATATTTACTACAAAAAACAAACACAACTATGTACATGTATATGTACATGTATATGATATATATGATGTATATGATGTATATGTATTGTATGTATTTCTAATTTACTGTTTTCTCTAATAGATGTATATGTATATATATGTATTTCTTAATTTAATTTAATTAATGTATTTAATGTATGTATTAATTATTTAATTAATGTATTTAATGTATGTATTTATTTATATGTAATTAATGTATTTAATGTATGTATGTATTTCTTAATTTAATTTAATTAATTTAATTAATGTATTTCTTAATTTAATTTCTCTAATAGATGTATATGAATATGTATGTATTTCTTAATTTACTGTTTTCTCTAATAGAATAGAACCTGGAGGTAAAACAAATACAATCCTCTCTGGCCAATGAAACAGGACAGGTCACAGGAAAAAACGAGAAGAAGGGAGAAGATGGAAGGGGGAAAAACAGAAGGAAAGGAGAGAGGGACCTATGCAAGGTTTCTTTTGTGAACTATGACCCTAAGGCGAAGTGTGTAAAGGAAGGAGATAGTTGAAAGAGAGACAGCCACCTGTTTCTCTTGGCAAACTAGTGTGTTTTACAGACACAAGAAACTCTGGAACTTGAAGCTGGACCCTAATGGAAACACGTGAAAGGCCTCACCTCACACCTACCAAAGGAAGGAATGATCCTAGGGACAAAACTCTGCCAGGCCCAGAATGAGTGCAGATTTTACATTCCACTAAAACACAAAATAAACAAAATCCAGTTTTCTTCCTCTTTCAAAATTAGGAGAAGGGCTAAAGAAATGGGCTCAGTTATTGCTTTCCCTCTTGCAGAAGACCCAAGTTGGGTTCCCAGCTTCTGCATCAGGCATCTCACAGCCACCTGCAATTCCAGCTCCAGGATGGAAAGCCAATGCTCTCGTCTGTCTTCCACGGTATTTGCACTCCTGCAGACTCACATACGTATACACATAATTTTAAACAATAGAGAAATCTTTAAGCCAAATTTCCCTCCCCATGACTTGACTATAAACAACAGTAAAACAAAACACAGAAAAACTGTCTTTGTAAGGACCAAAGAGACCAGAAGCAGCCTGGGGCCTGATTCCTCTTTCCCTCAGAAGACGGCCAGCTAATGCAAGTAAGTTCAAATATACTATAAAGCTTGTCTCATGACTTCCTATGAATTGTAGCAAGGCCAAGAACACACAAGGAGGGAAACACACACACACATGCCTGCAGAAGAGCACACAAATACTGACCCATGCTTGGCTGTGTGTAGCAGTTGGGCATTGGTGAGCAAGGATGTGTAGAGACAGCTGGGCACACATTCACAGCCACAGCAAATTCTTTAGGAATTCCAACTGTCTTCTTACCAACATGTAGAAAGAACACCAGATGAAAATGGTACAAAATAGCTCCTCGTCTCCCTAAAACCTGTTTGGCTCAAGAAATCCTGAGAAGATGAAATTCATTTGGGGGGTTGTGATGGTTATTCTTGGTTGTCAACTTGGCTACATCTGGAGTCATCAGAAACCCAAGGAACTGGACACACCTGTGAGGAATTATTTTTTCCATAACTAACTCATTTGAAATTTGAAAATCCACTTTGATTCTCTATTTTTGAGTGGAAAGGCCCACATTCAATCTGGATTTTTTGAGGTGGGAAGACTCACCTTTAACTGGGCCACCCTTGCTGGCAGCCTGTATAAAGGGCATGGAAGAAGGAAGCTTGCTTTCTTTGCCTGTTTGCTCTCACTGGCAAGACCATTCCTTCATTGGCATTAGAATCCATTTCTTCCAGATACTGAAGACCAGCTGAGACATCCAGTTTTATGCACTGAACAGCTACCAGATTTTTGGAGTTTGTGTTGGTAGACAGCCATTATTGGACTGTCAGGACCACAGTCTGTAAGCCACTCCAATAAAGCCTCTTTATCTATCTTCATTCTATAAATCTGCTCCTCTGTGGAAACCTGACCAATACAGTGATAAAGACAGGAGAGTCGGTGCTAGGAATAGAAAACAGCTTTTCAGAATAAAAGTCCTCTCCATCTCATTGCTTGACTATTGCTTTCCCATTGCTCCTCCAAAACAAATTTCCTTGAGACTCAGTTAGTGATACAATACAAAGAAGCCAAAGCTTTTTAAAGGGGAATCAGTCAGTCTCCTGGGATGCTTTTGGGACACAAAGATGGGAGAGAGGAGTCCTACATGGTGCCACCAAGAAGTGGAAGGAAGTAAACATGAGATCAAAGGCTGTCACATAATGGACACTTTTCTCATCTTTAACGCAGGGCCACGCCTGTCTGCTGTGCCAGTCCTGAAGGTCTGTTAAACAGCCTAAAGCAGAAATTGCCTCTGAAACTGCCATGAACTATTAAGTCCCATCCACATATAACTGGTGGTGCTAAGGGCCTGACTGAAGCCTCCCTCCATGGCAAGGAAGTTCTCAGTCACAAGTACTCCCTTGGTGGAACATCTGGGGTGAGAGGGAAAGATACCAGGCACTCTGAGCTTGTGGGGTACAAGTGTGGTGCCATCCAAACAAAGCATGTATTAGAGCTCTTCAGGAGCCTCTGTTCTCATAGATGCCACCAGGCTGCCTTTTTCTCCTCCAAACTCATTCACAAAGGCTGAGGCTGTAAGAGGGATAGACCCATTTTACAGAGAGGCAAAATAAGGCACACGTTCCTGGAAAAAGCATTTTCTTGTGGTCACATTTGTGATCGTGGACTAGAACAGTCCCAGACTCCTTCAGACCAACAGGACATTCCTCTTCCCCTGGAGGGATTTCCTTGACAACAGCTGCTGAGCTCAGATGTGAGACAGTCAACCTCAGCCTCAGAGCAGAGGGTGGACTCAAGTCAGGTAACTGCCCTGGGGCAACTATTCTAACAGGACAGAGGGATGACCTTAAGTCCCTAGCCTCCTGGCTCTTTAAAGAGACTGTCGGGAGCTGGTGGAGCAGGATAGGTTTCACCCATCTCTACTGACTGGCTGTTTGGAACCAGTGGGCACAGTTCAAAGCAGACTTCAAAATCTGTAGCATTTGTAGCTTGGAGAGTCTCCGAGAGCCTCAGTGCCCAGGCTGGTGTAAACATGACTATTCAGAGTGGATTAGGTGTCCACATACCCTCCCCTCTTCCCCAGCAAACCTCTTGGACAGGGGCCCCAGATGAAGAGAATAACTTAATCCCAGCTCAGTGTGCCATATGGCCCATGGTACATGTCAGCCTTCTCTGGAGACATGAGTGGTGGCCACGGAGCCTGTCAGAGCCAAGACTATGCGGCCAGCCCTTGCCTCTCATCCATTGCTGCTGTGTCTCCATGTGACTGTCCTTGTCCTGTGGTGGCCATTTATTTATATACATCATCTATGCACATAGTACCTTTCTAGAACTCATGCATGTTCGTTCCTGGCAACCCAACAAAGGCAACCGACTAGCCAGCAAACTGTGGTGCTGTGGGGACTCTGCTGCATTCTGCTTTCAGGCTACAAGGACAGAGCGGAGCAGCTGCAATCGAGTCCATATGGCTCTGGGGAGATTTACTGCCTGGCCCTTGCAGAGAAGGCTTGCCACTCTTGCACTATGGAATTGCTGTGTTTAATTCTGAACGTTGCACTGTGAATGGGTGCTACTATCCTGGGTGGAGAGATGGAATCTGAAGATGAGTGTTTTAGTAATTTACCCCAAATCACACAATGATAAGCGACAGGGAAAGCCTAAAACCAAGTTCGCTCACTTCGAAGTCCAAATGCACAGTTTTGCCCATCTGTGACATTTTTGACGGACTGACAGGAAGTTGGGTAGCAATACAGTGAAAATTCTTTCTCCAAACCAGTGTGTCAGGTTTAAATAAAGTCTAGTTTAGGCTTACATGGTCACCCTCAGCCTTTTCCACACAGGCCTCACATGATAGAACTTCTCTTAATTCTTACCAGGAGTCAACTCACAGCTTGTAAATAAACCTGAGACCCAGAAAGGCCAGCCAGCCAAGAGAAGCTCCTGCCCTGGCCAGCGAGTTACCATGGCGACAGAGTCATTTCCATTACAAACCCTGCAACAGGCTTCTTGGAGGTGATTAATGGTTGACCTCTGGGGCTGGGAACCTGAAGGAGTATTTGGTGATGTGGGGTGGTTAGACTGATGTAAGGGTGGGGCCATCTACTTCTTGCTGGTTATGGAGGTTGAGGTAAAAATTCTAGATAGGAATTGAAGGTGAAACTGTTCGTTCTCTGGTCCCTCAGATCCTAAAGGCCGGCCAGAAAGCATTCATAGTGTGGGAAATACCCTCCACCCTTGAACTGGTCTGCCAAACCCAGAGAAACACAACCAAGAGAAGCCATAGGAACAAACATCAGGCTGTGAACTGGCTTATTCTTACTAGATACAGGGTACCACTCAGCAAAGGGAAAGGTACAGAAGAGAACCAGGGGAGGCAGCAGCAGGTAGTAAGAAGTGGAGGCATCCCATCCCCTTGGAGGATAGACAAAAGCATTTCTACATACACCAGAAAAGCAGGGGGAGAAGGACCGGCCAGCCACTAGTCAAGGTTGGAACCCATTTTGAGAACTTCCAAAGGCAGATGACTTAAGAAGGCTCAGATGTCTCTTCCCCACCAGAGAGTGTGGGCTGACTGACTGCCAAGTGGCATGACCTGAGTTCTGTGCCCTGACCTCCAGTGTCTGTTGTAAGGCCACATTCTCCTCCACTGACATTTTTTTCTCTCTGCTAACAACTGGATGGTTCTAACTGCCTGGTCATTGTTTTGGTTTGGTCCTTGTCACACTGTGGGTGAGTTACTCTCTGTCCGGAGCTTGGCTGAGGGTGGTCGTGCCGTTTCTATGATGCCATAAGAATCCCAGGAACTGGAATGGATGTGCTTCATCTTTTTCGCTGAGATGGAATAGCTTCTGGGGTCCAAATGATCGGACTGAGAGGAGGAGAGATGAGTTCTCAGTATTCTGGAGTCTGAGTTCACTATTCAGAAGGGAGCACATTTAGAACCCAGAAGTCAGGAATCTTATCTACTATGGACCTGTTAGAGTGGCAGCAATCAAGGTCAATTAAGGGGAAAACATTTAAGAGACTAGGATCTCTAGCCTGGGTGGAGACCTAACATTCCAGTTGAGCTAGGCATACTATCTGGCCAAGACTAATGTTCAGACTAATGTTTAGCCTTCCAAGGCAGTGGGTAGACTTCTTAGTCCTTTAATGAGATAATGCACTTTCCTATCCCACAAGTAGAATGAGCTCCTATACATAAGCCATGAGCACAAGCTCTGATTCCAATGTATTTCATGCTGACCTGTGTGTGAAAGGTGACGCTTGGCAGCAGTGATGGAAAGAGCATGCACACGTACAGGCGCATGCACACAACTACACACACGTGCATACACACATATGCACACATGCATCCACCTAAGTATACACATACATGCACTCATGTATACACACACACATACACACACTAAACAAAGTGATCTAAAATGCATATTAGCTCCCTACTAAAGACATCCTCTGGCCTCTTCCAGAAATGGCACAGGGCAGCGATGCCTTGCTTCATACAGTGGCTTCCACCCTGGTGAGAACTCTTCACCCCACCTCCTCCTTCTCACTCCCCCATACCTTCTGGGTCATTATCAAGGACTCTAAATTCTTCTCTCACAGGTTCCCTGTCCCCAAATCAACCCTTGGTGCACCTTTCTGTATCAACACCCTATCCTGACTGCCGCAACCATATGAGCCTTGCACACTGAGGGTCTGCTTTTCTTGGAAACTGTGATTGTAGAACTAGTCATTTCTCTTCTTTGCAAAATAACCACAAAATTCCTATTTGACATGGCCATTAGAAGCAAGACAGGAGAGCGTGTGCTGTGGTTCCCCTACTGGAGACCTGCAGCCTGGGGCTGCCCCCACTGTACTATCTATGTGTGAGTTCCACTCTTTGTGGATTACATGCAGCCTGGTTTTCATCTCAGTTTGACTCTCCCTTGCCACTTAGTGTGTGCCTGGCCTTCCTCCCTGTCAGGCAGCATGCCTTCAGGGAATATAAATTAATATTAATATTAACTGAAGTAACAAATGGTTGGGAAGGTAACAGCGTAGAACAAAACCGAGCAGAATGCTTTCCAAACCACCCACAGGAAAAGACCTCTCTTCCATCTTTCCTGGAGAGGGGACTGGACTGTCTTTAGCTAAGGATGCCCCTCTCTAAAATGACCATGATGAGTATCAAGACCTGGGGAAACAGTCTGGGATAGCCCAATGGACGGCTTGAGCTCTCCACCCCTCCTTTCTCTCTTCTTCAGTCTCTTTCCCAGGATCCTCTAGTAGCTTTTCCCCTGCTCCCTGTCCCCCACTGTGTCAGCCCCTACCTGTTCAGCATCTCTCTCTCCCCAGGGCCCTGTTCTCAGCTAGGAAGCTGATAAACCGCACTCCGGTGATAATGGATGGTAATAAGTTAATGTGCTACCCCTCCTGGTAGCATTTGCATTCTGACAGGGTCTTTCTGAAGAAAAATCGTTCTTAACAACAAAATGACTGGGATTGGGAGCATTCCAGCACCTGTGTCTAGCATGTCTAAGGAAATATATTTGTGACAAGAGGCATTTCGATTCCACATTTCGTACTGTGCCTTCTTTCCAAACACAGACAATTAAGAACAGGTTTCCTTGGGGGGCTGCTGAACTAAGGCCCTGGTCTATGCCAGGAAAGTGAACTCCACCTCAGATGCAAGGAAAAGACACCCCTGGAGACCAAAGTCTCTGAAATAGAAGGAGATGGAGTAAGGAAACCCCCAGTAGACCAGAGCTGATGTATCTGAGCTATACATGCATATGCCTCTGAGTTAGGAGGTTGGCAAAGATTTTGCAGCCAATACTGCTTCTGAGTAAAGTCATATAAGAAAGGCTGTTTCCATGAGACTGACTGCCAGCCATGGGTTGAGGGGTGGTAAGCAATGGGTAAGGCACAGTGATCCAGAATGGCTGGGTTGCCAGGGCATGACAGCTGGGCCCCTCTCTCATCTATACCAGCCTGCTGGTGGTCAGAGGTGCCCTACAGAGTTGACAGTGTGTGGCCAAGCCACAATATAGGATCAGCAGCAGCAGCTGTCCATAGCTCTCTCAAACAGGCCACCCTGCATTCTATTTGAAAGCTAAAGAAACAGGGCCTTCATGTACAGATACTACATCTGAGCTTAGACCCACTAGTATCCTCTTCATGCTATCTGTAGGACAGAGGGTCTTGTTCTTCATCAACACAACCTATTACAGAGGAGCCTGCCTCATTTCTCTTTATTGTTCTACCTTTCACTCTCAGATACAATTCTTTATCCCAGAGTTCAGAGATGACAGTACCTAAGGCCAGCCTCCTTGTCTCCCATCTTACACGTCCCTTTTTAGAGGATTCAGAGGGAGACACTGCCTATGAAAAGTGGACCCTGCAGCCACGAAGTTGGCTGGTGCACAGGTCCAGTTGGGTCTCAAAGTTAACATTGCTTCTGTGAGTGCTGCCAGTTGGTCACATGGGCATGGACTACAAGGTACCACATAGGAGGCAGGACCTGAGAGATGTGGGTCAAAAGATGCAAGCTTTTAGTTAGGTAAGAAGAATAAGTTCAAAAGATCCACCATGCAGCACAGTAGGTAGCTATTGTTAGTAAGGTTGAACTGCCACATGAAATAAACAATATTTAAGATTTCTTTAAAAGCTAATAGACTATGCTATGTGTCCTCATGCTGCTATGGTTTGAATATTGTTTGATTCTGTGCTAGAATTTCAGTCCTCTATGCGGTGATGTTGGGAGGGGCTATGAGTCTTTAAGAGGTGGGACCTATGGGAAATCCTTAAGTAATTGACAAGGGTGCTGCTCTTTGATCAGATTAACTGTAGTTCTTATGGGACTCTGAACTCTCCCTAAAAAAGTTGTAAGATAGAGCTTGACCCGCATTGGCTGACCTTTCTGTCATACCGATCTTCTGCGACGCTGTTTGCCATTACACCCTCACCAGAGTTTAAACCAATGGATCCCCGATATTGAACTTTTACTCTTCAAAATCATAAAGCTTAATAAACCTATTTTCTTAATCTATATCAGCTATCTGTCTATCTATCTATCTATCTATCTATCTATCTATCTATCTATCTATCTATATCTATCATCTATATCTATATACCTATATATAACTAGCTTCTGACATTCTAATATATTCATGAAAAACAGTCTAACAAACACTACAAAAGTGATAACTATGAAGCAATATATATTCTGATCCTTTGACTTTGCCATCCCTCAGTAAATGAATATAGGAAAATATCATGTTGTATGACATAAATGCTCTTATGGTTTAGATATAAAGTATCCCCCACCAAAGACTCATGTGTCAAAAGTTTGATTCCCAACTGTTAGTGCTTGTGAGAGGTGATTGGATTATCATCAATAGATCAATCCATTACTGAGCTCAAGACTGATTGGGTTATAGATGTTGGTGTTAGATGAAGGAGGTGGGTCACCGAGGGGCTTCACGTCAAAGGATATACTTTATCCTCAGACCCTTTTTAATTCACCATCCTGACAACCATGAATGAGCTGCTCTTCTTCAGCATCGGCTCAGAAGCACAGACTCAAGTGACCATGAGTTAAAATCTCCAAAACCATGAGCCAACCAACCAATCAACCAATCAATGGATAGAAACACCCAAACCACTCTTCCCATCCTGAGGTCATATGTCTTGGATATTTTGTCACTGTGACAAAAAAAGTCAGTTAACATAAATATACACAATTTTGTCAATTGAAAAGTACAATAAAATAATAGCGGATTTAGGTGGTCTTAGGAGTTGAATTGACACCAATGATGATTATAGGCAAGTGAGCTGCAGCTCAGTCCAAAGTAGAAGCAAACAGGCAGTGCTCTCTAAAAATAACAGGCTATCTTGGGAGCTCATGAGATCATGATCCCCAGGGTGTTCAAGCAAAGGTTCAAAGATGTCTATAAGAAAGAGACACCGGCAATCAAGCACTCAAAGATGGCTGGCCGGGTCGAAATCTAATGGTTGTTTAAAGAATTGTGTTTGTAAAAGGCTTCTGATTGGATAGACAAATATTGATTGAGTATCGTTACCTCACTTAGAATCACCACATCAGGTTGGGAGGGACGGAAAGGTAAATTAACATTTATTGAAAATCCATTATATACTGGACACATTATCTTTAATCTTCACAGTGTATAAGGAAGGGTTTTTTTTTTTAACTCCTGTTTTACAGTGAGAAAGAACAATTTCAGAGATGCTAAGAACCTTGCCCAAAGTCACATTGAGTTACCAGGTGGTACTGCTATAATGGAGTGCAGAATTGTTGATGTCTATGGGTACCATGCCTTGCTTCTCTCAAATGTCCTACCCAACTCCTCTAGCTGCAATTTCTTTGCCTCCATGGAGAATGGACTTCTGCAGTAGCCTGATGGCCAGCCCCAAATCTGTCACTAAGGCAGACTCATGAGACAGAAAGACACCCATGTGATAGTGAAAGACACACATACCAGCTGGGGTGGCTCCCACAAGCAATCAAGTGAGCAGTGAGCGTGTGAGCCCAGACAAGTGGTGTAAGGGTCCATGATTCACCAAAGAATGATACCCCAGACTCAAATAGCATGCTGCCACTCTGGCAGTTTACAGGTAAATTGCAGAATTGTTTACAATAGCCCCAGCATTCCCCAAGGAAATCAGAGACCCAGCCATGGAACAGCTTCTCTGGGAGAGAAGCAACCTGGGCCTTGATGTGGGGCTCTGGCTGGTTCTTGGATTATAACTAGTTCAGTCATTGATGTGTGAGGAGCAAGGTGCCAGCAGGTATGCCACCAGCAGGTCCCTAGTGCCTCAGGCTATTGCTGGAAGAACAACGATGTTGTGTCAGCAATAGTGCTCCTTTCTAGAAGCTAAGCGTCACCTTTAGTGTGGCATTACTCTCTGTACCTACTTTAGCCTCCTGAGGAGACTGAGAAAAACTAGACCTTGAAAAAACTCCAGAGTTAGCCCTGAACTGGAGTATTGGTTCTAAGTCCAGGGGATACTTAGAGATCTCTTTGCACCCTGTTCCACAGAGTGGAAACTCAAGTGGACAGTCTAAGAGGCCAGACATTCCTAGATGACTAGAGAAGCAGACAGAGGTAGCAAAGGTGGAACAGGGTGCAGTCTGCAGAACCCTCTGCCCTGAGCCCTGCCCAGCAGAAGACTTGACTTTTCTGGCCCCACTTCCTTTTGTCAAGGTCCAACAAGACCTTCACTGAGACTGTAGAAGTTACTCAGAGACTGTGCCTCCTTCCCCACCTCCCTGCACATGCAGATGAACCTTCTCTGCAGGATCTTCAGAATGAGCCTGCATGCTTCTCCTGTGGTCCACCTGATCTTGCCTCTCTATGATCTGTCTTCACGAACATGAAGCCTCAGATATCCCAAAGAAGTAAGCACTGAACCCGAATCCTGAATGAGGGATTCATTTTAGCAGGAGCTCAGAAATCAAAAGAAACTCTTCAAACCTAGTGTCAGTCAGCGGCCTGGGGTCCTACAGAGACACAGGACAATAGCCAGACAGAGAAGGTAAAGACTTAAGCAGCTGGAGAAAGGCCCTGACAGCAGGTGGTACCTCTTCTGCATTACAGCAGTCCCTCCTCCTCCCTTCAGGGGTCCTGGCATGGGCCTCTTACCTGATTTACAGACCAAGACTAGAGATAATTTCAAAGGGAAATTCTCTCCTATGGGTAGGAAATGTGCTCATTCGTTTGCCCAGCTAGTCAGGCCAAGTTTCCTGTGTACTTCCACCCACCCAAGGGGAGACAGGAGGGGTGAGCAGGCAGGTTAGAAGTAAGGGCACGAACTCATAATCAGGATTTAGCAGATCCTCTTAGAGGGAGTCCATGTTTGTGGGGCAATGAGATTATTTACAGAGCTACAAGCAACAGCCATGGCTGGTGACAAATAGAAGTACCAGAAGAGAGCTGGGGCCGGAGACAGCCCCCAGAGACTTAGCTGTCTTGGACCCTTCATAAAAATACTTTTTAGATCACAGCAGATCTCACAACATACCCTTTATGAATTAGAACACATGATAGAACTGAATATTAAATATTAAAGCTTGGGAAAATGGTTTGAAGATTTTATAATGATAGGATTTGGTTGCTTTTGTTGTTTGTTTGTTTGTTTTACCTACAGGTAAAGACTCCTATTCCTTCTTTTACCATGTAAAAATCAAGTAATTGTACAAAATTTAAAGCCCCTCACAAAAATGAAAAGAAAAAGGTGAATATGACAAAATACACCTTTACTCCTAGCTCTCAGGAAGCTGAGACAGGAGGATGATGAGTTTCAGGCTAGTTTAGACTACATAGCAAGAACTTGTTCAGACAACTAACCAAAGGACTGAAGAGCAGACTTTGTCGAGCAGACACCTTAAACCTGAAGGTGGAAGGGTACATCAGAGTTCACTTCCAGGATGTCTTCAAGAGTTATGTCAATTCCAAATGGCTCCATTGGGCCAAGAGTGGGGACTCCATGGAGCTTGTCAACTCTGCACCTCACCCCTTTCTCCCTTGTCAGATGACTGGCCATGGATCACACCTAACTGCAGAATAAACCCTCCATGAGCTTCAAACTGGGAAAGGTGAGGCAGGGGTGGGGCTAGGGGTCCATGCTGCTGTTTCCAGCTAAGGGCTGGAGTCTGGGAGCCAGAGGCACCCATAATTCATATATTCATATGTTATACAGTATTTCCCCTCTTGTCACAATTCTGGCCAATTGATATCCCCTGGCCACAAACATACTGCTTTTAGAACAACATTAATAACAAATTGACTCTGTTAAAATCTGCTCTGGGAGAAGAGGATGATGGCTGGGAAAGACTCCTGACATTGTTTCCCCTGAGAAAGGGAACTCTGAAAGAGTAGGAAAAGGTTATACAGAAGGGCTGGGAACCTCCAACCCTGGACTTGATAACAGAGTGATTTGGGAACTAAAGGATGAGAGGCCACTCTGTGCCTTCTAAGTCTACCATCAGTGTGTTGTGTTTATAAAAGATAGAGAGAAGGAATATGTTTTGTAGATGTGTGATAAGGTATGAGGTAAGGGGGTGCACTCTTTGAGGTATCCCTTCCCCCTGAGGACCAGCCACACTACACTATAGTATAGAGTTTATTCAGGGCATAAGGAGTTAAGAGGGTAGTAAAGACAGAGAAAAACAGAGAGAGGGAGAGAGAGAAAGAAAGGGAGAGAGAGAGAAAGAGGGAGAGGGAGAGGGAGAGAGAGAGAGGGAGGAAGGGAGAGAGAGAGAGAAAGAGAGAGAGAGAGAGAGAGAGAGAGAGAGAGAGAGAGAAAGAGAGAGAGAGAGAGAGGTATAGAGGAGTAGAGGCCTGCCATGAGCAGGCAGAGAGAGGGGGGGAGGAAATGGGGAAGGGGCGAGAGGACAGAGCAGGAGCAAGAAGGCAAGAACAAGAGAGAGCAGAGGAGGCGAGCAGCCCCCCCTTTTTTTTTCCTTTTTTAATTTTATTTTTTTGCTTATTCACTTTATAACCCGTCCCAGTTACCCCCTCCCACAATCCTTCCCCATCTCTTGTTTTCTGAGTACCCCCTCCTCCTGTATCCCCCACCCTGCCACTTTAAGTCTCTGAGAGGCTAGGTGCTTCCTCTCCCATTGAGGCACCCAGCTAGAAGACCATACTCCATATACAGGCTGCATGTTTTGGGATAGCCCCCACTCCAGATGTTTGAGACCTGCATGAAAACCAAGCTGCACATTTATAACATATGTGCAGGGAGGCCTAGGTCCAGCCCATGGAGCTAGATCTGTGTAGACTAGGTATGCTCCACGGTTGGTGATTCAGTCTCTCAGAGCTCCAAGGGTTCAGGTTCGTTTACTCTGTTGATCTTCCTGTGCAGTTCCTATCTCCTTAGGGCCCACAATCCTTCCGCCTATTCTTCTATAAGAGTCCTCAAGCTCCATCCACTGTTTGGCTCTGGATGTCTGTATCTGTCTGAGTCAGCTGCTGGTTAGAGCCTCTCAGAGGACAACTTGCCCCTGTCTGTTCTCAGGCTGGAGGTTTAGATCCTGGGAGCTCTGGTTGAATCTTTTGATACTCATTCTAAAAAGGACAAAAGCACCCTCACTTTGGTCTTCCTCCTTCTTCTTGAGTTTCATGAGGTTTATGCGTTGCATCTTAGGTATTGTGTGTTTTGGGGCTAATATCCGCTTATCAGTGAGTGCATACCATGTGTGTTCTTTTGTGATTGGGTCATCTCACTCAGGATGATATTTTCTAGCTCCATCCATTTGCCTAAGAATTTCATGAGCTCATTATTTTTAATAGCTGAGTAGTACTCCATTGTGTAAATGTACCACATTTTCTGTATCCATTCTTCTGTTGAAGGACATCTGGGTTCTTTCCAGCTTCTGGCTATTATAAATAAGGCTGCTATAAACATAGTGGAGCAAGGTATACAAAGAACTGAAGAAACTAGATTCCAGACCATCAAATAACCCTATTAAAAAATGGGGTAGAGAGTTGAACAAAGAACTCTCAACTGAGGAAACTCGAATGATTGAGAAACATCTAAAGAAGTGTTCAGCATCCCTAGTCATCAGGGAAATGCAAACGAGCAGCCCCTTTTATAGTGAGTCAGGCCTATGTGCCCATTACCAGGTAACTGTGGGGCGGAGCTTAGACAAAATGGGAGTTTTTTTTAACAGTTTCTGGGGAAGATAGAGGGGACATGGTAGAAGATGGCTTGGGGTGTAAGAATAAAAATACAGTTGGATTGCTTTCTGGCATCCTTCATCTTGCCCAAGCCCAGTTTTATGTCACCCTCCTTTACGTCCTATCTCTGGAGACTTTAGTGTATGAGACCAAATCCATGGAACATCACTCCGGAATTCATTAAATAGCTAGGAGCCCCCATTGTAACTTGGAGCTTCTGCTCGAGGCTCTGTATACCTCAGGAAAGCAAGGAGGTCCTCTGGGTCAAGCTACTCATAGCAGTGAACAGGACCCAGGCATCCTTGGTGCTGGCCCCATTCCCTGACTCCCTCTCATGCATTCCACCCTGACTCTACAGTCGCACGGGCCACAACCATCTCTCATCTTCTTTTCTCCCAGCCACTATCCTTAGGAGGTGCTCACAAGAGAATTATTGTGTGAGTAAACAAATAAAGAAACAGCCTGGCAAATCATACATGGTGAGGAAAGTTTCTGTCTCAGAACTTCAGATACATAAGAGGCTCAAGAAGTGAGAATCTGTCATGGTGGGGCATTGGAGAATAGATACATAAGCTCTGTGGACTGGGAAGTCCAATGCATAAAACCTACTCTACCTGCACAAGGCTGCTTTTGATGAAAATCCCTGTTACTGTGCCTGGAAGGACATGTCTGTACCTCTGTGACACTCTGAGGACACCTCTGCCCCTACAGTTCATAAAGAGCAGTAGAAGCTCATGCCCCACACAGGACTCCTGTTGAAGGAAAGGAGGGCCGGCTCTGAGAGCACTGGATGGGAGGTGGAAGCCCAAAGGCTTCTCTTCAGCAAGCCCCCAACCCCCTCCTGTGAGATGCTTCGCTGAGCATACTGGATGCAGGGAGGCTGTGATCTTATCCATGGGGTGAATGGTATAATATTTCTGCTTTTATTACCAGCGTGGTGATCACTAATGCCAGCCAGGATCAGGGCTTCTCAGAGAGCTGTGCTTGACAGATCCTACCACAAAGGCCTTCCTGCTCCCTCTCAGCCCAGTGGTTTATATCCCTAGAAATCTCCTGTTGGTCTGATATTGATTTGGCTGTGAGGAAAACAAAAAAGTCAGTAAGAAAAATACACACCACAGGCCAGAAATAGAATATGTCCTTTGCAGTCATAGCTAATACTCTCCCATAGCTGGGTCCGTTTTGAACATGTTTCCTCTGAGTGGAGCCCAGCGCCCAGAGCTTGCCGCTGTAGCTAGCCGGAGCCTTACAAGACCGCAGGGGCCCAACTACACTGGGCAACTTGTCACAGCATTTTATGGGTAGGGTAAATATTTGTTACATTTGCAAGCACAGCTTGGAGTCTAAGTCCACTTTATGGCCAGACCTGGGGAAATTGGAGAGTCACGCTGCATGAACTACAAGAAATCGTACTTTGCTGGTGACACTGGCAAGCTGAGGTTTGGGCTTGAGGGCAAAGACAGTTTCTGGGTCTGGATTGAGGACCCTGCAGCTTTGGGTTCTTCCAATTCAGACCTTCCTCTGAAATGGGTTCTCCCTACATGTCTAAGGGGTCATCTCCATGTCTTCAGAGAATTTTCTAACCCTCTTTAAAAAAGAGAGAGAATGTGGGTGGATGTCCTGCCTTGAACAGAGTAGAGACTGCTAAGCTTTTCATCTGCCTCCTGCCATCCACGCTCTCAGTGCTTCACATTCGTTTTCATCATTTCTACTCACTCCTCTGAAAAACACTGAATGCTGCTTTTTCCTTTAAGGATCTGACTGACGTCTGTCTGTCTGTCTGTCTATCAACTATCTATTTATCTATCTACCTATTATCTATCTATCTATCTATCTATCTATCTATCTATCTATCTATCTACCTACCTACCTACCTATCGGCGCTCGCATTTGTGTGGGTGTCTGTTGAGGCCAGAAGGTAGTGCTGTCTGTGAGCTGCTGGATATTGGTACTGGAACCGAACTCTGGTTCTCTGGAAGAGCAGCAAGCACTCTTAACCACTGAGTCATCTCTTCAGACCCTGACATTGACTTTAATTAAGCACCTAACATCTGCCAAGATGTTTTCAATTTATAGCAACTCTGCGAAGCAAGGATTATTATTCTCATTGCAAGGGTAACCAGTATGTTGAGTCAATAGGACCCATGAGATCAATTCAGAAGGAAAATGTGCTTTTGTTTGCCACTGTCCTTTTAAAGGCGTTCAGAGGTTTGTATTTTTCCCTTGACACTGGGTGAAGTCTCTAACTTCTCTGTTCACTTTTAGAGAATATAAGCCATTTGAAATCACCAATATAGTTTCTCAAATTAGTATTATAAGTGTCTGGCTTGGCACAGTAATCAACATATTGATCTTTATACAATGCTATGCTAATTAAGCTGTTGTGGCTTTGTGCTGTGCAGACAGAGAACACTGAGAGTTTGGTGATTAATTTTTACGGCTCAGGGTCTACTGAAGGTCAGGGGATGCTTCTGGGCAGCTGTCTTTTATGTGGTGACTCAGCTAACCGGGCACTTTGATCTGTGGTTCCATTACTAACACATGACTTCTCCCTGGACAACTGCAAAAGAGAGACTAGAACATAGCCAACCACAAAGAGACTGCCCAGTGCTGAAGTCTGGATATGGTGAACACTTTCAGTCACCTCTTTCCCTGCAATAACCTGCTTCCAGGAGCTGGGAAGTAAGTATACCTCAGAAGAAAGAGACTGAGGAGAATTTGATGAGATTGTGACATTGCCTCAGCCACCATGGTACCCCTGGCCTAGCCGTATTGGTGTAGATTTGCCCTATCACAGAGCTACAGGGATGTGGCTAGTATCCATGGCTTCATCCCTTTTTTTTCAAGTCCCTTCTTTCAGATGAGTCTGCTTCACAAAGAAGTGTGAGGACAAAGGGAGTGGTTTTTGTCCTGACAGCCCAGTCTTCAGTGGCTGGAAGGGAGTTAGGCCTGGAGATGGCTAAGGCTGTCTTAGCTAGCTTACATGGGTAACATCATATCTTGTCAGAACCCTGGAAAAACTGACAGAATTCCTGATGGTTTGAATTCAGCACCATCTTCCTATTGGTAACCCTCTCCTCAGTTTTCTATTTTCTTTTCCATATTGTTAATTACATGTATTTTAATTTTTATGAGTATTTCTATTTATTCTTTAGTTGTTTCTTGCATATATTAAAGTGTACTTTTGTAATAGTCACAAAAAATATTTTTGTAAATATTTGGGGCCTATGCTAAATTGGTTCACCATGGAAGAAGCAGGTGGTAGAGGAGATCTGTTCCCACTAGAAGACACCAGGAAGTGAAAGGTGAGGTAGAAAGAGAGTTAGAGATTGGCAGAACAAGACTAGGGTCCCAGTATCCCCTTAAAGGGCACACTTCCAAAGACCGACCTTTCTGTACTAGGCTGTAACATTTAAAGTGCCTAGTGCCTAACCTAATGCCATGGGTTGGCAACTAAGTTTTAGTATTTGAGTTTGGGGGACATTTGAGACCCATATTATAATACCAGAACACTAATATTGATATGAGAAACAGTTCTCACTTCAAAGGGGATAAAAGATAGATAATTTTGGAACCATGACTGAACATGGCCCAGGAATGGAGATTCCAGATACCTCCAATACCGTGTTCCAGTGGTGGTATCTGCTTCATGAAATTTTACAGTAACAGAATAAAGAAAGTCATAAATCAACATGCTTTTCAAGACTATCAGTTGGTTCTATAGGTAGAGGAATTACGGTAAAGTGGAGAACTCTGCTAGAGGACTCAGATGCTGTCTGTTGGCATTCTGAGTCTTTGGGTTGACGGAAGCTAGGGATCTGTCTGTATGTTTCAAAAATGTTTATCACACAGTCACAAAGATGAACGTTGCCTACAAAGGAGAGCAATATATGGTACTAACAGGGCTAAAGATGGCCCAAGATAACTTGATTCTGGACTTGTAGCATGTAAATCACATTGAAATCCTAATCAACCAATCAGTGTCACAGAAGGCTCAGGGTAAGGTGTAGCTCTTTTCTGGGAACTTTGGTTCACAATAGGCTCACATTAGTACAAGAACTCAGCTTCATAACTAAAGCATCTGGCTTGCCTTGAGGTTCCATGTGCAGGAAGGATATCAACTCTGCTTCTACCCAAGACAACGGACAGCACTAGACTCTACAAGAACTGCGGGGCTGGCCTGGAGCTCAGAAGGGGTTGAAGCATGCCTAAAACCCAAGTTTTCTAAGAGTTTGGCTGTTCTCTTCACCTTGCTCTGGCGCCAAGTGACCCCAGCAGCTAGGCTTTCTTGAGCACTGACTAGCCCCAGGGCATGTAGCAAATGGTAAGCTCATGTGTCTTCATGGCTATGAGGGCTGGACTTAATGCCATTTATCTGACCACTGGACTGACATATCCGAGGCTGCATTTCTTTTTATATAAACTTGAAAGGTTCCTTCCTCCGCCCCCTACTGTTCCTGAGTATGCAAATGAAGCGCCCTCCATGTTCTTGCCTCAGCCAATAACATACCACCACAGGAGCCCAACCAGTCATTCTTCATAGGGTATAAATATCACCCCTCCTAATAAACGATTCGTTCTCCATCACAGTCTCCCATTGTTTCCCATTGTACTTGCCTCCGCTCAAGATCCTCTTCCAGCTCCGATGTAATTGGGCTAGTACGCAATAGTCAGATCATACCAGGACAAAGCGGGACTTGAGTCTGGCAGGGAATTCTCCGATGAAGCAAAGCACCTGTACCCCTCTCTGTTATGAGGAAGAAAAGCTTTGTGTTTGCTTATTCCAGAAGCATGCATTTTTAAATTCCCTCTCTCTCTTTAAAAATGTATATGCAAGGGTAGGGGCGTGTGCACGTGAGCGTAGTTGTCTGCATGCAGTTCCGGGAGCCGGAGTTACAGGCAGTTGTTACATGCATAATGTGGGCACTGGGAACAAAAACCCCATCTTCTACTGGAAAGCAGCACATGCTGCTAATTGCTGGGCCGTGGCTCCAGACCCTTTAAATCCTCTTAATTTCCAACAAATCAACAGTGTATGATTCCTTTATTTAAGCAACCTGAAGAATTTATTATAAGAATATCAGAAAACGTCATGGGACCCAGGAACCTGAATTCACTTGAGCCTAGGAATTACTGTCACAACAAGGCCTCTAACTCTCCATGACTCTCCCCATGTGTCACAGTCTTGCCTTTTTCCCTTCTGGTTTATCCTTTCCCTGATCCTTTCCCTATGATGATTTGACATTTTTCACTTCTTTCATCTAGTCATTGATACACGACTTGTCATATAGCCCAGTTAAAAAGGAAGAGACGGAGGGAGGGAGGGAGGGAGGGAGGGAGGGAGGGAGGGAGGGAGGGAGGGAGGGAGGGGGGAGAGGGAGAGAGGAGAGAGAGAAGAGAGAGAGAGAGAGAGAGAGAGAGAGAGAGGGCCTTTCTAATCTCTCAGGTTCATGACCAAAACTCTCCGGACAAGGGGGGTCTCAGAGCCCTTGCCTATCAGTCACTCGTGGACAGGGAATCTTTGTAAGGACGCAGCTCCCTGCAGCCTTGGGTCACAGGAAAGGTGAAGAAGAGGCAAGCTTTCTTGTTGGAAGCAGAAGGAATTTCGGGAGGAAGCTGCACTCACCCAGCAGCTCAGCCATTTGCACTTGTGCAAACGTGCCAAAGAGTTCACACTCTAGCTTCCAGAGCACAGGAAGGTAGAAACCAGTTCTAGTCTGCACAATACTCATAGAAGCTCCCTCTTCTGGCCTTGTCTACAAATAAAGGCTTCTTTCCTACAAATTAAAAAAAAAAAATGTTCCTTGAGTTTGGGAGATAGCTCAGTGGTTACAACAGTGGTTTTCAATTTGTGTGTCATGACCCCTTTAAGAGTTGAAAGACCCTTTCATAGGGGTCAATTAAGACCATCAGAAAACACAGATATTTGCATTATGATTCATAACAGTAAGAAAATTGCATTTATGAAGTAGCAATGAAAGTAATTTTATGGTGGGGTAGGGGTCACCACAACATAAGGAACTGTGTTAACGGGTCGCTTGAGAACCACCAGGTTCAGAGCACTTGCTGCTCTTCCAGAGGAACTGGGTTTGGTTCCTAGCATCTACAATGACAACTCATAGCTGCCTGTAATCCAGGTTCTGGAGGATCTGAGGCTCTCTTCTGGCCTCCATGAGCCCTGCATGTATGTAACACACATATATGCATGTATGCAGGCAATGCATTTATACCCAGAAAAAAATAAAAATGAAACTTATTATTTTTTTCTTTAAATGATTAGATGTTTGTTCAACAGTCTTATCTCATAAACTAAACGACACATATGTAGGTTCTAGAGCTACATTTTATCACTTTTGTATTTCTCCTTAATTCTCCTAAGTACTATCCTATCTATGACAGCGAATGACTGAATGATCCCAGAGGACATGTTTCTTCTGTTTGTACCTATTGACACTGCTTTGAGAATGATATGGGAAAAACTACTCATGGGTATTGGGAAGAATTTCTTGCTTCCTTCCAAGAAAACCCAAGATTTATTCATAAGTATGGTAAAGGTTTAAAACAACAACTAGGTAGAGAGAGAATTGCTCAACAAATATTTGCTAATTGGCTCAGAGACTCTTGGGATGCTGTTCTGTATTGTTCCTGCTTCCTGTCCGTGTCTTCTATGATGTGGAAACTTGTCTTGCCTTCCATTGTTTTATTTAAAATCTACCTTCTAGTCATTGATGGCCTGGGATTTGCTCAGAGCTGGGCTTTCAAATGACTTCACTTCTAAACCATTTTTTTTTCTTTCAAAATAGCCAGATTTTATCATCCAAGCCAGGGAAATTAGGAATGCCTAAGGAAGAGGAGAATCACTATAGAGTCACCTTGACCTTGGATTTAGTCATCTGTAGCTTAGAGACACTTCTCTGAGAAGATCGAGCTGAGACAAGTCTAAAGAGAAGGTCAGAGGGATGAGTTTGACAAGGCAGATAGTTCTTCTGAATCAGGCATTAGATAGTGGCCAAAACCTGTAAAAAGCACATCATTATTTAAGATTACCATTAAGGCTCTACTGGGGAGAGGAAAAGGTGGTGCTTGCTAATTTCAGGAAGTAACTGAGCAGTTATAAGTACCCTAAATTAATTGATGGTTTTAAGGAAGAAATAGAATGTAGGTAATACTGCGTCATAAACCCATCATTTGGGAAGAGGAAGACTATTAATTCTCATGATTCCTCATACCACAGGACAGAAAAGTAATAGTTCAAGTTGTGTATGATGAAATCTAATGCTGTGGCATAATTTTTCTCATCGATCGGTTCCCAGCCTATCTCGGGTGATTTATGAGAATAACAGGAGGGAGTGCTCACTGCAGGATGGCCAGGGTTGGAGAGGTTTATGTGAAATACTGGTTTCTAGAGTTAATAGATTTTCAATTATGGCCTATGGAATCGTGTTACATCCCTGCGAGCAGCAAGCTTGTAACTCAACCACTCCTTGCTCCCCAAACCTCACCAGCCCTCTAGAGTAAGTATCAGAGAAGGGAAGGGAAGGGAAGGGAAGGGAAGGGAAGGGAAGGGAAGGGAAGGGAAGGGAAGGGAAGGGAAGGGAAGGGAAGGGAAGGGAAGGGAAGGGAAGGGGAAGTTCTCATTAGAATAGTATCCTGGACCTGTAGAAGTGCTATCCTCCATTGCTAGAAGCCTAAAGTCCCAGAAGTATTCATTCCCACATCTTTGCAGCTGAAAAACTACAAGAGTCATAGTCCACAGAACCAGATTTATAACCACTTTCTCAATGCAATATGGTGTCCCAGAAGAGTCTAGAATCAGAGATGGGCAGTCTTAGCAGGGGCAATGAGTCCAACCAGAAACCAAGCTAGTAAACAAAGGCTCAGAGTTTGAAACCCAAAGAACAAGATGGAATTAGAAATAGCAAAAACTTCCTATGTTGTGGGCAATACAATCCTGCATCCATCATTGTATCAAAAGCACCCAGAACAGCATTTGATATAAATAGACACTTGGATATTCACTGAGTCAATGATGAAACAAATGCACAGAGTCTGTTCTTGAAATAACATAGACTTTTCCTGTCATTGCATATACCTGTGTTCCTCCAGCTCCTGAACATCATGCAGTGAGGTGGAACTCAGTATAGTCTGAGTGGCTATGGATGGAAAACCATGAGACACTGAAGTCTCAATGCACATCCTTCCAGCCATTTCATCACCACAATGGTATCTGTGCACACCTCATGTTTCAGACAGAAGAGAAGATGTGAGGACTTTTCTCAACTTGGTTTCTTTGGTGACCTTTGAGGCATCAACCTCAAGTCCCAATTAGCTTTGGACAGATAACATGAATGAGAAAGGAATCTGTGTTGTGCCAAGTCATTGCAATTTTTTTCAGTTAGTCATTACTCATTTCCCAAGTCATCTCAGACTGCTGTAACAAAATACCATTGACTAGGTTTCTTACCAATATACAAAGTGTCATGGTGTCTGCTAAGGGTTTTCTCTTTTTGGTGATATTTTTATTTGTTGGTTTGTTCCAGATAGACTAGATTTCTCTATGAAGCTCAATGTGGTTTCAGATCCTATATTAACCTCTTGATTGCTGAGAGAAAAGTCCTTTTGATGGAACATGGAGAGCTGTCTTCTCACTACATGTTCACATGGTCCAATCTTATATGATTCTGGGACTCTCACCCATGGCTTGCTGTCCTAGACAGGCACTCTACCACTGAATCACATTCTAAGCTCTCCTTGTCTCACTTCGTTGTCTTAACTCTTCACATCATTGAGAATATTGTCTTAGTTATTTTTCTATTGTGAAGAGACACCATGACCAGGGCAACTTATATAAGAAGAGTTTACTGGTTTCGGTTCCAGCGGATGAGTACATGACCATCATGGTATAGAGAATGGCAGTAGACAAGCAGGCATGATGCTAGATCACTAGCTGAGAGCTTATATGTTGAAAAAACAACCACAAGGTAGAGAGAGTGAAATTAGAATGTCATGGGCTTTTGAGACCTCAAAGCCCACTTCAAGTGACATGTCTCCTCCAACAAGGCCACACCCCCTCCAACAAGGCCACACCTCCTAATCCTTCCCAAACAGTTCCGCCAACAGTGGACCAATAACCCTCTATGGGGACCATTCTCATTCCAACCATCAAAAATGTAAAATATAAAATCTTTTACAATTTTTATTTGGTGTTGGTGTTGGTGTTTGTGTTTGTGTGTGTGTGTGTGTGTGTGTGTGTGTGTGAGAGAGAGAGAGAGAGAGAGAGAGAGAGAGAGAGAGAGAGAGAGACTGTACATGTTGAAAGTAAAGGATGACCTGGCAATAGGGTATGGGTCTTTGCTTTCCATCTTGTTTGGGATAAGGTCTCTGTTATTATCTACTTCTGGGTAAACCAGACTAGTAGGCAATTGCCCTGTGTCTACCTCCATTTCCTAGGACATACTTGCTGAGATTACAGACATTTGTACAGCAGCTTCTATGTGGGAATCCATACTTGGGCCAACAGGCTTGCCTAGGGTATGCCTTACTCATTGAGTCCCTTCCCCAGGCCCTGGAAAAATAAATCCAAAGAGATCCTGCTCCTTGCCCTCCTTCTCTCCTACCACACAGTTGTGAGACTGCAGTTAGCATGCCAGCTCATGATAAACTTATGTGTCTACCCCTCCCCAAGATTCTCATATTCTTCTCTGTATTGGATTACCTGTTAGGTACAGCTGAGAAGATATCCATTAAAAAATGGAGGAACAAAAGAGCCAACGCTATGCACTTGTTGGCTTCTTCCCGAGCCTCATAAAGGTGCTTTTTCATTAACAAAAATTAAACAATCTTCTCAAGAGTATCTAAAAGGAAATCAAAAAATCTGAATTATAATGTTGGCTCTATTCCAGTTTCCGTTGTGGTCTTGGGCAGGTCCCCTGAATGTTTTCTCTTGTGTCTTTTTTGTTTGATTGTTAATAAAGATCGAAGGCAGCCATGAACATGAAAGTGATTTGAAAATGTGGAGAACCTTCTAGAAACACAGTACTCATGTAGTCCTATTTTTACCATGCACTAGCTTCTTAGAGTGACAGGCTTCGTTATGGAGGAAAAACTGGGAAGTATTAGAAGTATCAGATAAACCCTCTCCAAAGCCAAAAATGAACGTGAGGTCCCCAGCTTAGTGCAGGCTACTAGTCTAGCCTTGCTTACTCTTTCATTTGCCAAAGAGTCATGGGCTTCCAACCATTACTCTTCAGAAAGACACAGGCCCTGGTCTCATGGAGCTCAATCTCTCAGCAGAAGATGAGGAACAATTCATTGCAATCAAGATATAAGAGCAAAATTTAAATATGTGTTGGAGGCTGTGCACTGAAGAATACTGTCTTTCTCTGGAAAGAGGGGGCTACTGGAGAAGTTCACTCATGCGGTGGATATACTCAGACTAGAATCTCACTGGTGTGGTAGGTATTTCATCAGCTCCACAAATCAGATCTCCTGAAGACAGTCTCAGAAGTTGAGGGGCACAAGGGCCTCTGGAAGCATTTGAGATTGGCTTTAGAGCTTTGGGGTCTGGTTATTATCCAGGTGACCAGTCTGCTTCCAACCAGGGACCTCCTGCAGTACAGGTCAAAGATATCTATATCTCATTATGCCAGAATCCAAGCCCAATGCAACAGAAATTAAATGTTATCTATGCAGGAGAGATGCAGAGGCATTGCATTCCCTGCTGGCTGGGCAGGACCTAGGATGACAGAGAGTGGAAATTGCTTCCTGTGATGAGAGCCCAACAAAGCGAGTGCACCCCAAACACTCGACTGTATGGCAGACAGATAGTCTGCCCTTCTAATCTCAAGGGCTGAGGTCCTCTGTGGATCTTTGGGGTCCTTTGAGCCATAGAGCTTAGTTCAGGCTGCTAAATCTATGAGGCACATTCAACCACTTTGTTCTGAGCAATGAATCCTAAGGAAGATCTGACACTAGCCATTTCTCTGCCCTGGGGCTCCGGAGCATTTTTGAATCAAACAGTTAGGGCATTTTTAGTAACCTATAGACAGAAAAGATTGAAGCTAATCCTGTCTCTTTTTAGCACTTCCCCTAGTACATTCCCCTCCCATCCTTCCCCCTCCCTGTCCCTCCCCTCTGCTCTCCTCCTGGCTCTTCGTTCCTCTCCTCTCTATTCCCCTCTCTCCTTCTCTGTCTCTAGCCCACCACCACCCCCATCTCAAAAATATATGTGGGAGCTGGGGAAAATACTGGAAGAAAGCCATGGGTGAGAGCATACCCCATACCCAGATGTAACTAATGAGACAGGAGGGATGTCAAGAGAGGAACACTGGTTGTAATGTCTTGAAACATCAAAGGAGACAACTGTCTGGTATTCAGGGAAATTCAAGATGTGAGTACACAGACTCCCTAGTCTTGTCCTGAGTAAGAAGATGGCCCAGGCAGGAAGCAGTCCTGCTAACAGAAGTGACTCCATAGACTTCAGAATAGGGGGGCCCATGCTTCTGAATGTTGTTGTTGAAGAGATATACTTTTCTACATAGCACCCCAAGGAGGAGAACATGGAAGGCTGAAAGCTATAATGTAAATGTGTCATATTTTCTTCTGTCAGCTTTACTGGAAGAAAACTGATTCAAAGGTGTTTGGGGACTGAAGAGGTGACTCAGTGGCAAGAAGCACATACTGATCTTGCAGAGGACCCAAGTTTGGTATCTGGACCCACATTTGGTGACTCAGAAATGCCCCAAACTCCTCCAGTTCTTGGGGAATAGATGTCTTTGACCTCCAAGGGCACCTGTACTCAGGTGCACAAATATGTTTTGTTTTGTGTACGCACATATTTCATGTGTATGTTTATGTATGTGTGCTTATGTTCTTGAGAAATCTTACAACACTCTACAGGTTAAAAGGGAATTGTATCTGCATGTGGCAACTTCATACTCTAGTCTATCACTTAGAATATTACACTAAAGAGTTTGAGACACCCTTTCTCCCAGCAGTCCTCAACTCCTCTGGGTCTGGGACTGGGTATAAAGACTTGACATCTTCCAAAGATTCAGTGAGATCATTTTCTAGTCATTTGGCATGTCTAATTTATCAAGCCAGATCTAAGGTCACTCAGATCCAAAGTCTGCCCTTCCAGGATGCACAATGCCAATTCAACACCAGTAGGAAAGCCAAGCTCCTCTTCCTTGCCTTAAATGCCCAGAACACTCATCAGAATCGCAACATTTTCTGGTCCAAGGGCTGAGTTCTGAGAAGATGTAATTGCCTCTAAACAGAAATGTCATCCACTAGATGGGGGAAACCCAATCATTTTCATTTGAAGGGGCCAGCATAGAGCCAAGAAGAGAATCAATCAATATTCATTTTCTTTCTACTGAAAAGAGATGACAAAGGATGTTGTCCAACAGGGCAGTCCTTTCAACTTAAGCAATACTAATTGATGGGATGTTTGGCAGGTAGACTTGATTTCCCATACCTGACTCCCTCCCCAGTGCCCTCACTCGTCCTTCTTATTTTCCACACGTGTAAAAGGCAGTTAAGAACCCTCCCTGACAGATTTCCAGTGGCACCCTTGAGCTAACCAAAGCTGAGTTGAGGGCTGTAAATCTAGGGGATGGGTCCTTTAGGGCCAAGCTTTCTGACATCTGATACTGCAGAGACAAGGTCTCAGGCCTAGCCCTGGTCCCTTGTACAGAAAAGATAAGCCTAGAGCGTACAGTTCTACTCTCAATAAAACAACAATAACAGCAAAAAATCAAACAAAACACAACAACAAAAAACAAAACAGGTAGGTCAAAGTCTAACCCAACATGAACTAAAGCAGAGCAGAAAGACAAAGAAAGTCTGGGAATGTGAGAGGAGAGAAGAACCCTTCACCCTGCAGTCTGATTGAAGCCTCTGGCTAACTGAGAATAAACAATGAAGACACAGACTGCAATTGCTACTAAAATCACCTACATAAAAATAACATTCCTTTATATCTGTAGATGTTTTATTTCAAAAGGGCAGAGAATCAGGGTAAAGGTCCACACGCACGTCACACTGGGTAGGACCTCATTCCTTCCTCTCTCAGATCTTTCCTGGAATCACAAAGATGCTTGCTTTGTGTACAGCAAAGACATTCTATCTTTCTACATCCTGGTAATCTTGAGTTTCTTCATATCCTTACAGCTGCCTCTAAATAGGAGGCAATTTAATGAGATAATATTCCCTGTAATCCTTTCAGGTGCCCCTCATGAACTGCCGGTGATCTCAGTTAGGTCTCTTAGTGAGCTTTGAAGACAACAATTCTAAATCCCACAAAAGTATAATATATAACTGGAGAGATGGTTCAGCGGTTAAGAGCATTGACTGTTTTTCCAGAAGTCCTGAGTTCAAGTCCCAGCAACCATATGGTGGCTCACAACCTTCCATAATGAGATCCAATGCCCTCTTCTGATGTGTCTGAAGGCAACGACAAGGTACTCATATAAATAAAATAAATCAATCTTAAAAAAAAAAAAGACCAAAACAGTGATCTGTGATCTGTGAGTCTTCCTCCCACCGACACCCATCTTGCTAGTGTGTCCTTACTTCCTCAGCACCTCCCTTTCTCTTCATATTAGTTAGTTTTGAAATTGTTTTCTGAAGCCACAAATGCTAGCCTGTCCTGAGCTGAGTCCCCTCAAAGCTTAGAATACCTGAAGTTGTTGTACCAGTAGGAAGCTGTGCCTCCCAACTCTGCTCCCCAAAACAAGGACAGAGCCACACTTGGGGATACAAATCCTGAGGTTCCAAACAAAGTCCCTCTTTCACTTCCTTTGTATAGGTAGTTCTCCTTTTCATTCCACAAGTAAAGCACCTGACAGAGTCCAGAACATGTTGCCCCAAAATGTGCCACTTGAGAGCATTGGCTATTTTGAACTGTAAACATACGAAAGAGAAATAGATGCAACCGAGACAGCACTCTGACCTTCCCACCTGAAATCAGGTCATAGAGCACCAGGTAGTGTTAAAGTAGTGTTGATCAAAACTCCTTTAAGGCCTATTCCAGAAAAGCCACTTCTTCCTTGATCAGGCGGATAGACGATAGACAGACAGACAAACAAATCTAAATTCTGTTTCTGTCTCTGGTGGAGACCTAATATTTCAATATACCAAATCATTAGAGATAATCAAGCGAGGCCTGTCAGTAACAGTCAAAAGATCACACCCTAGGAAGGCTGATTTACTTTAAACCATGTTACAAAGAAGGGTGGAATAACTATGGAATGGTTATCCCTTTAATGAGATGTTTTTTTTTCTCCCCAAATCTCTGCTCTCTGTGCAGGCCTTTGCAGAGTTACCACGCAGACCTGCTTATGAGAATTCCTCTGAAAAGTGTAACTTTTCTTCTTTTTATCTTTCCCCCTTTCTTTTAGTTACTGGCAGAGCCTGCACACGCTCTCCCTGGTACTTCGGTCTTTCTCTGACTCTGCAGTTCTCCTCCACTCCTTCCTGCCAAGTGGATGCTTATAAAGAGCATGGTGTGGTCTCTCTTCTGCCCTGTGGCAGCTTCCAAGATTTCCAGTTTGTTTGACCTGGGGTTTCTTTTTTAAACTTTAATAAAATTGTTTTCAAGTTTCCTTTGGAGTTCATTCTTAAATATCTTTATTAGTGAGACTAAGAATCCAAAAAATGGTACTTTCCCCAAATTTCCAGTATCAGTATTCTTACTCTGGGAGATTGAGAGTCAAGTAAAAATTGCATCTGCCTAGCAAGTCTACCAACATAAATCTTTTCCATAAAGACCCCTATACATTCCCAGTCACCTTCCCACAGTCACTACCCTGAGAACCTTGAACCTTTGCCTTTAGCTTGTTGCGTCTCTACAACTGTATCAATCTTGTTTAGAAGGCCCCCATTCCCAGTCTACTTATGGAGTTTCCTATGAAGGGCACACACCCCGATCTACAATATGTAATATTGTATATATTGTATACATACAACACACCAACCACACACACACAACATATATATTAATATACATATGTATATTATATATCTGTAGTATATTAAACATTTGTATCTTTTTCTCTTTTTAACCTGTTTTATGCTATATGTATTTTAGGTATAGGCATTATAATTTTAAAAAAGAGAGGAAAAAATTTCCTCTTCATAAACTTAGAATCTTCTAGAACCAGGCTAGTCAGCCCAAATTTTCTATAATCCTTTATGCACCCAGGAGTTGGAGACAGGCCTGGATCCCACACTTGTGGCTGAGCAGGATGTAAAGATACCCATCCAGCCCCTCCCTTTTCCCTGTAGGCCAGGGCGAGTGCAACTCCTGTTCCAGAGTTCTGTTCCAGGATTTGACCCAAGCTTCAGTCTCCAAACCAGTTTCTGCTGGGGCGTGGTCCCACCTTCTGGTTTGATAAAGTGTTTTCCTATTTGATAATTGTTCTTCCTACACAAACCTCGTCAGTCAGCTCCCAGAGGGGAGCCATATGAGTGGCGCCATAGACTCTGATGGGATCTTCTTCATTGTGGAAACTAGAACAGAGCCACAGAGAGCAAGTTCTATGCTCACTCTGCAGGTTCCTGTGATTTACCTACTGTTCCCAGTCAGCAAAGGAGAAATCTCCATGTTCAGAAGTTCCAAGGTATCAGATCAGTCAAAGAGTGCCAGAGCAGAGTTTGGGGTCCAGCATTTGGCAGCAGGAGAGAGCCTACATCTTGGGAATCCAGCTGTCAAGTGACTGTCTTCTAATTTTCTCAACCCTGGACAAGCTAAAGGCAAAGGATATCTTTCCTCAGCTCCCACAGGACTTTTGGTCTCCCTCTACTGTTGTTTCCTAAATGCCCCCCTTCCCCGTGCTCTCTCAATTCAATCTAAGAACCGCTCTCTTTGGATCAGAGAATGAATTCAGGATCAGTCCAAGGGAGAGATGCATTAAAACAGGAATATCCATCTGGCTCCCACAGAGAGATGAGGGCAGGGTGGGGGAGGTGTGGGCTCATCCCATTAGCCCCTCTGCAGCAGGGACCCCTCCTCATCCCCAGGATCTCCATTGTTACACAAACGAAGTCCCTGGTACTGGAGTGTATTGGATGCAAATTGAATTAAGTCTCCATCTGTTATTCATTGCAGAAACGGGACTTTTCTCCCCCTTTCCTTTTCTGATTTTTTTTTTTTAAACTCTCCATGTTTCATACTTGCTAATGAGTGGATCTAATAGCATTAGGACTGTGGCTGGAAGCAGCTCTGCTCAGACTGGAGCCCCGTACACTCCACACCACCCCAAGAGACACACTCCCCCTCCCGCCCTCCTTTTGGATTCCTGCTGCCTCGGGCCTCCTAGAAAAAGTACCCAAGCTGTTGATTCAAAATAGATATTCATTTGCATGAAATTAGCATGTTGCTCATTTAATTCTTCATTCCACCCCCAGTTCTATCATCCCAGGTCCTGTCCAGGATACAGACTGGTCTGACTGGTGCAGGGAAAGAGGCTTGCAGTTTAGACATTTCTCCAGGAGCAGTTTTAGAAGAGATGGGTGGAGGGCAGCCTAAGACAGCAGAAGAAAGCAGGTAGGTACCTGTGAGCCAAAGCCTTCAGTAAGGTTTTGCCACCGTACTGAAATACCTGTTATTGGCATCTCTCTTGGGAAAGCATGATTGACAGTTGAGAGCATGGGAGGTAAGTGGGATGCTGTACAATAGAGAAGACAGAGAAATTAAGAAGATCTTGGAAGGGAAAGAAGCCACTTGCCCCTTGGATCCAGTTTGCATTGCTCCATGGCTCAGAATCAAAACCTTCAATACAAATGACAAAATCAAGATTGTCTATGGAGACAATGTCTGCATTTCCAAGAGATCTCATACAAAGATACAAAAGGTAACATACGACTGTACATGGGCATAGTGTTTGCGATCTCTGAATTTAAACCTATCAGCACTTTGATCTCCTCCCTAAACCTGAACAATGAACCATCTTACCCATTTCATCACAAAGCAGAAATTGTGTGTGTGGGGGGGTGGGTGTGTGTGCACACACGTGTGCACAGTATTATACCTGAGGCATTGTATTGATTTGTATTTTTTATAAATGAAGATTAAATGACATCCCCAATAGCTTCACATATTTGAACACATGTGTAGTCAGGGTTACGGTTTGGGGAGGTTATGGCGTGTTGCTGGACGAAGTAGGTCACTAGGGGAGGAGGCCTTCAAGTCTGCTCTCTCTGCTTTGAGTTTGGCGTTAGTGTTAGGATAAATTGGGAAAAAATGGGAGTACCTTTCAAGGCCCCTGCTGAGGTGGGCCACAAAAAAATTATGCCACACAATGGATCTGATGGAAGAGGTTTATTGGGGGAGGGGCAGGCAGGTAGAAATGCCTGATTGTTACAATTGGGATGTGACCTCCTCTCAGCTTCCTGCTCTGGCCACTTGCTGCCATGCCCTTTCCACCATTCTAGAACCTCTGGGACTCTAAACTAAAACAAAATCTTGGCTAAGTTGCTTTTGATCATGGCATTTTATCACAACAATAGAGAAGTGGCTAATACAGGAAGACAGGACTTTTAAATTGTTTGACAGTTTCATACACGCATGTATTGAATTTCAGTCATTTTTACCCTTTAATATCTTTGTGTTCCCCTATCTCTTGACAACTGGATCCTCCTCAGTAGGCCCTCTTCTATTTTCCTGTCTTTTGTCTGGTGGTGGTGGTGGTATGTGTGTGTGTGTGTTTGTGTTTGTTTATAAAGAAAAATAGGACATCAACTACATATTATTTATGATATATGTGTGTGTGTATGGTGCACATGCAGAGGGCAAAGGACAAACTTCCCAACACATGATTCTATCTTTCTACCACGTATGTGGTTTCTGGAGACAGAACTTAGACAGCAAGCCTCTAACCAATGGATCCATCTCGCTGGTCTGGCATTGACTTTTAAAAATAATCTAAGATGCTTCTCTAAGTATCTTGGCCACTGACACTCCGTGATTATTTCTCTAAGACCATTTTATTTTATAGAATAAAATACTAATAAACAGAGATTTATAAAGAAGAGATACATTTAGATTACAGCTCTGGAAACTGGGAAGTCCCAAAGCATGACACGAGCAACTGTCAAATGCTTTCTTGCTGCATCATAAGAAGACACAGGACAGCATGTGACAATTATGTTACAAGAAGATAGAACAAGTGTTCCAGGCTTGGTCTTGCCATTTCTTCTTATATGGTCAGCATTTCCCACCATACTAGGCCCCTTCTTTATGACTTCCTTTAATTCTTACCACATTCCCAAGCCCCATATCCAAATACTATCAGCCCAGGACATTAGAGATTTAGAGGAGAAGAAAGAGCCTATTTCATGACAGTATCTCTGAGACTGCTAGGATCCAGGGCTGTCTTGGTAATACTATTCGGTGGGATCTGCTAATCCATCTGTTCTGTATCCTCTGTATCTCTTGTTTTTGTTTGATAAACACAAATCATCCATCAGATTAACTTAAGAGGAAGGACATGGGATAGCTAAAGAACAGAATGCAAAAGTGAGCAACAGGCTTCCTGGAGGATAGAAAACAGGATTGTTTCAGGGATCAAAGTTTTGAGATTATCAGAGCACCTGATGATCACGTGAATTGGATGAATCCCACTTGCGCTCTCCACACCAAGCCTTGTCTCTCTGTAGGAGTTTTATCTGTCTGGAGAAGGCAAAGGGTGACTTTTTCTTGGCTCAAAGATGCTATTGTTGCCTTTGCTGTCTCTTCTAAGTATCTCAAAGGTTAGCAGTGGTCCCAGAAATAATGATCAATCTTCTTAGGATGCTGTCATTTAAAAAAAAAAAATCCACTTCAATAATTGCTGATCATTTTTCGTCGAGTTCTAAACACAGTACTGATCTCCGTAGACTGGCTAGTTTAAATTCCTGATCAATGGTGTCATTAAGGCTTCTCAGAATTGCGGGTAAGAGGTGTGGAAGGAGCAAGACTCCAAAGGAGCATCATCAAGCTCCAAAGGGCATCATCGAGCTATCATGAAGAGTGGGAAGAAGTGGGAAGATTGTCCAGAGCAGCCGAACCCAGCAGGTCCAACAAACCACATAAACTGGACAGGAGGTACCCAATCTCCATGACTCCGGGCTACCATATTGCCCATCACTAGTAGGAACGCTCTAGGCAGGAGGGTCCTCTAGAGTTGTGGTGTATAGAATCCTTTGCTTCTGTCTCACCAGTCTTCCCCTTATACTAGCCTGCAGCTCTTAACAATCTCAGTACATTGTCTGAAGAATCAGTGCAGTGTGATATAGCACGACCCAGATGTTGGCTCTTCTTATCTTGAGTCCTTTTATATTTTTGAGACAGGGTCTTGCTGTGTAGCCTTGCTGGGCCTGAAACTCTCTATGTAGACTAGGCTGGCCTTGAATTTACTAGGACTACCTGCCTCTGCCCCTGAGTGCTGGGATTAAAGGTGTGCATTACCATGGTGTTCAGCCTTCTTGCCCACTTTTTATCAAACATCAGAGGACGACCCAGGTGAGTCCCACTTGGGAGATCCCTGCTTTCCTCTCCGGAATCTTATTGTCTGTATTCCTCTGTCTCCTTCTGACCACTCCTTATCCCACAGAAGGAAGATGCCATCTTCACCTTTGCTTTTGGTGTCTCATAAACTCAAACATAGTACTTTTGCATAGCTTTTTAGATACGGAAACGGTTGCTCTTCTGATCGCAGAGCCTGAACTAGTAAAAGAACCAATATATGAGAGAAAAACTTCCTCCAGTGTGCCTTTGACCTTGCTCCCTGCAGAAAAAAAATGATCCTTGAATTATAGCACCAAGGAGCTTTTGACCCCATCCTGAGCCTGGCTTACATTTAAGACCTATCACATTAGCTGTGAGCCAAGCCGCTGCGCCTCAGCTGACCAGACAGCACACCTAGCTCCTGTTACATTGTTCCCGTCTTCAAATCCCTCTCCAGCCAGAGGCTAGCAGGGGTTGGTCTCAGCTCATCACTGCACATTTTCACTTAATTCCAGTCCTCCCTCCTCTTGACTCTATCAAGTATTAATCTTGCTATGAGTCCCTCTGTTTCTGCTTTTAGCTTGACCTTCAGACTTACCTGACATTGCTTTTCTACCGACTTCCCTGGTACCTCGTAACAGCTCTCCTGTGGCTCCTCTCTTCCCTCCTGGCCTGCTGGACATAGGTATTATCCTGGTTTTGTCATTGTAGGCAGGTGTCTGGAAAGCTGGGAGAAAAATACACTAGACAAGAAAATGAAGGCACAGGAGATGTAGCTCAGTTGGTAGCATGCTTACCCAGCAGGCACAGAGCCGTAGGTTCGAACTCCAACAGTCCAACAAAAAGCAAAAGCAAGCAAGGGCATGGTGGTTGAAGCCTCCAATCCCAGCATTCTGGAGGTAGAGTCAGGAGGCTCTAAAATTCAAGATAACCCTCAACTACATAGCAAGTCCAAAGCTAGCCTGGGTTACGTGAGACTTTGGTGAAAAAATATTTTAAAAAAGAAATGAAGATAAGTTTAAACAGAATTCAATTTTACCAACATGCAAAGTCATACTGAAAAAGCCATGATGGGGCATGAGATGAGGATGTAAATCCTGAGTCACTTTGGACCAAACTGGTAGAATTTTGTGGAACAAGAGAAAGGGATTTTACAGGAAACAGGGAAAAATAGTTAATCTCATTGTGGCAGTGGCTACCTGCTATTAATCAGTAGCATGGCTGATGCAGTATAATTCTTGTGTTCAGCTTCCAGCAGAGTATGGACCCAGCCACAAGAGAACTAGATAGAACAGGAAAGAGCCATGGAGATTGGAGATGGCAGAAATAGTCAGGCTATAAAGCTCCCCACCAGCATCGCTGCCAGACACAGGCACTCTGCAATTTCCAGCTCCAGGATACACAGAGGGAGCTTTAGACTCAGATCGATTCTTCCAGGGTAACGCTAAGAGGATCAGATTTGTTAGGTGGAAGAATGAAAATTCCTGGCTCCACTAGCTTGAATTTTTATCCTTCATAAAGCACATGTGGAAGTCAGATCTATAGCATTGGAAAATTCGGACTTTGAAGGTTTTTAAAGTTGTAGAGACTCCACACTGATGAATGAGATTGGGTGCTGTCACAGAAGACTTGACCGAGAGTCTCCCCTTTCCTCCTCTCTGATTCTTTCTATCCACCCCACCCTGTGAAGGCACCCTATTCTTCCTTACAGTATCAAGTTGCCATCTTGGAAGCCAATACTAGGTCTGGATTGCTTTGCTTGGTCTTGAACTCCATAGCCTCCATATAAATGACCTAGTTTTAGGGTTTTCTTCTTTAGTAGCACAGAAAGACTGAAAACAAACACTAGCGCAGAAAGGGTCAAAGCAATGAGTCCTAGCTTAGCACCCAGTGACTTTGATGCCACCCTGGGTCAAAGCTGGACAAGAGTATGGGAAGGTGAGAAGGGGTGGGGCTACATGGTAATTCAGTTCTTCCCTCACTAACGTCTACCCAGAGTGACCCAGATATCCTAAAGATCACAGCTGTTACCAAGTTCAGAATTCCCCAAGTGGCTTCCAACCTCTATGTTTCACCCTCAGCATTTCCCAGGGGATCTACTCCCCCAGCATCTGTTACAGGAGACTAAGTCATTGCCCACATAGAATTTCCCAAGCCAGGCACTTAAGTGCTATCTCTGACTCCTTCCTCTCCCTTAAGCCTCTGGTATTTAAGCAACCTGGCTTGACAATTCTATCTTCTCAGTAGACATCAAAATATATCCTACCCTCATCCTTAGTATGAGAGATAGCTTGCTTTGAGGCCACCTCTATCCTTGTCTAAGGTGTTACAACAACCTTCAACGCTATCGTTGATTTATCAGCTTCTGTTCCTGCCCTGCTCAGGTTCATCTCTCATAACATACTTGTATTTGAAGATACTATAACGGAGGCAATGGTGGTGACAAAGACCTGTAACCCAGCTACCCAGGAAGCTGAGCCAAGCAGACTGTAAGTTCAAGGTCTGCCAGAACTAGAAAGTGAGTTCGAGGCTAGGTTGAGCAACTTAGTGAGATCTTCTCTCAAGATGAAAAGTTAAAAAAAGGAAAGAAAGAAAAAAGAGCTAGAGACATTGCTGTGATGTTGAACACTTGCCTACTGTGTATAAGGTTCAATCCCAAGTATTTCACACAGAAAGAAGGGGAGGGAAGGGGAGGAAGTGGAGAGGAAAAGGCTCTACTGATCCTGTTGGTCAAGGACAAAGTCCAAGTTCAATACCTTGCCTAGGAAGCCTCTGTGACCTACCTCTCTCTATTCACTCAGCTTTACTCCTCGATACAGCTTGCTCCAAGTCCATGTTCTAGCCACACAAACCAACATGTGGTTTTCACTTCATGCTCCTGTACTTACTTCTACATCATTGGTCCAAGGGATCCATCCAGGAGCAACACCCTTCCATTCTATTTAGTCTAGGTTAGACTCAGTGAGGCCCCAAAACTGTATTGTTTCCTCTTCACAGATTAAAAAATGCTTTACGATGCATTAAGAGATTTCTCTTCTCTCACAACCTCATACACCCTTTAGACTCCGCCAATTCTGCTGTCATAAGATGACACCTTCACTATTGATCAAATTCCCCCCTCGTTATGGTTATCTGCATCTATCGTCTTAGTATATATAACAGCAGTTTCCATGGAAGCAAGGACAGTCTACTGTCCCCCAGTCCAGCTCTTTGTAGACACTTAATAAACTTCAAAGAAATAACTATACTAATAAATAATGACCAAACCCATGCTCCTTCGTCATCGTGGAAGGGACAACAATGCTCATAATGATCGTCTCCTGCTTCCTGCCTTGAGTGGTAACATCAGGTTCTCACCACAGCTTTGGATGGCTTTGCATCTGGGCACACTGGAGGCAACTTGACCCTCTCATTTATTACCTAGGGAACAAGAACAAATTGGTTAATTCCGCTAAGCCTAAATGTCCCTCCTCTGGCCAACGGGGGTAATAAAATACAACTCCTATTTTTATTGGAAGGATTTACAAAATATTTATAGTGGTTTTGAGTCTGTGTGTGTGTCTGTGCATCTATGTGAGTGTCTGTGTATGGATATATGCATGTGTAAATATATCCATAGGAGGCTAGAGGTTTTAGATACCCTGGAGCTGTAGTTACCGGTGTTTGTTGAACAATCTGACATGGGTGCTAGAAATCTAACTCTGGTCTGGTCCTCTTTAAGAGCAGTACCTGCCCTGAAGCACTAAGCCATCTCTGCAGCCTGGATGACTAGAAGTTTACAAAAGGCTATGAGTAGCTCTATATTTGGAATCTGGTAACTGCTCAAGAAAAAAAAAAAAAATCCAGGTTACCATCACTTCTCCACCGTACTCCTTTTTTCTCACTCAGCTTCTGTAAGCCTAAGTCTGGGGGAGGGATATGATTAAGTTTGCTAATGGGAAACATTAATGATGTATTTTTAACCCGAAGTTTCTGCATATGTTACTGTAAATGTCGAAAAAGAAGGGACTTCATGGAAATCCTAGCTGTTATTTTGTCTCCTGCTTTTTCTAAGATGAAAGTATCACAAAAGAGTCACAGCCACAGCTAGAACACTGGGCCACTGCCAGTGAGCCTGGACCAAAGAAACAGTTGCCTCTTCCTGCAAAGGGACAGAACTCATTAATGCTAACGGCCTTTGTGCAGCTAATTAGCAGCATCTCACATTCAATATTTACCCTTGTGTACTCTGAAATTCCACTTTCTCCTTGAGACACAAGCTGTTTCTCTACCTGACTCATGGCAAGAAAACCCTCTGCGCCAGACTCCAGCTTCCCCTCTGCTTGGATGAAGGAGGGGGCTTCCCTCCAGGGGCTGAGGTTTTCATTCCAATCCTGGGAGGAGTGCACAGCGGTTGGAGTCCTCCTCCAAAGGAGGGGCCGTTTTCATGATTCATCCGAGCAGCTGTGAGCCCCAAGTACCTACCCAGACATCAGTTTCTGTTCAACCATCTCTTCTTTCCTCTGAAAGTGGTCATTCTCTAGGGCTAGTGCCTACAAGTCTACAAGGCCTGAGAGAAGATGAACTGTCTAAAAAAGCTTTTGGGCAACTCATCTAGGCATGGAATCCCTGGGGATTTGCTCATTTAATCCATTGGAATTGAACCTTTAATGGTAAGGGCTGGTCTTGGAATCTCCCAATCTTACACAGACTGATCTGGAGCAATCATGGTGCAGTGTGGTAAAGAAGGCCATTCACATAAGATGAGGGATACCAAGAAGGACCTTCTAGAGGAATAATCAGTAAACTCAGAATTCTGAATAGGTCTCTTTCTTATTAGAGAGATCTGGTGCCCTGAACCCTCCTCCTCTCTCTGAAACAACAGCTATGAATGGAGGAAGGACCATAGTTCTGGTGCTACATGAAGCAAAGCTGCCATGGATACTGCTCCAGAGGGCATGTCTTGACTAACATGCTAATCATTGTTCTATTAGAAGGGACTCATTTGGCCATGCTTTTCTGAAAGGCCTCCCTCTCAGCTCACTGCAGCATTCTTCCCATTGTCTGAGGTCCTTTTCAGCTCCCCACCTACCATCACCGTGATCCATCAGCAAATGCTGATTGCACAGTTGACCACAGGGGCAGAGATTTCATCATGCCTCAAGAGATGCTGGCCCCAGACCAATCCCTCAACCCTGTGAATGGGGTACTTGGCCGATGCCCAGCCTCTGAGTGCACTGGTGTTTTTGACTTGTCACCGGCCATGTTTGAGTCAAAACTCAATATGGGGCATCAGGAAAGAGAGTCAGAATACAGTGGTTTGGTGGTCCGTGATTTAAGGACCAACGTCTTCTCATGCATGCTCAGGAATTTCCCACAAATATCTCTCTCTCTCTGTCTCTCTCTGTTTCTCTCTGTCTCTGTCTCTCTCCCCTCTCTCTGTCTCTGTCTGTCTGTCTGTCTGTCTGTCTCTCTCTCTCTCTCTCTCTCTCATATACACACACACACACAGCAAGAGAGACAGAGACAGAGAGACAGAGATGAGGAAACATACAGAAAATGAGAGAGAGAGAGAGAGAGAGAGAGAGAGAGAGAGAGAGAACACACATAAAGCCTTTCCTGACAGCCTTTGCTCACCAGAATACTGAATACCAGGTGAGTACAGTTGTTCAGTAAGGACAGATGAATGGGCTTCCTGACATTTTTAGGGGCTGACAGTTGGCAGAGAAAACTATTGTTGAAGAAGACCAATGTTAGTACCCAGACAGCGCACCTCAGTGTATATGAGCTAATAAAAGGATGGCATGGGTCAGTGGGGGTGAGGTTTGAATGGAGAATGTCTTCTGGTGGGTCCTTTCCATAGAATTCTTTACAAGTCTGAACTGGCCCAAGGGTTTTAGTTATACTATAAAAAAATACTTGGTCCATCTCCCCAAGTTCCAGCCTGTGCATAGTGATGGCTTCAAAGTAGGCAAGGAGATGCTGGGTAAACTACAGCTAGTGTCTATTCCTCGGTCTCTATGCTTCCAGGGTTCTTTCTACACTGCCCTAACAATTTTCCTATTTATTTCCTCTTTTTGTCCCTTGGTAATGCTTTAGCACAATGCAAGTACTGCCTTGAAGAGGTGTACAGCCCATCTTTACTACAGAATTAATCACAGAAACAGCGCCCTCTCATGCAAGCCAAGGCATTAGATCCTGGCCTAAGACAGACTCAGACTTATGCAGTCTAATGTGAATATCTAAATATCAGTCTTAGACTGGGGAGATTTTTCTACATGTGAAACCTTGATAGCCACATACATACATACATACATACATACATGGGAGATCTCCTGCCCTGTGCTTATGCCCCTATCTTACTCAGAGAAGAGATATACACATCGTTTACAAATGTCAGAGCTGAGAAAAAAATCTAGATGTCTTCCTACATAGGACCCTCTTGACATATGACTAGAACCAAGATCTCAAAAAAAAAAAAAAAAAAAAAATTACTTGCTTGACTTCAAATTTACCCAGAAATTTGAAGCCCACCCTGGCTCTCACAACAGTGTTGCACTTAGAATCTCACATAGCTTTCTGAGGTTGTGCAGCCAGGATAGTGACACCTGCTTAAGGCCATCCCTCCCCTGCAGGTCTGTCAGAACCTGACCATCATGACTGACTAATAACAGCTGAAGCCTCAGCAGCCACCAGAAGCAGCTGGGCTATAAGATAAACTAGTTAGGGAGGGGAGGCCCAGAATTTGCTACCACAAACTGAAGTCGACTTAGATACAACGAAGGCAGAAAGAGTCTGTTACTGTCACATCATCTCCTAGGAGCAATGCACATATTTATCTTTCTGGAAGCGTACCAGGAGAATAATGGAAGGAATGACAACAGGAAGTACTGCCGAGGGTCTACAGAAATAAACCTCCCTAAAATAATCTTGATTTTTCCACAAATTTCACTTATTTTGTGGCCCTTGGAGGCCCTATTTTCCCCATGCTAATGTGCATTACATAACATATTTCATACTATATGATACATTACATAGCCTTTCAGCAAGGGTAGGTGACCACAATGAAGTAACTTTTTCAATACTAGGGAAATTGTTGCCTTAACCAATGTCCTCCTTCAGCCCTTGGATATTTAGTAAAAACAGTCTCCAGAATATACCTATCTTATTCCATTAAATTCCATCAATATGGAAAACATTCAACCCTCTTTTTCTCATCTCCTGTGTCTGTTATTTTTCTGTGATTAAACACCATGATCCAAACAATTTGTAGAAGGAAGGACTTACTCGGGTCTATAGTTCTAGAGGAATAATAATCCATCACCATCATGGCCAGACTCTTTGCCAAAGTATCACAGGAATGGCCTCTAGCGCAGTTGCTGTTTAAAATCCTTGTTTTCCTCTAACTCCTCTTAAGCCAAGCCCTCACAGTGTATAACTTTCAACACTGGCCATCATGATCCCAAGATCCTACCAGGATGGCCTGCTAAGCTCTGCATAGGTACAACCACTTTTCTACTCCAAAGTTCCAAAGGTTTTTACATCCCTGCACAAATGATATGGTCGGGTTCTTTATTTCAACACTCTACTCTTGGTACCAATTTCTGATTAGTTGCTTCTCTGTTGCTGTGATAAAGCAGCATGGCTAAGGCAACTTATAGAAGAAAGACTTTTAGTTAAGGACTCCAGAGGATTAGAGTCATAACAGTGAGGACAGCATAGAAGCAGGTGGTAAGTATAGCAGTGAGGACAGGAAGTTGAGCGTTTTCATATTGAACCATAAGTATGAAGCACACAGAGAGAAAACTGGAAATAGGTGAAGCTTTCTACTCTCAGTTTCTAGCCGCAGTGATAAAATTCCTCCAGCTAGCCCATGCTACTGAAATCTCAAACGACAAGTTAATTCAAATTCCTAAGACTATGGGTGTAATTTCTCTCATTCAATGGGTCACTTCCCTGTTAGTGAATTTGTAGCTGCGTACAGAAGCCATTCCAGGGATGAGGAAGCATACGATAATGAGACTATGTCCAGGGAGAAACTTTAAACTCTTCTTCATAAGTTAAATGCTCAAAACCCTACCATCAGGCTTCTCAAAAGTGACCTGGCTTCAACTTCTTTTCCTGTAAACCAGCCCACCCAATCCTGTTTTCTTGTCTCTTGTCATGATTTATTTGGCCTTGCTAAGATGATCCTTTCACAGTCAATCTAACTAGCCCTTTGAGAAACTTACCTGAGTTCTCCCACAGTGTATGTAAATCATATGTATAAATAAGCTGGGTTATTTTCTCTTGTTAATCTCCCTTTTGAGTGTTTAAGTCACAGGCCTTGGGTACGAGGGCCAAATCTGAGGCCTCAGAAATCTGAGGCTTCCTATTGTTTTATCACAGCAAGAGAAAAGCAACTAATCAGAACTTGATACCAGAATAGGGTGCTGAAATAAAAAGGGCCAAGTCAGAGGCCCAAGGACACTTCTTACCATCCTTTCCCCACACCTGAGGCTCATTGACCTTCGGTAACATAAGGTGGGTTGTCCCCCACATCCACCCCCAACATCCCCAGGACACCACTATAATATCTTATGTTCCCTTGCTTGGCTGGAAGCTCACCTTGCAGTTTCATTAGTAGAGAGCAGAGTGGCCTTTTTCCTCCTCTACATTGGGATCCACTTCCAACAGTTGCTGGGCTGAGCCTGAAACCCAGGTTAATCCTTTATCTTTATGACCTTAGCAGAGGTTATTCTCACCTCGTTAGGCTTCGGTTTCATCCTGTGCTGGCTGGATTAATAATATAACACACCTCAAAAACTGTTGTTCATGTTAAAGGAGAAAGTAGGGAACCTGACACAGAATGTGTTATATGAACCCAAGGTGTTATAACTATACATAGCTGTATTGAGATCTAATAGTCTGCCTGTTAGAAAATGTCTCTGATGACTCGAATGGGTTTGGAGAGGAGAGGCAGCTCCATGGAGTTATCTAACTTTCAAGATTAGGAAATATAGACCAATCCTACTCTCTTATGTGAAAGAGTTACAGTGACTCTATTAGCTTTCTTGTCTGAATCACTAGACATATGTCCCAAAGTCCTCTCCTTCCCGGGAAGGCCTGTTTTAAAGACTGATTCTCAGATCCTACCTTTAACTTGCTGATTCCAACTTTTGAATTAGATTCTGGGAGAGACAGCCTTTAAACACTGGGTCCTTTCAAGGTGATCCAGAGGTGACTGAAGTTTTAGATTGACAGACAAAGAACAAGTTTCCCTGGCCTGAATCTGCCCAGCCAGGCAACTTGAAATGCAGATTTCTGCAGATTCTGTGGGCAAGGGCCACAGACCAGGGCACCCTGGTTTACCCTTTGCTCTCCAGCACTTCACCCACTCAGGGCTGCTACTCCATAGATCTTGTTTCCAGCCTGGGTGGCATTTCTATAGCGGCCCCTCATTTCCTGCCAAGAACAGAGCTGGCCTCTCTGATCCTGGCTCTCAGCCCAGCCAGGCTGTAGGTGGATCATTAAAGACCGCTGGACCTCTTCTGGAGGACTCTGGGGGTGTGTTGTGGAGGGAGAGGCATGACCAGGGTGGGGGTATATTCAAGAAGCTGTTGCTATCAAATCTGGGGAGCAGACAGTCCATGGCCCAGACAGTCCTCTGTTACTCATGCAGAGATAATTCATTTAAGGGGAATGCAGATGGGAGAGATGGAGTGATTCAGAGGCTGAAGGCATTTCAGTGGGGCTTGGTGACTGAAAAGCACTTATTAACCCAGGATGCTTAAGCATTAAACAGGGCCGGGGGCTGGGTAGACACTGTAGAGTCGCCCACACAGGATTTTGCTGGAAGGTTGGGTGTTATGAAGTAAAATTCCCCACTCTCAGCCCAACTAAGAGCTAATTCACCCCTTAAATCCTCAGTGAACTCACGTTTTCTAGGCTGTTCAGGTAGTTATCATCTGGCCTATACAGCCATCCCAGGAAGAGATAAGCTGAGAAACTATAAAGTGTCAGACAAGAAGAAAAGCTTTTCTGGGATTTAATTTGAGCCATTGATCACCACCTCCCATAGGAACAAGTTATTTCTCTGTGAGCTGTCATCTGTGAAAGCAGGTGGCTTGATCACCGGAGACCTTGCATGGAAGAGAACTACAGGAGTCCTCAAGGCCACGGGCTACTCCCTATCATCCTTTCCCATACCTGAGAGTCAGTGTCCTTGGGCAGCATTAGGTGGGTCATCCTCCAACACCCACTCCCGATCCTATCCCCAACTATAATAGCGTATGTCCCCTTGCTTGGTTGGAAGCTCCCCCTGCAGTTTCATTTCTGTCCACTTGCATCTTGGGAAGAGGCTCTGGTTTAAAGCAGGCTATCTGGCCCCTGGAAATAAAAGGAAGTGCTGTAGTGCGTGGAAGGAAGCTCCTTCTATTTGTCTCTGTCTACTTCTTCTCCTGGCATAGAGAGATTTTTCTCCACAAACCATTTGTCTTTTTTATAACCTGCCTATTCTGTGTCAGATGAATGCAAGGCAGCAAAGAAGCTGAAGAAGACCTTTGCTTGGACGCTTGAGACTATGCTAGTAGATCATGGCAAAGCAATTGGGACCTACCTCCTGCACAGGTGCTGGAGTCAAGGTGGCATGGGTGAGTTGCACCTTCAAAGGACTGGAAGTGAGCTCTTCCAATGAGCAGGCAGAGGACTGGCCAGCAATGAAGGAGTTAATGGCAGCCAAGCCTTCTTCCTCTGCCCTCTCTTCTCTCACTGGACCCAGATGAATAGCCAGTCAGTAAAATGACCCAGTGGAAGGAGTCCAGAATCAACCACTCTGATCCCAGGGGCATTTGTACTCTTCACAGCACAAATCAAATCACCCAGAGTGAGAACTGGCAGGCTGCAGAAGGCCCAGAGACAAGACAGCCCTCTGGCCCCTTCAAGCACAGCAGGGACTTAACCCAAGTCAGAACCTTAGCCCATGAAGCCCATAGGAGACTGACCTGCCTGGTTCCTGTGGGTCTGGAATCTCTGTGATTTCTCCCTGAGACTCTGTCCTTTTGTCCTGTACAGCAATGCCACCTCCTTGTCACAGTTTATACTGACCTTGACCCATGTGGGTGCTGTGTTGATGGGAAAGCAGGTAGAGAAGTCACATTTGAACAGAAGTGGAAAAATTCCAATCCCAGGATCTGATAGAACCTGAGACTCCTCCTCTCCACTCAGGCAGTCTCTGCTGTGTGCAAAGCTCTATCTCTCCTGCCCCCAGCTCCCTCCCTCTAGGAGAGAATGCCCCAGCCTCCTCCAGCACCCCACTGGCTCTTCTGTACAAGGCTTTGTCCTCTTGAAAGCCTGCAGATTTATAGTTCTCAGCTGCAGACATTCCATCCCTACCATTCCAACCTCTCACAACCCTTGAACACCCTCCTCCATGTCCTCTCCCAGCCTCCCTGAGTTGCAAGTTGTGGGGGTGGGCAGGAAGGGAAGGTTGACCTCTAAATACAGAGATGCTCAGTCTGAAGGAGTCTCCTCTGTCAGGCCACCCAGTCATCAGTTTCCTGGAACTTGAGCAGCTATGGCCTGTTAGTAGCCCAGAGACTGTCCACAAAAAAGTAAACACATGTGACTATCCATTTCACTGTGGTTCTCTGTCTAGCAGTAGCCATGTATTTCTAGAATATTCTATTCTGTAATAATTTTCATGTGAATCTGCAATGATAGGACTTAGGAAACCCCATCTCCTTCAATCAAATTAAGTATCTCCAGCCTGGGAATATTGTGAGCAAACCCTAATAAAATTCTGGTGATGTCATTGGGCTATTTGTATGGGAAGAGATGATGGTCAAAGGTGGAAATCTGCTTCACAGAGAAAGCTTTAGACACACTTTCAAGCTGTGTGGATAAGCCCTAGCCTTAGAGACCATACCTGAAGAATGGACCTGAAGCTGTGTTTGATGGGGGAAGATGAGGTATACTACTTACCAAGAGGTATCTCTTCAAATGTTAGAGAAGGTCTTTGTGAGCTAAGGCTATTGTCAAAATAATTGTTAAAGAGTAATGACCTTGCAAAGCAAGTTGAGAACAGGCCACAGAGAAATGAAGCCAAGATACAGGCTAGGAGCTGGCCCCAAGCCTGGGAAGCAGCATCATATCTACAGGGCCAAGGGACCAGAAGAGGCAGCCAGAGACTGGTACCTGGAGGAAAGCTCAGTGGGTGATCCCTACGAGCAAGGGCAGGTGTCTCAGCAGTCACCTCCCAGGAAGTTTTTGGTCTTGGCTCAGATGAGTCAGATGGAGTAGGGCCACCATGCTAAGAAGTACAGCTGTGGCCACCCGTTGGCCATCCCATATGACTATGATGGCATTTTGAACTAGCCTTAGAGGGAGAGACAAAGGCACTGTAGAAAGCTCAAGCATGGGCCCTGGACGCCTAGAAAGTGGGTATCTCTTGCAAGTTGCCCTCCATGAGCCCCAACTAGCCTTGTCTATGAAGCATCTTTAACAGGGCTTTGCAGAATTGTGTTAAGGGTCTGAGGCAACTAATGAGTAACCCTTATATGATTACAGGTATGGAATAGTAGTTATCTTTCATAGTCATCAGGACACTCATTTATTATATGTAGATTCATAAATAGCTCAAACAATGTGAACATGATGCTTACTTGTAGGGGAACCATTCTCTCCCAATACTTACCTGTCTCAATTTGGCTTGCTCACCCTCGTTTACCATACCCTCTCCCAGACAGGACCCAGGAAGCTAGAGCCACAGGTGAGCATCGCACCAGGTCCAGCTGTGAGACTATAGAGAAGGCAGAAAGATGTGGGAGAAATTTCAGTGCTTTAGAACCGCTCCTGAAAACATTTGCTTAGACTCTGAAGGGAGAAGAGATGAATGTGAAATCCCATTTTGAGTCACCAGTAGCTATACATCAGCTGCGCCTTAAAGACTGCAACTATTCTAGGTTTGGGGAAAAATAAGTAATGTGCCGATTCAGGAATCACTGCTGTGAGAAAGAGAGATGAGGCAAAAATCTTTCTCTCCTCATCACACAGCCAAGCCCAATTTACAGCTCATATTTCTGGCTGGAGCATGTGAGAGAAGCATAGCCCGGCAGGCACGGAGAGGAGCCCTGCTGGAGCGAAGAAGATAGAGGAAAATGGTTTGAGCATCCATATTACAAGAGGGAGGTGTTTTGAGGGCAGCCATTGGACCCTGGCAGAGAGGGACCTTCTTTGCGGCAACCATAAGAACTAAGATGTGCTTCAATTGAAAGAAAAATGTTCTTATCCACATAACTATTTTTCAGGATCAGGCAGAGGAATTGACAACGTTGATTCATTTAGCTCAGCAGTATTCAGGTCAAAATCAATCTTGTCAAAAATCCATCACCCACACTCAATAAGTAAGAAAAGGGATACAGGCTCCAGGGAATCAATCACTCCAGCAGGGAGAGCCAAAAACAGATCTATCATGAGGAAGCTTGCATTACTCAATGGACTAACTTTGCATATGCCCTGGGACCCCACCCAAGGTCATAGTCTTCAGCCCCATGAAACATTCAGAACTCCAAGCAACATTCAGAACTAAGACGATCCAAGAGCAGGTAGGCAAGCTACGTTAATCCCCTTGCAGCCAAAACTCCATCGAGGCCTGCAGCAGATTTATACAAGGGCACTTTGCACAGGATCTGCACTCAGCTGGCTGGTACAGCCCTATGGAGATCTGCAAGAGTCACCACCACTTACTCTCCTGTTGTCCCCAAATCAATGTGCAGCCTCACATCTGTGGGGAAGAGAGATAATATCCATTCAGTAGCTTCCTCCCTGTACCTCTCTCCCCTGTAGGACAGGCTGAACGGCCTCTACAAAGTCCTCTGGCCTTAGAAAAAAGCACAAAATAGGAAGCCGAGGGCTCTCCCATCCTCTTTGTATCTATATCAGAAGTTGGAATTCCCCAAAGCTAATGTAGAGTTGGAAACTCCCAAAGCTCAAACAAGGCAAACCTGATATCTTCTAATATATATATATATATATTAAAAAGTGCATGAATACACCAGAGAAAGTTCTTCACCAGCTAGATGATAGGGAGGCTTGGGTCCCATCTTCACCATCCATTACTGGCTTAAGCCAATTATTTCATTTCTCTATGTCCCATTTCATATGCAGAGTTGGAAAGGATAATGGTGCGTGCAAGTGTTAGGATGACTGAAGACCCAGAGACTACTTGTGAAGGAACAGCATATAGACTACACTACCAGGAAGCGCTTCTTAGAAAAAGGTCCCTGCTGCCCACAATTTATGGCTTCTAGTCCCACCTTCCTAGACTTTTAAAACATGTGCACCCGATGTTGCATGAATTCCCCTACTCAGTAAGTATCTATTAACCACTGGTTTCTCTAGATCTCTTCTACATACTGGTGGGGTAGTGGATGCACAGGATGTAGGAAGAAGGCAGCCTTAAATACATCAGTTAACAGTGCAAAGGTAATAAATGGCCCAAGGAAACCTTTGCAGCAGAGGAAGGAGGAAGAAAATGGAAGAAGTGTCCTAGGGAACTAGCTGAATTTGTTTCCACAAAGCACTCCCTGAATGGGGTATGATTGAGTTAAACCTGAGGTGACTGCATTAGAGCTAAGGGCAGTTGAAGGGCTTGGAGGCAGTGTGAAGGCTGGTGCTGAGGGAGCAGGATGGAAGGGGCCACAGTCTGTACTGTCTTTAGATGTAATGAGAAGTCACTGGAAGCAATGTTGTCCAATGATATGCTTTGGAAAAGTGGTACCCAGTGTTTTGGAGAGAATCTAAGCAAGAGAGTGAAAGGAAGCAAGCGAGTTCAGAGGCCCTAAAGAGTTCCAGGAGGATGGGAGTGTCATCCTAAGAAGTAAAAGCAGTGTTGGGGAGTTGGTACTAGAATACAAGACACTGTTTTTGGAGGCAGAAAAGCTGTTCACACTGCATTATCCTTTTTGTTGCTGTGTTAGATATGAAAGGCAAAGAACGGATTCCTCTGAAGTTGTATCTTTAACCACTGAATTCTAACTATGGCTCAGAGGCAGTCTTGGAGGAAGAGGTTAGGATGTGGAAGTACAGTGAAGAACTCTGCCAAGTCAAAGTGCATATTAGACTAGAGAAGGGCAGTCAGGTCTAAGAGCTTAGACTTGGAGCCATTGCTAAGAGATGTTGACTCAAGGTCAAATATCAGAATGAGATCAGCTAGGGAGAAGGTGAAAGGAGAGGACAGACCCCCACCCCAACCCCCAGAACAATCACACCTTCTAAATGCCTGTGGGTGTGTAAACTTTACTGGTGGCTGGCTCTAGACAAGGAAGGCATTTGGTCCCCTGCATAATGTGGCCAGTTGGGTTTGCTACAGCTGTGTATTTCTAGAAGATAGGTGGCATCCAGCTCTAATGCCAACAATTTTGAGTATTCTGAACTACAGGAAGGGGGAAATGGAAGGAAGATGGATCTCTCCTTTGAGTGTGGTGCAATGTTATATGAACCTCACATGGCCGCTTCCGGGGCAAACTATATTTACAGACTTCTGCAGCTGCTGATGTCAGAAAGAACATTAACACGATCCCCAAGAGCTTGAGTTTCGGTCTGCATGGTCCCAGCCTGATTCTGCTGTAGCAATCCGTTACAGGTGACTCTGTAAAGTTCCCAAAGTCTGAACTATGTTCAGTCTTTTCACACCTCTGCCTATTGCGACTCCGAGAATCATGCAGTGGGTCAGCCATTCTTTCCAGTCCTTTCCATGCCAAGCCGCCACTATGCACCCAGAGCTAGAGCACTGAGAGGGGATGCTCATAGCCCCACACCAAGTGGGGTTCCAAGGAAAAGGAAGCGAGATCCTCGTTTTCCCTTTCCACATGCTGTTGTGCCATCAGGGGGAAAGACCATCTCAGAAGCTCGTCACACTTAGCCACACTCTGAGTCCCTTCGTGACTATGAGACCACTGAGCTTGGATCATGGATCACTAACACCTAGTACTGAACGTGCCCCATCCTGGGCAGGTGATTAATTAATAGCTGACTGTGAACAGATGAATCAACAGCTAGAAATAAGCTCAAGGGTTAGGGACCACTAGAGAAGACTTAAGGGGACCATGGAAGGTCTTCTTAAGGAACTATGACTATAAGGAAGAGAGATGCTACAGTGGAGCTGACAGACCTAGTCCTAGGAAGGATGGAGGGGTGAGGCTGTACCCCACTCTCTATATACACCAACTTCAAGAATGATGCAATGTGAGGCAGGAAAGGAAGCAGGAGGAAATAGGCAGTGAGCTCAATTTCACAGCTGGGTGGGCTGGGGCTGTGCCAGAGAATTCATTTCTGGGACAGCAAGACAGCTTTAAGTTCCTGACTCCCTCTTTGCTTCAATTCCCCCAGTCAGGCGTCTGGATAGATCCAGCCTGATAATCTAAACTCTAGAGCCTACATCCCAGACTCCCTCGCTGCCTTCCAGCCCAACCCCCTGCTGCCAGGCCAGACTGAAGCCTCATCTCCAGAGCACTGGCACACCATCACTGTTGCTGCTTTAAATGAAACTTCTAATAAAGACAGTCACCACTTGTATAGCGCTTCCTAGCTGCTGTTCACAGACGTCTATTCCCCGTGTCTCTATCATCCTCCCCACTCCTGCCCCTAGACAAAACCATGTTATGTAGCCCACAGTGACCTTGAACTGACCCATCACCATTGTTCCTCAGCCTATGAAGTGCTGGAATTTCAGGAGTGCACAACCCAGCCACCTGCTTCTTCTTTAGTCCTAAAACCAACCTTATTAGGTGAGTGATGTGGACGCTATTATTTTCACAGATGAGAAACCAGGGTCTAAGAAAACTAATATGTCTAAGAATTTACAGTCAGAAAGCATTAGAACCTGGACCAGACAGCTGTCTGACTTCAAGTCTCCTTCCTCACACTTCCAGGGTAATCAGGTCTCCATGTGATATAGGAAATGCAGAGAAGAGAGGACACCTGACCATTGTCCACTAGTATGGTCTTCTAGCAAGGCAAATAGGAATTATGTCATACATGATTACTGTGCCCCAGGTTGTGCACTAAGACACCCACTCCCATAGCAGGGCATCCTTCTATGGCCCTAGGAATAAGATCACATCCCTTTCCCCAAGCAAGCATCTTCTGGCCAGCTAGGAATGAGAAAGTAGATAGAGTCTTCTCTTCATTCTGACCTGGACAAAAGAATTCTCTCTTATCTTTCCTCCTAAATGGGAAAAAAATGGGCATGGAGTAGAACTGAAAATCTAGGTCCATCTCAAGGGTTAGAAAGAGAATCAGAATCCAAGCCTGGATCTGCCACCATCTTAAATGACCAGCATCAGAATGGCTTAAGAGCCTCTTCCTAATTCCAGTTCTCTAAAGTCCTAAGTCATAAATACATCCAATCAGTCAGCAGTCAGGTTCTATGCAGATCCATTGAGCAGTCTCTCCCCCTCAATTCCATCTCTCAAATTAATTAATTTGTTTGCCTTACATCCTGACCACAGCTTCCTCTCCCTCCTCTCCTCCAAGTCCTCCATTCCCCTTTCTTCACCCCCCCTCCCTTTCTTTTCAGAAGGAGAGACCTCACTTGGATATCAACCTGCCTTGGTAAACAAGTTGCAGGAGAACTAGGCACATCTTCTCCTATTGAACCTAGACAAGGCAGCCCCGTTAGGGAGAAGGTTCCAAAGGCAGGCAACAGTCAGAGACAGCTCTTGTTCCAGTTGTTGGACCATATGAAGACCAAGCTGCATATCTGTTACATATGTGTAGAAGGCCTAAGTCTGGTCCATGCATGCTCTTTGGTTAGTGATTCAGTCTCTGTAAGCCACTATGGGCCCAAGTTAGTAGATTCTATAGATTTTTTTTTGTGGTGTTCTTGACCCCCTGGCTCCCTCAATCCTTCCTCCCCCTATTTCAGAAGATTCCACAAACCCTGCCTAATATCTGGCTATGGGTCTCTGCATCTGTTTCCACCAGCTGCTGGGTAACATTTCTCAGATGACAGTTTACTCTAGGCTCCTATCTGCAAGTATGAAAGGATCTCATTAATAGTGTCATGGGTAGGCTCTCTCTCATGGCATGGGTCTCAAGTTGCACCAGTCATTGGTTGGCCATTCCCTCAATTCTGCTCCATCTTTATCCTTGCACATCTTATAGACAGGGCAAATTGTGGGTCAAAAGTTTTGTAGGTGGGTTAGTTCCCCCCATTGGAGGTCTTGCCTGGTTATAGAAGCTGGCCATTTCAGGTTCTATATCTCCTATTGCTAGGAGTCTCAGCTAGGGTCACCCTTACAGGGTCCTGGGAATTTCCCTTGACCTAGGTTTCTAGCTCATTCCAGAGATGCCCCTCCCACCTCAGTCTCAGTTCTCTCTCTCGTCTCTGTCCTACCCACTCTTGATCCCTCCTGTAGCCTTCCCCACCCCCGACCCAGTTCCCTCCCTCCATTCACCCCTGATGTCTATTTTATTTCCCCTTCACAGTGGAATTCAAGCATCTTCCCTTAGATTCTTCTTGTTACTCAGCTTCTTTGGGTCAGTAGTTCCCACTTTCTTTATGCAGCCCTCTCTGTTCAGCAAAATGGCAGTCATGGCTCCTGCCTATGGGATGATTGTCTCAAACTTTCCATTTAGGCCTTGGATTGACGTTTTACTGCATGTTCTTTCTGGGATCGGCCTTACCTTACCTCCATGACATCTCCAAGGTTATAATGATTTCTGACCTAAACATCCTGACCCTCTCTGACATTCTCTCATTCCCACTGTGGATACACTGCAGTGGACACCTCTCTTCCAGAATCTGGAGATCAGAGGAACACTCCTGGAGCCCTAGGAATCCCTGTGCCTGAGGTATACTGCCAACCAGTGTGCTCTGGGCTGAAGTCCAGAAAAATCTGACCAACTCTGATTTATGCCCACAGGTGTCCAACTGTAATATACACAGGGACAGGGGTCACATGAAGTTCCCAAGTGACACTTAAGTCTCTGGTTCAGCACCTATACTTTCAATAGCAAGGACTTGAAGATTTAGTCCATACAGATATGCATTGAGTGTTTACTAGATGCCAAGAACTAATGATCTGCTCCTAGGACTGGCTCAGTCATCAGAGGAGTCCTCTCTAGTGTCTGCTCTATAAACTTCATCAGCACAAGATGACCACCAAGCCCCCAGGCACCAGATCTAAGAAGAAAAAAAGGATGCAAGAGAAGAGGATGGGTATCTCCCCTGACGTTCAGGAAATAAAATTTCTCCAAAGTTCCCAGTCTCTGACTGACATCTCATGGCTTAGAGCTGTGTCCCATTATCCATCCCAGAAGCATCAGACTACCATGACTCGGTTAAGCCAGTCATTTTTCATCCCATGGGACTGAGGACATTTTTATCTGAATTAAAAACTTCATTAGTCAATAAGAAGGAGAACAGTGACGATGTATTGGTCACAGGGGCTTCCCAGACAAGCACCAACCATCCTGCAAACCTCCGCTCATTTTGCCTCTCTAAGGAGAAGACTTCAGGGGAAAGGCAAAGAAGGGTGAGGAGATGAGCAGAAAGTCAAGAAGCAGCATCAGAAGGTCTTGGGTAGGTGAGGGGTAAAAGGGATGGCTCAGTTACTACTTGATCTGTGAGGGGGAAGCCCTGAGTTTGATGCCCAGAATCCGTGTGCAAACAGCTGAGCATGGCAGTGTGTGTTTACAGTCCAACACCTGGAGGTGAAGGCGGCAGATTCCTGTGACTTGCTGGCCCCGAGGCCTAGTCTACACAGTGAGTGCCAGCGACAGACTCTGTCTGCACAAAAAGGTGGGGCCAGCAAGATGGCTTAGCACACAACAAGTGCCCTTGCAGCACAAGCCTGATGATGTGGGTTTGATGTCCAGAATCCATATAAAGCATGAAAGAGAGAGCCAGCTCCACAAAGTTGTCCCCTGACATCACGTGAGTGCCACCACATTGTGCGACACACACAGCCCTCCCCTACACCAAACACACACAACAACACAACAACAACAATAATAATAATAATATAAAAATATAATTTTAACGTGTATGTTACCTGAGGACTAACACCTGAAGTTGTCCTCTGACCTTCACAGGCACAAATGTACACATATGCAAATACACACATGTTTGTGTAGGTATATACCCCATCCGCACACATTCATGCACATACAGAGTCTTTAGGGGGTAAAGGGGGTCTGTAGGTAAGAAATCAGCATCAGGCCCCCCTGGGGATGCCTATCAGTGCAAGGAAGCTATTCCTTGGGGGTGGTCTCATTCAGAGGTGGTCCAAGTAGCAGCTGTGCAAATGGATGGGCTAGTCGTTGCTATACAACAAACTGTCTCCGAACTCACAGGTTTAGGGGGATACCAATTAGTATTGCTCTTAGACTAGTGACACGAGAGAGCAATGTGAACAGAAAGAGTGTCCCTGAGTCCTGCCTCCCTAGCCAGATGACCTCCCAGACTCTGGTGAGAATGCTCCCCGCTCCTGTCATGCTCTCTTCTGTCCCTCTTTGTTGATTGTAACTGCCTGGAGATCAGCTGACGCTGCTGGCAGGGCCGAGTGAGTTGGCATGATGCTTCTGCCACAGGAGAAAGGGGCGCTTGTTGTGGAGGAAAGATTCCTGATCCTCAGTACTGAGAAGTCAGAGAGGCCAGAGGGTACTCTGGGGACACCACGTCCTCTGCTGAAGGTCCCGGAGCTGCTGTGGTTTACTCTTCATCTATGCTGTTCCTGTCTCTAGATTCTCTCTCCCCCTTCTGAGTCTGATTTTTTTCTCCCGTATCACTTCCTGATCTCCCCAAGTCTAAAGCAGCCTGTTCCCCTTATGCATACCTGTTACTCTCTGACAGCCACTCATTTTTCCTGATGGAAGCATTCTCTACCATTTGCAATTACTTGCTGGCTTGTTGTCTCGGAGTCTGAAGTTGAGTGAGGGCAGGGGTCATTCCTATCCCCGCCCACCTGCTTAGCCCAGAGAGCTGCATGCAGCATTCATACAGTAAATCATTGTCGCATGCATGAAAACATGAACGAACAGATATATACTGGAACTGTTTTCCGTCTCAGGGATGGAAGAGCCAGAGTAAACATTTAAATGAAGCAAAGGAAGTAAACGTAGCTGTGGTGGGTGACCTTTCCCACTGTGGGGCTCAGATAACTTCTAGATGAACTGGTGAAAATGTGGTTGATCTGTAGCCAGTACTCTGGGCAAGGCAAGAGGAAGCAGGGAGCTTTATTGAGGTGTCAGCTTGCCTGGGTTAAGAGACAGCCAAGAAGCTGGCCAAACATTTCTGGGTGTTCCCAAGAATGCGTGTGGAAGAAACCAGGGTTTGAATCAGTTGAATGAGAGAGAAGACAATGGCCCAAATCCAGGGAAGAAGCCATAGAAGGGCAGACAGCCATCTTCCCCTGCCGTTGCAGAGCACAGTTTGAGGTTCCCCAACCTTTGGACCCAGACTTGAATCAGAAGTCCCTTGAGTTCTTGGAGATTGGGCCTCAGACTAAATTTATCACACCAGTTGCACTCCTTACTTCCAAAGCCTTCGGATATGGACTGAGATCTGTTGGTCATTTAACTTTTAGAAGGCGTTTTGTGGGACTAACTCACACAGTGAAAACCACAGTTTGGGTGAAAACCGCAGGACTCGGTTCCTTAGTAAGTTTCTTCTTCTATGTATGAATGCATGAATGTATCTGTTTATTTTCCCCATCCATTGATATATATATATATATATATATATATATAATATGTGTGTGTGTGTGTGTGTGTGTGTGTGTGTGTGTATATACAAACATATGTATATATAATGTATATATAGTATATCACATACATGTTGTATATATGATATTTATATATTCTTCCAATCATCTATTCATCTATCCTTCCATCTATCCACTCATCCTTCTTTTCATCCATCCATTCATTCATTCTTTCACCCATACTTCTGTCTATTCATCTATCCATACATTATCTTTCCTTCCATCTATCCATCCACTCCCGATCCATCCATCTATCCATCCATCCATCACCCACTCACCTGTCCATCCAACATCTTCCTTCCTTCCATCCATCTATCCCATTGGCTCCATGTCTGCCCAGTGCAGAGCTCTCCAACCTGATGATCAGAACCTGAAAGTTGCCACTTTCCTAAAGAAGACACCTATCCCCGAGATCCCCGCCAACACCCTCTTTTTGCACAGCAATAATAAATCGTCCCTTGGTTAGCTCCTCTGATCCCTGCTGTTCGAGTTTCTGAGTTTAGAAACCCCATCACTTTTGGTGCCATGGGGCAGGAAGAGGCTGGGATCTTGGGCTATGGGTTCCACTCCACTGGGCCATGTGATGGGTGGGAAATTGACTAGAATGAGGAGACCATGACCCATAACAGCAAGTTCGTTCCCTGGAAAGCCCAGACTTTAATAGCTGGGTGGAGCTGAGAGAAACACCAATTGCTCACACCTGGCTGGACACTCACTTTAACTGTCATCGCAGCAGCTTGAAAAGGTTTTCTGTGTGTATCATGGCTTGTCCCATGTGGTGACAGGAAAAATCACCCATGTTAGTGATGCCATGGGAGGCCAGTCAGGCAGTGAGTATTAGAGAAGCAGAGCCAGCTGGCCCCAGCCTGCCCATCCCTGATCACCAGGGTTGGTATGCAAAGAAAGTCACCAAACAGCCTGCACCATAGCACTGTGAGTCAGCTAGGCAAAGGCTTGCTACAGCTAGGATCTTAAATGCTCCTCAGAGGCCAGCATGTTGAAGGCGTGGTCTCCAGACTGGTGTTTGGAGATGGCTCCTTTAAGAAGTAGAGCCCTATGGACAGATTTGTAGGTTATTGGGAGTGTGGTCTTGAAGTGAATTGTGAAAATGACACTCTTGCCTCATGCTTCCTTGCTTCCTTCCATGAGGTGAATCATTTTGTTCTGCCCATGAGCTCCCAGACATTACTATGTACTACCAGACCTAAAAGTAATGGGTTCACCTGATCAGACTAAAGGAGACCTTGCCTCTCTTCTTACTTTTTAAAGTTGTGTGTGTGTGTGTGTGTGTTTGTGGCATACATACAGACATCCTCCTACAGGCAAGCTATAAGGGATGACAGGAATAAGGGGTTGTGTAAACAGCTGAAATGCTACTGAAAGCTACTTTTAGAAATCCTCACATTTGCTTTCTGACAGGCTCATCTGAACCTGTGTGAGTGCCTGCTTTCTCCCCCACCCCCGGCACTATGCTAGCCATTGATTTTAATGGCTAAACAAATGTCATGTGGTCTCTGTCTGGTATTCCCAGCTCAAGTGGTGGTAAGTGCTGTGGTGAGTGAGAGTGTACATGTGGTGACAGTCACATGGGCTTTCTTGAGGACATGGGAGTCAGACTAATGGGAGAAGTGAGTGTATTCCACAAAGCAGGAGTTGGTGCTAAAACCCTGAGGCTGTAAGGAAAGGAAGGCCATTGTGCCTTAAGCAGAAAGGAATAGAAGTTTGGTGGCTCTGGGTGTCCCTGTGACCTAGGAGAGGTGGGACCTGCCAGATCCACCATATATTCCAATCTAAGATAAGGGAAGGACAGCCCAACCAAGAAAGGGTTGAAAATGGAGCACACTCAGCCCCCTGATGCACTCAGGGTCCTGGACAAACATCCTCAGGGGACAGAGGGAGCTCTACCACTCTCTGTATCAAAATGCAGAAGACCAAGTCATCCTATGTTTTTTTGTTTTGTTTGTTTGTTTATTTGTTTGTTTTTGAAGTGTACAATCAATGCAACATACATTAAATACTGTAGAAGAAACAAAAGTAATTTTAACTTGACAATTCAAAGAACCTTAACTATGGATTTGTCCTTCCACCTCTCTTTGCATTGGAGAATTCCAAGGCAGGCATTGCCTGCTCCATCCAGGAGTCCAAGAACCAAAATGCTGATTTTGAACCAGTGCTTCAAGCTGCCAAGCATTTGTAGAAGGTAAGGCTTCAGAGTTTTTCAGGACATTCCCTTAGTTCTTTTCTTTTATAATAACATCTCCCTCTCCCTCCCCTCCCCTCCCCTCCCCTCCCTCCCCTCCCCTCCCCTCCCCTCCCCTCCCCTCCCCTCCCCTCCCCTCCCCTCCCCTCCTCCCCTCCCCTCCCCTCCCCTCCCCCCTTCATTGTTGTGTATCTTTTTCCTCTAAAATTGAAAGATTCCATCCAGCAGGGAAGCTCATTAAGCAGGAAAATAAACAACTTAAAATAGCTTCAGGAAGTCCCTGAAACTGACAAGACTCTAGGTATCATCTTCACAAGAGAAAACAAGCCAAGTAGCTGAGAGTCACTCTCAGGAGAGACAAGCTGCAAAGAAATATCAGACCAGACCAGCTGACTGAAGAAGCAGAAACAAGTAGAGCTGCCTGGAAGAGTTTAGGCCAACAGAGTCACTTGGAGAGGACACTTGCCTACCTGTTGATCTGCCTGCAGGCTCTACAGTGTGCTCCAGGCTCCCAGCTTTGAGCTGTCACACATGCTGGGATGGACTTTGATGATGCAGTGGTCTTTGGATCATTTCTGCTCCTGAATGTAACCCCAATAAAAATCATTGGTTCACCAAGTTGGTCTTTGGTGGGCTTGGTACCTGTCTGCTGTCTGGGGTGAGTAGACATGTATTTAGCATCTCCAAGGAAGAAACTGTCATATTTCTTCCCTCTTTCTCTTCTTTATTCTTTCTGCTCTTCACTCCTTCATTCTCCCACACCTGTGGTCCTTTTCCCTCCCCCTCTCTTTTCTTTATTTCCACACTTCTTTCTCTTGCTGTTTTCCTCTCTCCATATTTACTTTTATCCTTCCTTTCCATTTTCCTCTTTCCATTCTTTCTTTTTTTCTGACTCCTTTTGTTTCTTATTTTTCAAGAAAGAGTTTCTCTGTGTATCCTTGGCTGGCCCAGAACTCACCCTGTAGACCAGGCTTGCCTCAAACTCAAGAGATCTGTTTGCCTCTGTCTCCAGAGTGCTGGGATTAAATGTGTGTACCACCACTGTTCATTTGCTGATTTCTTTTGATTGGCAAATTGACTTCTGTCCCATGTGAATATATGTATATGTATATGTATATACACATATACATATATGGAAATATATTCCATATGACTGGTTTATTGTTCATTAAATATTACTTTAACTTTTGTGTCCCTCCTAAAATCCTTTTCTATGTCAGGATGATGGAAACAGACTTCTGTGTTATCCTCTGCCCTCCCTCTCTGATTGGTTCTGCTTCTAAAGTGAGATAGAAGCCAAGCCTCATCTCCTCTACATATCCAGTTACCCCATCCCTTTAGTCAAATGTTATTTCTACCCACTGTGCAGCAGAGCACCTTCCCCCAACACATCAGAGGACAATGCACATATAAGTTTGTTTCTAGACACTGCCCATTCTGTTCTTTTGATCTACTTGATTTTCCTACATTGATAACTTTTCTGTAACCACTTTTGTAGAAGGCCTTTTCCTTCTTTTTCCACTGTGATCTTCAAGGTTGTGCTAGCTATTTTTCAATCTGTGTATTTCCACATAAATAATAATAAGTCTTTTGGTTTTCACATGCAAAGTGCTGCTGGCGCCTTCACTGGCATCTCCCTAAATTTGTAGAGCAATTTAAGACAAACTGGCTATCAAATATCTGCAAACTGTAATATCAAATATGAGAACATGAGACATTTTGCATTTACTTAGTTTTCTTTTCTTCTCAAAGTAATATGTAGTTTCCTTTATTTCGTTTAACTTGTCTCAAGTTATTTGACAGGTTTTTTATATTAGTTATTTGAGAATTTCCTATAAAGTATTATGCTCATATTTCCCTCCTCCCCCAATTTCTCTTAGACCCATCCTCCTTCTTTCACTACCCACCCAATTTTCTGTCTTCTTTTTTCTAAATAAGAAAATTAATTTCAATTTATGCTGCTCATATGCTCTTGAATATGTGCCCTTCCACTGGAGTACAGCCAATCTAAAAGGGGACACACTAATTCTCCCTGTGCCAGCCGGTATCAATTATCAATAGCTTCTAAGCCAGGGGTTGTGCCTCATAGTCCCCTCGCCTCCTACTCTTACTATAACTAGACACAGTGTTCAACTAACTCCTCATGACTTATTACTGTACACCCATATTAGGCAACTCTTATCCCTCATCACAGAATCTTCTTTTTGCAGTAGGTGATCGTGAACGCAGATAAAGCTTGTTAAGGTGCAAAGAGTAACAGATTGGCAAATGTTCAGCTATAAATAGGAAGTCTATATCACACTCCCCTCTCCAAGGCTCCAGGATCATCCTTGAAGAAGAAGTGGAAAGACTGCAAGAGTCAGAGATGGTCGATGACTGACAACAAGGAAACTGTCTACTGGACACAGCAAGGTGGTTGTTGGTATGAACTGACAGCACTGTGATAGTGTGCACAAACTCATGCAAATTCCAGCCAGACAAAACCCCAGACTTATTTGATAGCTTTAATACTAATAGAGCTAATAATTCCTCTTTATTTTCTTTTCTTCTTCTTCTTCTTCTTCTTTCTTCTTCTTCTTCTTCTTCTTCTTCTTCTTCTTCTCCTCCTCCTCCTCCTCTCCCTTCTCCTCTTCTTCCTCCTCCTGCTCCATCATCACAGAATGGCCTGGATTTACAACATTCTTGCCTCAGTCTTCTAAGTGCTGGGATAGCAGTTGTACAACTCCTCAATTCTTGGCTTATAATGGCCTTTTTAAAATTTCATTTTCTTATTGCTTTCTCTCAGTCTGAAGGAATTCTAAGATTGTGATAACATGTCTTCAGTCCCAATGTATATTCTTTGTATATACCTTGTGTATTTCATACTGTAATCATGTTGTTTGCATGTACCAACACCAACTCATGCACTTGTTCTTTATTTCATGGCTCAGTTGCACTTGCTGGTGTTGCTAATTCAGTGTTGAGAAGTGATGGCGAGTATTCTGTTCTTTTTAAACCCATTTATTATTATTTACTTTACTTACCCATTTATTTTCCATTAAGTAAGATTTCATTTGAAAATTTCCTTTGTTGGGAAAGAAGGTTCCCTTCTATTCTTAATTTTCCCCCAATTTTTTAAAAAAAATCATAAACAGTTATAAAATTTATAAATATTGAGATTAAATATAAATGTTCACTCCTTGATTCTATGAAAATAAAGAATTATGCTATTTGATTTTCCAGCATTAAAATTTCCTTGAATTCCTGAAATAAACTCAAGTGGCCATGATATGCTATTTTTTATATCTACATATGAATTGAGGGTTTTTTGTATATTTTTACTTGAGCTCTATTTTCCTGAGCAGCAATTGCATGTAATTTTTCCTTTCTTGTAATGCACTTGTCAAGTTGCTGTTAAAATTATGCTGGCTACATAAAATTAGCTGATTTTTTTTTCTATTTTTTGAAAGAGTGCATTTAAGATTGGCAACTTAATTTTTCCCCCTTAAAATTGTATGAGAACTTAGCAGTAGAGTCATTTGGGCCAGAGTTTTCCTCATAGGTTTAACATAAGGATCCATTTCTTGAACGGTTTGAACTGTTCAGACTTCAATTTCTTTTTATGTCAACACAAAATGTGTTATTTCCTCCTTAGAATTTATCTATTTCATTAAAAATGTTAAATGTATTAACTCAGCGTCAAATCATTCGTGATATTGCTATTTTGTGACTGTAATGATGACTCCCTGTTTCCTCTTGGAGTAGGTTTTGTTTCTCTCACTTTTTCTTCAACTCACCTAGAGTTTTACAAAATTCACTAGGGTTTTCAAAGAAGCAAAATTTAGCTTTATTTTTTTAAAAGATATTTAGTTTTTATTTGTGTGTGTGTGTGTGTGTGTGTGTGTGAGAGAGAGAGAGAGAGAGAGGAGAGAGAGAGAGAGAGAGAGAGAGAGAGAAAATGATTCTGTGAGTTCATGTGAGGAGTACCCAGGATCCAGGTGCCATGGGGACTTGAAAAGGGCATCTGAGCCTCTGGTGCTAGAACTAGTGCTCCTAACCACTGAGCTACCCTCCCAGCCTTGATTTTTTCTTTATTGTGCATCTTTTTTTTTATTAATTGGCTTCTGCTTTTTCTACTTTCTCACTGCTTTTTCCTTGGGGTTGTTTGTTGCCAGAGACGTTTGGAAAGGGATACATGGACAATTGACTTTTAACCTTTTTTTTTTATTAATAATAATATGAGCAATTAAAATATAAAATAACATCTCTTTAGAATTTTATCCCTTCATGTACTTACTGCAATGGATGCTCTCAAATCCTTCTTAGTAATAATTTTGTAAAACTGCCAGCTTTTCTACTTTTTCTATATGTCATAACATTATAACTCAAAGCATCAACTGTATCTCTTAAAGAATCATAATCATAATGGAAGGAAGTAAGAATCTTTTAGGTAGTGGGTGGCATAACACATCTCTTAACTTAATGAACTTTGTTCTATAGTTCTATAAAGTGTGACCACTAGAGAATTTTTAATGAGGCTCAAATCTGTATTTTAGGATGGTATCGGTAGTATAATTAATGTTTACAAATAGCTCCTGTGTTAGAAGGCAGAGGGGTTAAATACACATAGTGAAATCAAACTGCCTTGGTTTAAACATCTGCCCTGGTACTTATTATCTATGTGACCTTGGATACATTGTATAACGTTCCCAATCTTCATCATTTACAAAGTAGGTATAATGGAACAGCTAACTCTTGAGATTATTATTCTAGAGTTGAATGAGATTGTGTCTACCATTTCCAAGTTATTGCCTAGAGCACAGTAAGACAAGTCAACATTTACCGATCTTTATTATGATTAAGTATATTTTGGATATGGAAAAAGACTCAGACACATAAGGTAACTTGCCCAGATTTGCCCTGCTTGTGCTAGGACTGGAATACAGATTTAAGGTCTCTCCAAAGCCAAAGGCTGAAGCTGAATGAATGTAAGATGAACTGATAGAAAAGGAAGCAGGGCAAGGTGGCTCACATGATAGCCAGGAATAAAGCCCAGAGACCTATATTTGAGCTGTGACAGTGTGAAGGGGAAGGAAGGAAGAAATCTGACAAAGGAAATGCAGAACGTAAGGACTGTCTGGTGGTGGGACAGGGGTTGGGAGAAAGGAGTACGAGTGAGTCATAGTGCTAGATCGGGCTCCCATGAAATAGGAGAACCAAGAGAGGAAGTGAGCGTCCAGGACAGGTGCTGTTCTTGGCTTCAGGCACATAAGGAGAGAACCAATGGATGTAGAGTCAGAGCAAGAGACTGTAGAGAGCAACTGTGGAGAGGAGGCAGTTAAAGCTTTAGCAGTATGTGTGATCCCTAAGTGAGAGAAAAAAAGAGACAGGAACAAAGCCCCAAGGATTGAACCTTGGGACAGAGCCAATGTTTATTTATGGATGTTCTAGAAGGGAATAAATAGGCATGTAGATAAGGGAACTGGTGAATGTAATCTACTCAGACTTTCAATAAGCCTTTGGCAAGATTCCATTTCAAAGACTATAAGAAATCAGGGCATGATGGGCACATAGGAAAGCAGTTTTGTTAGAAGCAAGGAATGGACTCAGAATAGAATGGGTAAGAGAAATGGACGATCATTTCTCCAAGGAGATAAGGATGAAGGATCAGTGCTAGGTCTTTACATGATCTTGATAAGGGCATTTCCAATAAATTCTCCATGTTTCTAGGTGACTTTAAATGATTTCCAGAAGCCAAGTACAAAGCTTAAGACTGTCAAGAGACTGGAAGAGTCTGTGTGGATGGCAAAGCCAAACTGAGCCACTGGAGTCCATTCCTACATTTTGCCTCTCCTTGTAACTGAGGCCTGAGCTGTAAGCTTAGTCCTGACTCTGGGGCTAAATCTATCTGTAATCTAGCTCAATTTCCTTGGCCTCTGATCAAGTCAGCCCTTTTCCATGGATCTAATGGGCATCCTTGGCTCCAGCTTTAGAGTATGGTTCAATACAACCCAGCAACTAATTAACAGCACCTGCTGTGGGTTTAGTATCATGTAATACTACAGTAGACTCAGTCTTCAAGTAGCTCAAAGTTGAGAGTCCTTGCCCTTATTAATTTCTAGAACACTATTATATACAGTCCTGGGCACTTGTATTACTCTTCTGAATTGTAGAAATAGCAGGAACCAAATGTTCCTCTGATCTCCTATGTGTTGCAGCCTGTAACAGTTGGAGGTCTGTGCTCCAGTGGTCAACTAGCCCTCTATGGGCTTCACAGTAGAGAAGTCAGCTGAGTGTGGTAGGGGTGGACTGTGGCTGGCCTGCCTCATAACCAAACCTAATCTATCTGTACCATCAGATACACTATTTTCCAAGATCTAGAATCTTCTGGCTAAGGTCCAGAACTTAGAGGACTAGGCCCCAGCTGCCTGCACAAATTGCCTGCTCTGATAGCCCCTACCCAGCTCCTTACAGAGAAACTGTTTAGTACTGAGTGTTGTAAAAGACCTCTGGATTGACTGACTTCGGCACGCTTCCTAGAACTAGATGCTAGATCTTTTTATGAAGCATTGTCTAAAATGGAAGGTCTACAACTTTCTGCTGGCTGGTAGACTAGCTGTCAGTCACATCAGAGCTTTAAAGAGACTAGTTAAAAAAGAAAGAAAAAAACTGTTTAATTTACTTGAATTCATTGGTGTTTAAGCAGTCACATGTACTAGGCTACCAGGCAGCCATAGGTGGATGGTACTCCCTCTACCCCAGGCTGTGCTGCACTGTCCTCTCTGTGGCTGGTACTTCTGAGTCTCATCTGCTTGTGAGAGAGGCCTTTGAAAAGAATATAGATCTCATGGTGGACACTGTTTAGAGATAAAATAAATTCTGGAGCATTGATTTAAAGTAAAAGATTTGGAGCTGGTTTTACACCATCAAAGATTACTTCTGATCTCGACAACTGAATGTTGCAGCCTGATCGATCAATCAGTCAGGTCTTGGGTCAAGAGTCTTCAGTCTGAAGAATCTCTACATTTATATAAGAAAAAAAAAAAAAAAAAAAACCAAACAAACAAAACAAAACAAAAAAAGTTGGAAAGGCATTGGAGATGGAGATAATTTAATTGTTCAAGACAAACTCATTCAAAGGAACATGGCTTGACACTGGGACAAAACTCTGTCTCTGTCCATATACAAATACTTCAGAAGTCAGGAGTTTCCAAACTGGAGTCTCAGGTGTTAGGATTCCTTTACCCATCCTTCAAGGACATAATCAACTGATCACAGTCTCTGCCACTTCTGTCCCAGAGTCTCACCACCACCCCTGTCTATCTGTATGTCTCTGTCTCTCTGTCTCTCTCTGTCTTTGAATCTCTCTCTCTCTCTCTCTCTCTCTCTCTCTCTCTCTCTTTGTGTGTGTGTGTGTGTGTGTGTGTGTGTGTGTGTCCCTGGCTTCCCTCCCTTCTGTTGTCTCTGCTTTCAGACTCTCTCCTTGCCTTGTGACTTCCTGGTCTTCCATAATGGAGACTACCATCTTTGGCTTTTGCTTTCTGGCTTCTAGTACAATCAGCTTTGTCCTCATGTTCCCACGATCACCTAATGGGGTGTATCAACATCCAAGTCCCAAACTCTTGGGACAGAATCAACTCTGTCACCACCAGCTGTGGTCAGGGTGACCATAGTCACCTAGCAGAGTGGGCTGCTTCTCTGAGACAGAAGATGGCAGGGGAGGCCATCTGTCTGCATGTGACACCCCTTACTTTACATATAAAGAAACATAAGCCAAGGAGTTTCAGAATTTTGCTGGTGATCTTAATATATGTTTCCCTACACCATGTGTTAATTAATTTTAAAGTTTACCATATAAAATAAAAGGATTTATTATGAAAATCTCACACATTTGTGTCATAGTGTTTTGATCTAAGTCATCCACTTAAGCCACTGCCCTGTTGCTTGCTTTTCTACTCAGACAGTCTGTCCCTACCTTCTGCTGTCATGTCAAGGATTATATTTCCTTTGTTTTTTTTTCTTTCTGTCCTTCCCTTGAGACCTCTCCTTACTCTCTCAGGAACATACACACACACACAATTTCCTGTTCCGCATACACAAGAAAACACAATATTTGTCTTTATGTGTCTGGCTTATTTCACTTAACATAGAGATTTCTAGTTCTATCTATTCTCTTGTAAATGTCATGATTTTACTTTTTATCATGGCTGAGCAAAATTGTACAGTGTGTGTTTCCCACATTTTCTTTATTCATTCACCGTTGTTGGGCCTAGGCTGATCCATTCCTTAGCTATTGTGAATAGTATAGACATAGATGCGCTGGTATCTCTGAGAGAGGCATGCCGACTTAGAGTCCTTCAAGCAGGACTAAGTACTATGCTGTTCTATTTTCAGCTTTGTCTGAGGAATCTCTGTATTGATTTCCATAATGGCAGCGGAAGCTAGCATTCCCATCAACAACATATAAGGCCACATTTGGTGGTGGCGACTTTCTTTTTTTTTTTTTTTAATTTGATATTTTTTTTATTTACATTTCAGATGTTATCCCCTTACTCCCTTACTGCCCGTTACTCCCCCACCCAACCCCCCATTGCAACTTTCTTGATGGTAGCTATTCGAACCAGAAGGAAATAGGATCTCATTAACTAGCCTTGGCTTGATGGTTTAAGGTTTTGAACCCATTTAAAAATGTTACTTGGTCATTTAATACATATGTTTTTAAGAACTGCCTATTCGGTCTATTAACCCATTTATTGATTGGATAAGATGATTTTCTTCTTGTTTAAATTTTGAAGTTCTTTGTACATTGTAGATATTAATCCATGTGTTGTATACTGGCAAAGAGTATTTTTTCCAAGTCTGTAGGGTGTATCTTTTCTTTGGCAATATCTGCTTCTCTACAGAACAGCTTATAAATTTCATGCAATCTCATTTGTCGATTCTTGGGATTATCATTTGCACTAGGTAGAAGATCCTTGCTAATATCTATATTATGGACTGCTTCCCTGTGTTTTCTTCCAATTCAGAGCTTACGGTTATTGGTTGATTTTGAATTATTTCTTGTGTTATATAAAAATATGGATCAAGTTTTATTTTTCTATGTATAGATATACAATTTCCACAGCACCTTTGTTGAAAGATGGATTTTTTTTTTTTTTTGGAAGTATGCTTTTGACAATTCTTTTAAAACTTAACCAGCTGTAGGTATATAGATTTTTTTTTTCAGAATTCTCTATTTGAGTCCATTTGTCTATGTGTTTCCTTTTATGTGAGTACCATGATGTTATTGTTATTCTGACCTTGTAGCACAATTTGGGATCAAGTATCTTGATACCTCCTGCCTTTGGTCCTTCTTATTATGATTTGACTGTTCGGAGGCTTCTGCACTACTGGGTGAATTTTATATCTTCATTGTTGTTGTTACCATTGTTCTGTGAGCAATGTCACTGATGGCGGTTGTGGTGGATCTCCTGTGCCACACTCCTGATACTGAAGTAGTAATCACAGGTAATTGCCTACAAGATATTGTCTCTATGTCAGCAATGTGCTTACTGGTATTTCCAAATGCTATTATATATATTTATATATCATGAGAATTAAATAATCTCTTAAAAAGATTTTTATATTTACTATTTATGTATGAGAACATGTCTGAGTGTATGTCTGAGTAGCACATGGGTTTATATATTCATAGAGCCAGAAAAGGGCATTAGATTCCCTGGAACTGGAATTACAGGCAGTTATGAGCTAGGTGCAAGAGCTAGAACCTGGGTCTTCTGTATCACTTACATCAGTAAGTGTTTTTTAACTGCTAAGCCATCATGCCAGCCCATAAAATGAAATATTAATATTGTTCCCTTTCTACAAATAAAGTGAGTAATTAAACCAAAATCATATATCTAGTGTGTAGAACTGGGCTTGAACCATACATTCACTATTTTATGATAGACTACCCTTCTACTTCAAGTAATGGAATAATTTATGGAACTTATCATGCTGAAAAGGTGCTAGAGGCAGAGCATGAGGATGTATTAGAATCATGTTTGCATTAGAGAATTACTAATAGGCTGGGACCACTAAGGGGATCCACAGGTGTGTAAATGTGCCAGGTGAAAGTTCCTGTCCACGAGTGTCTGGCAAAGCTCATATACATACAGAATACATTTGTACTGAGTGAGTGGGAAAAAAAAGAAAGAGGAAGAAGGCACCAGGGAGGAGAACCGTAGCTTTTGATCATGCACCCTGTCAGATGTCTATCTGCCACACAAAGATTTCTCGTCTGAGAAGGTTCAATCTGAGGATGCTATGTGTCATTTTGAGAAAGATTGGGAAATTGTAGAGAGACAAACTAAGCAATAGCTATTGAACATTGTATGGAAGTGCAGTCATGAGACACTGAGACATGGGAAGTGCAGTCATCGAGACTGCATGGGGACTGGGGATATGAACCAGATAACAAGGAAGGCCAAAAGGATTTAACCCAATAAGGTTAGCTCAAACTCCCAATGGTGGAGTGAAACTTCACTTACTAGGTAGGAAAAATATTGTGAGCATACACGTGCATATGAAAGCAGAGAACATGTGCAAAAAGGAGGTACAAGGCATTGGCCATAAGCAGTGTGATATTACCAATAATGAAAGACTCAGTTGGTCAGCGGTTACATGTACATACTGCTTGCAGGAGACCCAAGTTCAGTTCCCAGCAACCATGTTTGGTGGCTCACAGATATCTATAAGTCTAGCTTCATGTGATCTGATTCCTACTGTTAGCCTCCACGGCACTGTAGTCACATACTACATGTACACCTACCCATCCACACACACATATAATTAAAAATATTTAGATATTTAATAATAAAGGAGTGACTGATTCCAGAGGTCATGGTGGGAAGTAAGTGTTCAGGAGTCTGAAACTGCGCTTTCTGTGTCACAGCAAGCAGATTGGACTCTATCCAAGTGATTAAAGGAGAAGAATATCAGGGTCAAATTCATGTTTTAAATATAGATTTTCCTGCTCTAAGGAGGATTGATTTAAGGAGGAACGGCTTAGGGGCAGGGAGACCTATTGGGAATCCAGGCAAGAAATGATGAGTGTCTGAACTGGGACAGGATTCCTGAGGAGGAATGAAAGGAAGAAATCTGAAAAACATTTATTAGGTTAAATTGGCAGGAAGAGTAATTGACATTGAATGGAGACAAGACAAAGGAGGTGACAGCTAGCATTCTGAAGGTTGTGACACAGAGCTGGCATGGCTGGGGAAGCCAGGAGAGAGAAGGCAGAGAGATCTGTTTGAGAGGGAATACAAAGTGCATTCTCTCTGTGTCAAGTTGTTTCTAAGACAAGAGGGAGATGTCTTGAGGGAGCTTCAGAGAAGAGGCTGGCCTTGGGCATACAAATTTGGAAACAACCTGTCAAAACCTCCCCAAGTGAACTCACCATTGGTGAGCACAGAAAGAGGAGGCCTAGAGCTAAACTCCAGAGGGCAGCAGCCTTTTGAGACATGGAGAGATATGCACAAAAGGAACAGAGGGAATAGAGGCTTCAAGAGGAGTTTTCCAAGGCAGGAGGAGTCACCTATAGAGTGCAATAGAAAAATCCAGAGGTAGGGACTGATGCTCTGTCCTTGGAGTTGGAAAATCACAGATCATTGGCCATGGCAGGTTGGTACCTATGAATTGGCGAAGTAGGGCAGATTTCAGTGGCTTAAGTGGTAGATAACACAAGCCTCCAGAGTCAAAGGCTGAGAGGAGAATTGTCCTAATTAGCATTAACAACTATAATATCCCAGTGTCCAGCCAAATCCATGGGGAAAGCAGTTCGCTAGAAGTGGTCAATACAGAAACACGGGTAGCTTGCAGAATGTTCTTTCTCTAGAGTAGTAGAAACAGAAATCAGGGAATAAGGCCGAGGTGCTGGTGGTGAGAAGATAGAAGCTCTGTGTGCTGACTGGCAGTCAGAGGGACAAGCACAAGATACATGGAAGGGATCAGTGTTTCCAGAGAAAGCTGAGAGAAAAGAGCAAAAGAAACGGTCAGGGCTCTTCTGTTTGCGGGCTTGTAGGGTGGCTTTTTGCTTTTGTTCTTGTGTTTGGTTTTGTTTGGATTGTCCAGTGGGCACACTATGACCACCTTGACAGGAATATAGGAAGTGGGAAGTGTGACAGTTGATGGGATAAGAGTCTAGATTGATGAGAGAAGGGAGGGGGCGCCAAGGACAGGGAAGCTGGCAAGCTGGAAGAAGCGTTCGCTTTAGATAAGGCGCGAGTAGGCAAATGAACACATATGCAGAAGGACGAGAGCCAGAGGACTTGTATAGCCTCAGATGTCCTGGCAAAGGACATGGAATCGGCTGTTCTCTAGGCATGTGTGTGAGCCTGGAGCTTACAGGTTGGAAACTGGGGGTATCTCCAGGAGGAACCAAGAGACATGTGAAACATGTATTATTCCAGAAGCAGTGTGGGGCATCACTTGAAATCAGACAGAAATGAAGAGCACTGGATTGGAGTCCCTACACAGGACTGGTTAACATACGAACCATAGAGGAAACACAGAAGCTCTATTCCAAACTACATTAAAACTTTAATATCTTAATATCAGATATCTCATCCTCTCTTCCCACCATAGATATCGATGATGTCTTTAGGCCTTTGAAGGGAGGTGTTGTGGGGACAAGCCTTTCAAATGTCCTTTTTCTTCCCTACTTTCATCTCCAAAATGGAAAAGACCTAAGCCAAGAGCTTCAGCCGCACTACCCTAACCCACCTCTTCAACTCAGTTTTGAACATTAGTGAACGCCTTCAAGGTGCAAGCACTGGGATCATTGCATTGAAGACTGATGTAGAAAACAAACACAAAAGTCACTGTCCTTAGCTGCATGGTCCTGTCAGGGGACTTCTAATAATATATTCAGCACGCTCTATGCAGATACTAAGCCAGGACAGAATCAAGGACCTGGGACAGTCCTGTCTTCCTCTATATCTGCCTTATATGACCAACCCATATAATAGTGGTTCTTCATTTTCCTGAATGCTTAAAATATCAGAAGACACATGTGGTAACATGATTGAATCAGCTAAAAATAAGGAAATACTCATGGCAGGCAGGAAGGCTGCCAAAAACAAACTGGTGAATACAAGCCACAGATTGGCTGTGATGTAGACTCAGTCTCTTGGCTAGCCCTCTCTGGAAGCTTCTATGTGCCTTACATACAGACAAAGGGGTATCTAGGTATTCTTACCATAAAAATCATCTATCTCATTGGTTTTCTTCTTGTCCTAAGTTTCTACAATTACCTCATATGAGAATGAATCAAATCTAAAAGCAGATTCATAGCAGGGAGAAATACCTTTCTTTAGGAATGTAGCCACTGGTACCATCCCTATTCTCCAGTGGAGGACCCAATATCTAGGTATATACAGGACAGTACTAATTGCACTCAGTGAATTAAAATATAAATGAATATTATAAAAAGAGCACATGTGGCTGAAGGGAAGATGTGTTGAGGGTCCTGGGGGAGAGGTGGAGCATGGGGGAGTAGGCTCGTAGATTTGCTCAAGATATGCTGTACAAATGTATGAACATATCAAAGGCTAAACAGAAATTGAGGTTTTTAAATGCAAAGACTTATCAGGGTTGATATTCAACGACATTAACACATGTACAAAATGCCTAGTGCACAGTGAGCCTCCAGGTATTAATTCTGCAAGGCTCACTGCATTCTGCTCTTACATTGCTTCCTCTGCCGCCTTTGGATAATGTCTATAATCTACCCATTCTTCCTGTTATGCCTGAATCTTCTTCATGAAGAATCAGAGGATTATGGTACTTTTTCTCCCATCAACTCTACCTGGCAACCTGCTACATAACAAGTATGCAATTAGTGTGTAATTGTGTGATGTTTCCTTGATTTCATTGAAGTTGAATTTTAAATCTCTAAACCAATTCAACCTCTGAATGTCAAAACTTATTTCTTCTCCTTTGAACTGAGGTTTATGGGTGAATGCCCTTCTCATGCCTTTTATTCATCCAGTGTTTCTGAGCATTAACTAATCTTGATACTGGGAATGTAACAGAAAACCAAAATTTTCTGCCCTTAGGGAGCTTAATGTGAGGTATAGGCAAAACAAAACAAACAAACAAGCAAACCAACAAAAAATCCAGAACATTTTAGATAAAATATGTTATGTATCCATTAGTATTTTTCTTGTTCCTGGACCAAATACTGCGAAGGAAGCAATTTAAGGGAGGAAGGGTTAAGTTTGGCTCACGGTTCAGAGGAATACAGTCCATCACAGAAGAGATGTAATGGTATCAGGCAGCCATCATGTTGCATTGCAGAGATCAAAAACAGATGAATATGGATGCTCCACTAACTTGCTCCTCTCTATTCAGTCTAGGACCCTCACCAGTGGAATGGAGCCACTCATATTCAGGTGGATATTTCCTCAGTTGTGCTTCTATATAGAAGCATCTTCATAGACAGGCAAAGATGTGTTTCTATGTTGTTACATAAGATTTCTGTAAATTGAAATCTTTCTAGAGGGAAGAGGGAAGGCTCATGAGATTCGGGAAGTAAATGGAACATGTTCAAAGTTTGGAAGGTTTGCAGGGTCCCTCCTCAGGGTTCTACATTTGCTGGAGAGAGCAGACTGTGGGAATGCTCCAGGAAGATGGCTTCCATGACTGGTCATCCATAATAGCATGGGCTTTTCCAAGATGTGGCTGTCTTTAAGTCACCTGTGCTCCTCTCAGTAACCTCAATAAACTCATCCCTTCAGTAAGTGTTACCTTGGCCATGGTGTCTCCTCACAGCAATAGAGCAGCGACTAAGACAGCTGCCCTAGAAGGAATGTGGGAACCAGTAGTGGTGAGTGATCCCAGTGAGGATGGAAAATCCAATGGCCACAGAATTCTGTTCTAAGAGCAATGGCCTGTCTCTCTGGCCAGTCACATTGTACACATTAGGAATACTTACTCAGGGACTTCTAAAGATAAGCTTCTTGATGGAACAGGTACCATCTTTATTTTTATGTTCACAGTGTCTTGCATAATGCCTTTTATTATACTATATAGGTGTGAGTACTGAGTTTGACAGCTTGAGCTACTGCTTGGTCTTCAGCACATCCTAGCCATTTCTGAGTATGACTTAGGATGCTTCTCACCCCTAGCCCTCAAAGACTCCAGGTGATCTATTTCCTGAGTACTTCCTGCTTGCTGTGGCCTTACAGAAAAGTTACAGCTAAGTACCCAGTCTTCTTTCTTTCTTTCTTTCTTTCTTCTTTCTTTTTCTTTCTTTCTTTCTTTCTTTTTTTTTTTGAGACACGGTTTCTCTGTGTAGCCCTGGCTGTCCTGGAACTCACTCTGTAGACCAGCTGCTTCGAACTCAGAAATCCGCCTGCCTCTGCCTCCCAAGTGCTGAGATTAAAGGTGTGCACCACCACTGCCCGGCCCCAGTATTCTTTCTAATACACTTTCCCAACATGGATTACCTGGATCAGGTACAACACAGAATTTCATTCATGTGCACCCCCCCCCCCCCGCCCAATCTCTGCCTTCTCCTCTTTGTTTCATTTCTAACTTGTGGCAAAATGAGAATTACATCATTTTAAAGTTTACTGATCAGCCTTTTTTCAACAGAAATATTTAATTATATATTCTTAACACATTGAAATAACTTAGTACTTCTAGCTTCCTGTGAAACACTGGTAAAGTGTTTAACAGCATAAAGAACAGCACCCGTCCATGGTTTTTGCTACTGAGATATATATAGAGCAGAAGTGTACAAAGCAACATGACCAGGCCAGATTGGCTGATTTTGGTTTTTTGGTTTTTTTTTTTTTTTTTTTTTTGAACACACATTGGATAAAAAAGTTTTATTGAAACACAGATTCACATACTAATTTATGTGCACTGTCCTGTTTTGCTTTGGGCTATTAGTGGCAGAATTGAAAAGCTGTGATAGAAAAATCAGAAATTGTAGGTTGAGCATCTTTTATGCCTAGAGACCGAGTGTTTTAAATTTCACTATTCTCAGGTATTGGAGTATCTTCATATACAGTGTTAGTTATGCTGAGGACGGGACTCAAGGTTAAAGCTTAAAAATGAAATTCATAATGTCTCATTTATGTTTTTCCTTTAGTCCTGGAGATTGAAGCTAGGATCTTGAACATGTTAGGCAAGCACTCTACTTCACCAATGAGCTATTAACATATTCTCTCTCTCTCTCTCTCTCTCTCTCTCTCTCTCTCTCTCTCTCTCTCTCTCTCTCTCTCCCCCCCTGAAAGTAATTTGTATTAGTCAGATTTCTGTAACTGTAATAAAATGTCTAAGAGAATTAATTTTGAGAGAAAGTCCGTTTGTGTTCATAGGACTTCTTCTTTTGCTGTTTTTTTGTTTTATGTTGTTTTTGTTTGTTCTTGAAACAGTTTCCAGTAACCCAGGATGACTGGAACTTAATATGCAGCTGACGTTGGCCTTGAGCTTAGGGCCTTTCTACCTTCATCTCTTGAGTGCTAGGATTATAGGTAGGAACCACATGCCTGGATTATGTCATTATGGCAGGCAAGCACTGTACCTGCTGAGCCACATCTCCCCTGACCCATCCCAGGAACAGTGCTTTTTAGAGCATATCTGGAGTAGCACTATCAACTCCCTGGAAGCTATAGATGCATCTTGTGACCCTGCCCTGGGCCTGCCTACAGAACCAGACATTCTGTGGAAGATTCAGTGATTATTCTGAGGCACAATAGAGTCTGAGAACACCATTAGTCAATGGCCATATTTTCATCCTCATTGCAAGGAAAGAAACGTACAGATCAGTTCCAACCTTCACACAGTAGGCCCACCCTCTCTGTTTGTCTCCGCAGTAGCTTTCCAGTCTAGGGCTCAGAAGCTTGCTTCAGTGTTCTGGTTCTAGCCCACAGATATGTTCACCTTAATTTTGAATCAGTTGACTTCTGGCTGGCCTGTTCTTTGCATATTTTTTGTGTTGGTGTTATTTTCAAGGCAGAGGGATTGTGCTGAAATTTGAACTTAGAGTCATAGTAGAGAAAACCAAAAGCATATTTACATTCACCTCTTATGTTAAACTGCCACAACACAAATGGACCACCAAAGTATCGGCAGTATGTACCACACGCATTTCTTTATGGTTTGTAACCTAGGCAGGAGCTCAACCCTCTAAACCTTGGTTAATGCATCCAGAGAAGGAGAACAAAGGTAACTACTTAGATGCCTTACTGTGAGCATGAACACGCTACCCTAGCAGAGTGCCTGGCTCATAACCAGTTCAAGATTTAGTCCCCTCCCCTTCGAACCTAGAACATGCATTAGATTGAACATTAACATTAAGATAAGTTTCTGGTTACTTTGTCAATGACTCACTTACCCAAACTCTGCTTACCATAACCCTTGATCACCAAAAATAATGCTATTGTAAAACAGGCATATGATGAATTTCATCCCAGGCCATCAAGAACAAGCCCATTTGCCTAACTCTCCCGTGGGGAACAGGGCCCATTCGCCTCACCCCGTGTCTGGGGGGTTGGAGTCAGCGTTAGTTACTTTTCTCATTGCAGTGATAAATATGTCCAACAGAACCTGCTTAGGAGAGGAAATAATTTATCTTGGCTCATGGTTTCAGAAGGTTCAACTCATGGTCCCTTAGACTCAAAATTTTTCATCATCAGGGTAGACAGGAACAAAAGTAGAGAGATACAAAAAGAGACCAAAAGCCAGGGAACCTTTAAAGTCACTCTTTCTGGGATCTACTTTCTTCAGATGGCCCACGCCTCCCTTTGCTTCCAGATTCTCCCAAAACAGAGCTGACTAGGGACCAACACTCAAGCCTGGGAGACACATTCCATTTTTAAACCATGACAGGGTCATGAGCAATACATGCTACACAGACGATTAACAACATCAAGAACTTTGATAACACTAGCAAAGCTGTCCACTACCAAGCACCATGCCTTTCCTCGCACGGATCACAAAAACAGTTCCAGAAAAGCTAAATCCACTTGTCCAAACTCAGCCAAACAGTTACAGAGCCAAGATTTAAACCAGGCGCCATTGATCAGATGGTTAACCTCCAGGGAATCTCAGGACCAGAGGGATAATGTCCTTCTTGGTCAGTCCTCAGGGTCTAAGTTGCTGTGTTCTACAGCTTGGGTCATTTACAGCCATCAGATCCCATTAGATGCTACTCAGGGTCTGTTTCCAACCCAAGTTCACAGTAGTTCCCCCCCCTCCCCAACCCCTGGAAGAATGGTCCCCTCAGGCACGCTCAGTGGATCCTCAGGACACTTCCCACTAGAAATGTGTGGCTCTCTTGATGGGCATCTATCGCTGCTGCTGGCTGCCTGTCCCTGAGTATTCTAAGCCTCTTTGTTCCCTTCTCTGTTGTGGGTCTGTCACTGCCTAACCTTCTCTTTGACCAATCCTGTCTGTTTATGTCACTCTTCTTCTTCTTCCATTCTTTAGCAAAATTGCTTTCACAGGCAGTGACAAGTCCCACCTGCAGCAGAACTACCTGTTTTGAAATGGATGAACACTTACAGAGAATCCACTTGCACCACTTCCTGATTTCTTTCCCTTCAGGCAGTTTCCTTCCTATGAAATTTTGTCTTCGTGACAGCTAAAGATGGTCTAAGGGCTCCTATGCCATGAGTAGCCATCTGGTTGACAGGATCAGGACCTGAGGATGCTGGAGAGAGAAAGACTGAGCTGTGCTTGTGGCAAGGGCCTCAGCATCCCTGGGTCCCACAGGAGACAACACAGTCTCCAGCTGGGATGATTCCAACTTGCATTGACTCAAAAATTGCTGTGATTTTGGTCTAAATAACAACTCAAAGAGTGGGTTTGTGGCGCAAAAGCAGCTCTGATTCCAGACTTTGGAGGAGCTCCAGGCTTTCATATCTTTAAAGAGGTAGAAAAACAAGGAAGGACCACTCTTCACTTGGGTGTAAATGAAGGCAGCTGCTACCCGCAGCCAGCTGTAGGCACCATTTCTCCCTTTCCCCAATCACTAATGCACTGAATCGACTGAGACCCCTGTGGTGTCCAAGCTGAATCCTGATCACCACTGTAGCATGTACCTGCTGTCTGGTCCAGCATTCATTCATCCCTTTGGGCCTGTGAGTAGTGAGTAGTGTGGCATCTGGAGCCTCAGCAATGCAAAGAAGCCAATCATGGGCTTAACATGAGCTGGCATTTTAGCTGTCTTCAGTTACATGCTGTAGAGTTCAAGGTTAAGTGTATGGGTTAACTGATCCTCTTTTCATTATAGAGAAACCTTCTTCCTTCCAGGCCCTGTTGTACTGTCTGCTCAGGAGCCACCTGTGAATATGTTTCCTCTGAGGCACACTGAGATGCCAAGAAGTCACCTGCATTTCCCATGACATCACCACAAGGGAGGAGCACTGCCAGAAAGGAGTGAAGTGGGGAACATAGTATCTCCTTCATCTTCATCTTCTGGGTGAGTGTAAAATCTAATAGTGGCTTAATTTGAGAAGGATGCAAGAATTCAGACAAAATGTAAGAAATCAGGCAGGAGGACTGCAGTACCTATGTGCTTTTTCCATCCCATAAGCATTTGTTAAACACCTACAATGGGTCTATAAACCTGAGCACTGCAGAATTGTGACCAAAAGGATAGCAGTATCTCATTTGGGTCAACTCCATTTCCTTCAGTCAGCTCCCAGCAGCCATTTTCCCCTAATCTTATTTAAAGTAGCAATAATTAAATACACACTATTGAACTTTTGGTGACATTTCTATACTTACATATTGTGTGCGTTGGTTGATTCTGTCTCTTTTAGTTTCCCCCACTCCTCCCTTTCCCCTACAATCCTTCCTAGTCTCTAATAAGGTCTTCTCTTTTCAGATTATGTTTTATTTAGTTCCTACATATAAGGGCAAATCAATTTCCCAAGTTGATTTGGTCATCTTATTTTATCACAGTGATAGAAACCATAACTAAGACAGTGTGTTTGGAAGTCTCTTCATGCTATGTGTTTGATGTATTTCTTGTAACAGGATATCCTCTGGTTCCATTCACTTTCTGAAAATGACATGGCTTCATTCTTCTTTATGGCTGGGCAATAGTCCATTATGTGTATTACATGCTCTTTCTCCATTCATCTCTTAATAGACACCTAGGCTTCTTTCATAATTTGACTATCGTGAATAAATATAAGTGTCGTTGTGTGTTGGTTTTGTTTCCGTCAAATAAATTCCAAAGTGGTAGGGCTGAATCTTATATGATATTTTAGTTTGGGGGTATGTATTGGCTAATTTCATGTCAACAAGCTAGAGTCATCTGGGAAGGGGGAGACTCAATCTAAAAAAGACCTCACCAGACTGGCCTGAGGTGAATTTTCTTGATGAATAATTGATATAGGTGGGCTCATACAATGGAGTGAGAAGTGCTACCCCTGGGCAGATGATTGTGTCTGTGTCTGTGTCTGTCTCTGTCTTTGTGTCTGTGTCTGTGTCTGTGTCTGTCTCTGTCTTTGTGTCTGTGTCTGTGTCTGTGTCTCTGTGTCTGTGTCCATGTCTGTGTGTATGTATATGTAGGCTGAGCAGGCCATGAGGGCAAGTCAATAAGCACCACTCCTCCATAGCATCTGCTTCAATGTCTGGTTCCAGGTTCCTGATTTGACTTTCTGCCCTGACTTTCCTGGATGATGGACAGCAAGCTGTAAGATGAAGTAGACATTTTTCTTCCCAAGTTGATTTGGTCATCTTATTTTATCACAGTGAATAGAAACCATAACTAAGACGGTGTGTTTGGGAGTCTCTTTGTGCTATTTTCTATAACGACTGTACTGGGTTACATTCCCACACTATGAACTGAGGGGTGATTCTGTGTACATGATAACTTGTGCCTCTGACTTCTCTTTCTGACAATTATAACTCCCTACACCAATACTTTAGTATAGTCTGTCCTGACTGTTTCCTTACATCGACAATGGCTCTCCCTGCCTCCAGCCATGAGCCTTTCAACATGTCTCTTCTCTTTAATGCTGCCTGAATGATCTTCCTCAAACAACTCTACTTACATTACCCGTTGGCTTAGAAACCCTGGAAGATCACACAATGTCTGTGCTAAAGGAGAGAGCTGAGATTCCTTGGCTCTGTTTTGGAGTCTTTACTACCTTTCACTTTCAACTACAACTGTTCCCACCCCCCAAATCCAGCATCACCTGTCAGATTCCCACGCCCTCTATAACATCTAGCAGAATGCTGGGTCCTCTGCATCTTGGCTCTGCTGAGAGTGGCCTGGACTTCCTTCTCTTATACATAACATGCAGTGTGGTTGGTTGGTACATGGGAGCTTCTAGCTGTGGAGCTGGACATGGCTCATCTGTGTACTTGCTTTGTGACCTTGACCAAGGACTTGAACCTTTGTGTGTGTGTGTGTGTGTGTGTGTGTGTGTGTGTATGCACATGCATGGTATGGTGGCAGAGGCCAGAGAGGGTGCAGGGTCTCCTGGAGCTGGAGTTACAGGTGGTTGTGAGCCTCTCTATATAGGTGCTGGGAATCTGATTCCAGGGCTTTGAGAGATCAACACCTGTCCTTAACTCTGAGCCTTCTTTCAGCCATGATACTTTTGTCTCCCTCAAATGAGACAAATTATAAATTTCCTGCTCATGAGATGATAGTAATTATCAAATAAAATGAACCACACAAAGAATAACATTTTCCACCCAGGATGTGTTTAATAGGTTATTATTGTGCCCAGGACATACTGTGTTCAAGCATAGAGGTACATAAGGCAGACAGCACCCTTCAAAGAAGGCCTAGCAGACTTAGTTAGTTATTCATAAAAATGCCTGTTTGTTTTGAACTATAGTCCCATCATTGTACTAGAGGATACTAGAAGTTATGAGTCTGAGCTGTCTGGTACTCTTTATCTAACATCCCACTAAAGACACACTAGCAATCAGTTCCATGCATTCTGATTGATATCCTTTAACACCTTTGTGTATATACACGTGCAGAATTTGTCCTTCTGTGTGTGATTGACAGCATTTTCACACAGTGTTCTCTAATTCATCTATTTTGTGTGGTACAACCACTTTAATCTTGTCCCCTACTAGCCTACAAATAAATGAGATTCAGACTATGGTTGCTTTATTTGACTTTGACAATTACTGAGGGGTAACCCCTATTCTACTCTTCTATCTGATGGCCTGGCTACCTCCCTAGCGCTGTACCCCCGGCATTTGCTGTTTCTCCTGGCCCTTTGCTCATCGTCTACCTCCCCTTACGGCGGCTTCCTCCTCTCCGCTCTTCTTCTTTCACCTTCTCCCCTTGGTCTCTCTTCCTCCAATCAGGTCACTCTAACACCATGTCCCTCTAATCCCTCCAGTATTTGGCCAATTTTATTTAACAAATAGTTTTAATTAAGCTTGTAAACATGAAAGTCACTCCTAGGCCTAAACTTTCAGGTATAGAATTTAACATCTCAATACACAGCAGTACACAAAACCTCAACAATTTTGCTACAGATCTTTGTTGTTGTTATTGTTGAGTAATACTCTCATATATATTCATAGATAGATAGATAGATAGATAGATAGATAGATAGATAGATAGATAGATAGATATAGATATGCTGTGTCTTCTTTATCCAGTCATCCATTACTAGGCATGTAAGTGGATGCTATACCTTAGCTATTGCAAATAGTACAGAAACATACACACCACACACACACACACACACACACACACACACACACACATATGCAGGTGTCTATTTTGATGAGCTGTTACTATTTCCTTTATATATTTAACTTCTTGAGAAACTCCCGCACCATTTTCCTAGTTTTGTAAACTATGGTTATCAGAACAGCTCAATATGAATATAAAGACACATAGATCCATAGAACACATGGAAAGACCCAGAAGTAGCCACCTAATTTATAGCCAGGTGATCCTCCACAAAGACATGGCAACCATGGGGAATGGACAGCCTCTTTAGTGCATGGTCCTGGAAGCTGGATGTGCACACGTGGGTGAGCCTAACTTGTCCTCTGTCTCTCATGCTGCACAGAGATCCTCTCAGAATAAATCAAAGGCCTAAGTGTAAGACTTAAAATCATACTCAGAGAACACACAAGAGAAAGGATTCAGACATTAGTATAGGGAATACTTTTTTTTTTTTAGCTAAGATTGGTAAAATGCAGGAAACAAAAGCAAACATGGGCAGGTGGGATTTTCTCAATCTGAGAAGTTTCTGCACAGCCAAGGAAGACAACTGAGTGGAAAGGCAAACCACAGAGTAGGGAAAGCTTCACAAACTCCCCATCTGACAGAAATTCCCCAAACACAAGGGACATAAAGGACTCAGCAGCAGAAAAGAAATTCAATTTAAAAATGGGCATCAGAAAAAGAAATTCAAATGACCGACAAATCTATGGGGCGAGGGAGGGAGCTCAACTTCAGTAGCCCCTGGGAACTGAACTCAAGTCATCAGGCTTGGTGGCAAGCACCTTTACCCAGTGGCCTGTTTTGCTGGCCCATGTTTTTCTTATTGTTCCTATTCATCCCTTCCCTTAGAGTTGTTCTTTTCATTAAAATATTGCTTGCAAAGAACAAAAATCCCAAATGCTGCAGTATTAAAAATGGAGTTTCTGTGAGTCACTTAATCAAAGGCCTAGAAGAGGGGCAGCCATTCAACCATTGCACTAAGGGCTTGCTGTCCCCAGCTCCCTTCTCTGCCACCTGTGTGTAGGTGGAAGACCGGCTGTGCTGTGGATACAGATGGCTGCTGTACCTCTGGACACATGTCCTAGAAGGATAAATGGGCACAGGACTTTCTGCTGATGAAGACGTCCTCTTTGTCCAGAAGGCAAGCTGATCTTGGAGTGCCACTGACTACACTGTGCCCATGGCCACCACTTGCCACAGACAATGGAAGGACATAGACATTCTCAGAGAGATATGTCATCCCTTTGAACTGAACGGTGGTTTTGTATCTATGCAAGACTTGGGAGACAGCAGAGTTCACCACAATCCTCTACTTGGTTTTAAATTTGCAAAATAACTCTACTCAGACCTGAACCAACCAGACAACTTAATTAGAAAGAAGTGATTTGGGAAGAGCTTTTAGTATTATTATTATTAAATACACTTTATTTTTTACAACAGTTTTGAGATTTGCAGAAAATTCACAAAGATGATACGATTTCTGCTGACTACCACACCCAGTTCTTCTTGTTATTAACAGTTTACTTCACAGTACATTTGTTATAATGAGTCAGTGTTGATACAGCTATTAGTTCTGCAATTTATTAATCTTTCCTTAGTTTTTATCTAATGTCCTTTTTCTGTCCGTATGTCCCTGGTGGGATACCATATCACATGTAGCTGTGCTGTCTCTTTAGGTTCCTCTTGGCTGTCAGTTTCTCAGTCTTTCTTTGGAATTGGTACTTTGACTGTGTGTGTGTGTGTGTGTGTGTGTGTGTGTGTGTGTGTGAATGTAAGTGCAGGCACACATTTGTGTGTTTGGGTTGGGTTTCCATGCAAATATACATAATGAGGAGGCCCGAAGTAAGTTCATGGTATCACATTTCCTACTGATCCCCTGATCAGGAAATCAAGGAAATCAGGAGGATTTCTTCCCTCCCCAGTACTGATGTTACAGGCACCGTTACATCCACCGTTTACACAAGTGCTAGGGATCTGAACTCAGACCCTCATGTTGATACAGCAAACACTTTTCTGACTTTGCCATGACCCTGGCTCTGCCTTATTTTTGAAGCAGAGTCTCCCACTGGCCTGGAGCTCACCCATGAGGCCAGGCAGACTGGTGAGCTCTGTAGAGCTACTTTGCCCCTAGTGCTAGAATTACAAATTCCCATCACTACATCTGGTTTTTCAACATGGGCTCCAGGGATTGAACCCATTTCCTCATGCTTGATAGACAAACACTTTATTGTCTAAGCTATCTACCCAGCCTCACTTTGAGCATTTTGAAGACTTCTAGCAGGTATGACCAACATTTTGTCAACGTGGGATGATGTGGACATTTTGTCAGCTAGAAAATTTAGAACTGTACATCTGAGTTGCAAAAGCAATTGCAAGACATGATTTAAGTAAGTTTACATTGTTGTGTTGGGCTATATTCATAACTGATCGTGGGCTGCTTGCAGACCACAAACACTTGATAAGGTGTTGGTAGGATGCTATTTAGTAGGCTAAATCTCTTGGCTCTCACTGAGATTATGGTTCGGTGGGCATAAGACCACAAGGTAATGTGTCATTGCCATCACTTCATATCAAGAGTGTATTATGTCAATGTGAATGACATGGCTAATGTTGATGTTGGTTTTACCAAATTCTATATGGTAAAGTCATTTTTTAGCTCCTCTTTTCATTCTATACTCTTGGAGAGCCATTTACCATCTGAAGCTCACAATCACAGAGTAGAGAGATACACTATTGAAGGCAGCATATTCCCATAAATGTCTAGATATTCTTAGGCACAAGAGCCATGCCTCTTCTCCATTCAAGGAAATGTGTACATATTCATTCAATCATTTTACTTATGCCAATATAGACTTGTGAATATTTATCTTATTCCTTGATTGTTGATAAAATATTTCTTTACTTTCTTCTCCCAAATCTCCCAACTTTGCCCATGAGGCATGAGTTCAGTTATAGCCCTATGACATCATACCCTCACCAGTGTGTATGTTTGTGTGTGTGTGCCCCATATTTTCTGACACTTCATGATGCTTTCAGCTTTTCTAGTATTCATCATACCTGGATCTTCAAATGAGCCATTTCTCCAGGGAACCCTGGGTGTTTTTATTAGAGAATTACACTGAAATCCAAGATCTGAGTCCTGGATGTGTTCATGTGGGCAGTCATCTTTAATTACAGACTTAAGACTTCCTTCCCTGCCTCACAAATGAATAATTACTTTGCTCTTCTTCCCACCTCCAGTTTCTCTCTCACTATGTCTGCCCACACAGAACTGAAATCAGCAAGGAATGCTATACTCAAAAGTTAGGATGCCGGGAAAGTAACGTAAAAGTTATGTCTTAGGAGTCATGGATTCTTCCATGTCAGAAATGTAGGTAGTCAGACCTTTCATGTTCCCAAGCCCCTCAAAAGGAAATTGATGGATTCCCTCAGAGGCAGGCAGGGCATTAGTGGCTGAGCCATGATTAAACCACAACTGGGTAGACTTTTCCTTATCACTGTCTGTTCTGAGACATTGCTTTCCAAGGTTCTCTTCATCCTTGAGGCTGATACTGAATTGGCTACTGCCTCAGTGGGAAAACCTGGGTTTGCTGAAGACCAAGTTAAATGTTGACCTTCTGTAATAAATTTTCAGAGTTATGTGACCAGAAACAGTAGAAATATGAGACGGCACTCTCCAGCCACACTTGGGCAGGGAGGTGGCACTTCGCTCTAATCATGAGGCACAGATGACAAGGTGCCTTACCTCAGGGCCCTAGGGGTACCAGCCACCTCTGCTGCTGTGCTGGGGCAGCTGAGCAGGCTTGGGAGGTGAGGCTGTTAGGATGATGTTGTTTTCTGATGTAACCTCTGTTGATTTCCCTACCTCCCTTTATTTTTTTTTGCCTCTTTTCTTCCCTCTTGGGAGCAATTTATATGTCTCTGGCTCCTTTTAGGCGGGGACAGAGTGCTAATTAGCTGTCTGATTCATCCCAGGCCACCTGTCCCATGGCACTTGGCAGTAAGACCAGACTGGGCGTGGTCCCAAGCTTGCCTGGGCAGGCAAGTGTCCCAGGGGTCTGGACAGTCCCTGTGTGACGTGAGACAATGATTCTGCAGCACAGTAAATGGGAAAGAAAGTTGTGTCCAGTGCTCCATTTCCTTGATAATAGCTACATCAGGCATTACAGGGAAAAGCATGTCCGAAGACTTTTAAATCCTGTCTTCCCTCCTAATGAAATCCACTCCCAGAGGTACTCCCAGGGCATGGCTCTGAGGAGGGGCCCTTTCTTTCCTTCCTTCCATTGCATTTATCATCAGAACTCACAATCATTCTAATCCCCATGGAGAGGTCTCATTAAAAAACACCAGAAAAGCATGCTCTGTCCTAATAATGGACATCCTCTCCTCCTCATCTTCTCTACATCCACCAGCCCAAATCAGGTTTCAGTGCCTGTTCCCTGCATAAAACTGGTCCCATGTAGGTCCAGCAACCTCAGGGCCAAATGCTCTGCCACCAAAGCATTCAACAGGAGCCCATCCCTTATTCTTGACTCCTCTCTCCCTGGCCTTGAGAACCCTTGACTTTCCATCTCCCGTGTTGGTTATTTCTTCTTAGCCTCTTTTTCATAAGTGCCTGCACTTGGCTAGAACCTCTCTTTAATTCCTCCTCCTCTTCCTCTATCTTAATGAGATTTATCTGCCCCCACGGCTCACTTCCGTCTACAGACAGAGAGGGCTACTTAACCTTTTCTTGTGTCCAAATACAAAATGTCCAGCCACTTAGTATCTCCACTGGGAGAGCTAGCCCCGGGCTTGGCATCCCCTAATAAAATTTGGATAATTGCACTAATCATCGTTAAATTAATTTAAATATTATAACTGGGTCCTATGTAGCTTTTATTACTCCAGCTTATTTCTGACTCCTAATCCTGCCTGATTAGGTAATGATAGGAACAACAACCTTAGCAACAGTGACCAACCAGAGTGAATTTCTTCGAGCGTGCCAGGCCCCAGAAAGGCACTGCTCTGTGTCAGACCCCTACCATCCTGTTGTAAGATCCTGTTGATTCCTCATGTTTGCATCTTAGAGCTTTCGGGTTTAGGAATATGAAAGGACTTTTTAACGTAAATTCTCTAGAGGAAGAATTATTATAAACCAATTTTCTGGCCTCCAGACTATAAACTCTTAAACTTATCCTTCACTAACCAGATCTTCGAATCAGCCCACCTGCAGCTACAACTGATTATGTGCCCCCATCTGGGTACAGAGGATAGCTACTGATTGTGTACCCTAATCTGGGTATGGAGATCAGCAATTGATTATGTACCCCATCTAGATATGGAGGACAGCAACTGGTTATGTGCTCTGATCTTCTCATGGAGATCAGCAACTGATTGTTTACCTCATCTGGCTCAGCAATTGGTTGTATACCCCAGTCTGGGCAAAGAAGTCAGTGGTGCTGCCCCTCTAGGCCTGCTGTGTCATTTGGCCAGTGAGACTCAGGCAAGAGTCCTCAAACATGTCTTATAGATTATGGATGCTGGATGTTCTACTGAAAATTGATTGCTTCCCAGACTGACAGAGCCAATTCGTGCTGAGGAGAAGAGAGACAGTTATCAACTAGGAAAAGCATGGGTCCCAAGGATGCAGGCCCATAATATCTGGTCTCTCTCTCTTGAACGAGTAAGAGATCATAGAGGATAATTGGGCTTAGGACTGAGCTGCATGCCTGATTTACACACCTTCTAGGGAATAACCATCTAGACCATCACTTTCTTGACACGATTAGCAATTTTATTTAGGTCATAGATGCAAACTCCCACATCACCGGTGCTATCTTGGTACATATTTGAAGAAACAAAAAGGACTACATATGATGATTTTCAATGTGGGTTCCTTTAAATCTGGGGTTCCAATAGAACCTTCGGGCCTACAAAAGCTTAGCCCTTCAACAAGAGCATCCCTGCTGCTAAAATATTTATGTTAACGCTTCATATAAAATCCTATTCATTAATAAAAAGAATCTTAACTTTTAGGAAAGCATACTGAGCCAAACGGCAATAGGCTTTAATGCCAGGGAGACTTGAGTTGGACTCTTATTCTGAAATCCATTACCATTGTTGAGCCTCCCTTTAGCCCCCAATAACATAGGGGCAGGTGTCTCTGCATCTTTAGGTCATATAGTGAGATGTAAATGCAGTATTCGAGCAGGCCTACCAGAGAGTCCCACGGAAAAAACGCACTCATTTCCTGTCGTTTGCTCTGTGATATGCTACCTGTCAGAAAGGACTGAAGACTTTACATACAGTGAATGCTCCTAGCTAGAAATTTCCATAGTTTTCCCATCAGTCCAGTAAGAAGAAACCACACACTCCAGTCATCTCCAAAGCATTTGACCACTCCAAACCAGCCATCATAAAATCCTGCCTCTGGTCCACCTGGCACCTGACCTTCCAGGGCACCATAGAAGGCCCCAGTGATGCATCTGGACATACCAGCTCAGAAAATGGGTTTCTACGCTTTCCACTACCCAAAGCAACACATCCAGAAACGGTCAAAAGGCCAGTCATCAAAGATGGACAGCCAGGAGAGTGAAAGATGATCTTAGGTAACTGAGGCAGACATAGTTTACATCCCACCAGAGGACAACTGGGAATCTCTAGTAAAGGGGAAAGGCGCTTTGGAAAAATGTCTGCTAAAAAATTAATATAATATATATAATATATATATATTTTTTTTTTTTTTTTTTTGGTTTTTCAAGACAGGGTTTCTCTGTGTAGCCCGGGCTGTCCTGGAACTCACTCTGTAGACCAGGCTGGCCGAGAACTCAGAAATCCACCTGCCTCTGCCTCTCAAGTGCTGGGATTAAAGGCATGCACCACCACCGCCCAGTGATAATTTTTAAAAAGAAATTATTTTGGCTCCTGGAAAGATAGGCCTCAGCTGTCAAGTTCATTTTTTGAGGTTGGGGAGGGGTAGGTTTTTTTTTTTTTTTTTTTTGTAAATTCTAATGATGCCCAGACAAATATGGTGTTAGTACATTTAACTCAGTCCCTAGACTTGTGGATCCATTTTAAGCAGTGAAGTGAAATGGAACAGGTTGTTATTGATGAATCTCAGCCAAGAGGAAGGTGCTGTGGCTCCTAGGAGAAGCTCCTCCAGGAAAGTGTAGAAAGGGCAAGCATACTCTGGAACCTGGAAAGAAAAGGGAGTGTAGGGAGACTCCCAAGCTTGAAATGGCAGATGGCTTGGTCCAGCTCAAAGCTCGATTCATTAGGTTTTATGCATCTTAGGTGAACAGAGATTGGGAAGAAAGGACCAAGTGTCAAATTAGCCATTTAATTATTTCTTCAACTTCTCTTTATTGGTCCTGCATGGCTGCAAATAGACTCCTCCACCCTCTATCAGAGATGGAGTTTCAGGATGCCAGCCTGTCCAATGGCTCTGCTCAGGATATTCTGATCTGCACTTCCCGGGGGATGGAGGAGAGGGGTCTGTACACAAGAACACTATATGTGAAGCAGACTTTCTCCTATGACTTGAAAGAGACCAGTCTTGATTCCCAGAACGCCAGAAAGTCTGCAATATAGCCTTAGTAAAACCTTGTCTTGTATGAAGGATACTTTGGGACAGTGATTCTGTTTTAGTTAACATTAGTTTCATTGCAGTGAGATGTTAATCAGATCTGGAGAAGGAGATGTGTGGGGTTCAGGGGACTCCAATGAGTGAGGGAACATACAAAATTTGTACTCAGTTCAGGAGATTCTCACTTTATTTTAAATCTTTGGTCAAACCTCTTGGTTTTCACATCTCCCTTAGTCCTTCTGGCTTCCACCCTTACCTAACATTTCCTTTTCCATGCCTTTGTTAAAGATCATTCCAGTTTTCACCACTGGCTTAGGACCTCTGGTGCCCAGGCCTTTGCCTGGAACTCAGCATCTTCCTCTGTGGCATTCCAAAAGACACCAACCTTTTTCTGTAGTCCTTCTCCTTCTCCTTGACTACAAATCTACACACACCTGATTCCTCCTGACCAGGAACACTGGCCTGAGTCCTGCAGAGACCCACCTTACCTACAGAAAGAACCTTTTGCTCACATTTCCTCTGGTAGAAAGGCTCTGTGCAAAGTCAGACACTTCCCTTTTCAATCCAGCTCTTCTTGGCATTCAATCCAGGTGCCTAAAGCCTTATCTACCTGGAAGGGATCCCTGGAGAGTGACCTGGGTATTTCCAGGAGTGACTTGATCAAAGTCACAATACAAAGTGAGACTAAGACACTGGCTTCCTGGCATTCACACCCCTCCCCCTTGTCTTTCTCCACCTCAACTCTCAGGCTAATCTGTGCAGGATGTCACAAGTAATTTGTCACCCAAAGTCAGTAGCGACATTTTCAAATTGCTTTATCATAAGATCACTCTAGAAAGATCACAATCAGGCCCTTGAGACTCCAAAAGAGCCTGCACCCTGGTTCAATCATGCACTGATTTTGTGATGGGGGCAATTTATTTTTCCTCCTCAAGACTCAAGCTACCTGTCTATAAGATGGGACATGCACAATAGACAGTTTCTGAACATTGTTGGGATTAAGTAGTCTAGATGCCTAGTGTTTAGCACACCATGTGGAGACACTAACAATTGGTGTGGGCTAACATTGCTATTCATGCTTATGTTTGTAACTACATATAAATAAATGGAAGAATCTACATGTAACAACTATACCTTTCTCCCTGTTATTCTGACAGCATTCCTTCAGCAGAGTCAGAAAAAGATGGATTGTTGAGTACACATAAAAATTGTAAGTAATAACAATCTATGTTATTTTTTTTTTATCACATCTATAAGTGAGTTACTGTCACTAACATACCAGTAATACGTGTGGTGGCTATGACTTACCATCATCCTGATTTTCTCACAAAACAAATATAAATATGTGTGTCTGTGTGTATATGTGTGTGTGTACGAGTGTGTGTGTCTCTCTGTGTGTATGTGTGTATGTGGAGGGCGTGCACATGTGTGTGTGTGTGTATGTGTGGTGCCTTTTTTCTTTATTTGGGCTACACTCAGAGAGACTCTTCTGAGAAATAAACTTCATTTGTCAGGGATCTTGGGCAGACAGAAACCGTCAATAGCAACACCAGTGTGGTCTCCACAGGTCCTGATGCAAGACATGAGCCATAAAGTCCTAGAGGCACCAGACCGGATGTGGAGCAGGCAGCTCTGACCAGCAAGCCAGCTTGTCCCTGCTTGCCTTGGGCAACACCAGGGGAGGGCTCAGCTGGTGCCTTCCTGATGAATATGGAGGAGGCTGCCTTCAGCTCCTGCAGTGGGCCTTTGTTCCTCTGCTCCACTCCCCTGTTCTCAGATCAGATGTCACTCTTTTATTATTATTATTCCCTGTGTGTTGACAAGTGATTTAAACACTTCACAGGGGAAGAGAAAGGGTGGGGGCTGGTGGGGAATCTTTTCTTTGAATCCAGGGTGTTCTGGGTTTCAGATCAGCAAATAAATGGCTATGGGTGTATAATTAAAACTAATAGGTTAATTAGGGAACATTTAGATCTTTCTGGAAAAAAAATAAGAAAGCCATCAACTTGTCTCCTTTGACACAAGCAAAATAGGAGTGTGCTAAATAAGCCTAGGCAGGGCAGCAGCGCACCTACAGTTTCCTCTGTCCCTTCTTTCAGAATTACTGAAAGTGGGTGGGTCACAAAACTAGACATTCCCCACAGACCACAGAAGCAGAGCCAGTTGGCATCAACCAGAGTCAAGACATGTTCATGAAGCAGGAGACAGGAGGCAGGCCATTGTTCATAGAGGAAACGATCAATAGCTAAGTCTGTGACTCACTGAAGACAGGCTCTGCTGAGGGAGACTGACTGTTCATGTCAGAACTGTCATTGTGCCCTACATTGGGTTCATGTATCCAAGGTGATGCAGGAGCACTGGGCAAGCCCACGCTGGGTAGGATGGAGAGAAACCTGTCCACTGTCATCGATATCCTCTTCCCCAAAGATACAATGAAGTATCTTGGAATGTGACTTTAAGTTGGCAAGAGTCATTGCAGGTGTAATTAGTTAAGCTAATATCAGGTCATCCTGTCAAAGAACGGCCTCTAAGCCAACATTTCACCTGCCCTTAGTAGAGCAGTAGCTAGAGTAGATGAGCATTTGATATGGAGGTAGCAGCTAGAGTAGCCCTGCCATACCAATAAAAGCCTAGGGCTACCCAAGGCTGCCCATTGGCCTCCTCAGCCCTCACTTTTGACTTCTGCTTTCCCAAACTGCTAGTGAATAAGTTTCTGGTGGTTTCTGTTTTAAAATTTACTTATTCATGGATGGGCTTATTGACTTTAGCTGTCAATCTCAATCATTCTCAATCTTATATTTTAAATGCATGAGTGTGTGTGTGTGTGTGTGTGTATGTATGTGTGTGTGTATGTTTGCACATGTGTAGGAGTGCATGTGCACAGACGTGTTGTGATGGTTTGAATATGCTTGGCCAATAGGGAGTGGCACTCTCAGGAGACATGGCCTTATTTGTAGGAAATGTGTCTTTGTAGGGGTGGGCTTTGAAGCTCTGCCCAATGCGGACAAGTCAGTCTCCTCTGTTTGCCTTCAGAACAAGATGTAGAACTCTCAGCAACTCCAGTGCATGCCTGCCTTGATGAGAATGGACTGAACTTCTGAACCTGTAAGCCAGCCCCAATTAAATATTGTCTTTTATAAGAGTTGCCTTGGTCACGGTGCCTCTTCAAAGCAATGAAACCCAAACTAAGACAGAAGTTGGTACTAGGGACTAGGACATTGCTGTGGTAGGCCTCATCATACTTTTGTTTGCAAGAATGTTGATTTTGGGACTTTGTAAAGCAGCAGAATGTTTTAAGTGGGGCTTAATGGGCCATCATAGTAGAAGCATGGAAGACACTGTTCCTGAGTGTTTTGAACCATGGCATCCTAGCTCAAGAGGTTTCAGAGGAGAAGATATTTAGTATGTGGCCTAGAGACTGTCCTTGTGATAGTTTGGTGAAGAATATGGCTGCTTTTTGCCATTGTCCGAAGAGTTTGCCTGAGGCTAAGGTGAAGAGATTTAGATTAATTGCTTTGACAAAGGAAGTCCCAGAACAGCCTGGTATAAATTCTGTTGTGTGGTTACTAAAATTCACTCTCATGAAGAGCATTTTAATGAAAAGTATCAAGCATAGAAAAAAAAATACAAAAAGTATGGTTTAAAGAGTAAAGGGGCACTAGGAAATGGAATGAAGCTAAATCCCATGTTCAAGGATATGAAATGGGATTAAAGAAGCGGTCACCTTGGGGCAAGATCCTACACAGCTGAACTTATTGTTTATACATTTGCAGTTCTGTGAGGGAGAATTATATCATGTGATATCATGTTATTAAAAGCTTAGGCCCAGGCATGGTGCACACACCTTGGAGACAAAGGCAAGCAGATCTCTGAGTTCAAGACCAGCCTGGGATAGAGCAAGTTCTAGATGAAGAAAAGCTTAAGTCCAGCCTTGGTGATATATGCCCTTAATACCAGCATTCAGAAGACACAGCCATACAGATCTCTTGAGTTCAAGGTCAGTCTGCAGAGCACTTTCCAGGATAGCCAAGCATAGGCAGTGTGAAGGAGTTGGGAAACAGAAAGCTGGTGATAATGTAATAGAACAAGGAGACCATGTTCCAGCACCAGAAAGCAGCAGAACTCGGCAGCTTTCGCGATGTAGCTCTGGCTTTAGCGTCAAGAATAGAAGGGACTACTGGGACAATTGATGCTGGTCAGCTAGAGGTAAGAAATTAGCAGTGATTAAAAAGAGACCAGCATCACTGAGGTGAAATCTGGGAAGTATTTTCTGAGATCATAAAGAAGCTGTGTTCCAGAAATAGCTAAGGTTGTACCTTGTGCTGTAGCTGGACTTCGTAATGTGTAAGAGTCACCCAGGTGGTACTGGTTTTGAAGGCATGAAGGGGTCATGAAAAGCAGCTGAGGCTTGGCACTGTGAACGGCCAGGGAAGGCCATTGTTGAAGGTGCAGCCGCAGGTGCAATTTGGCCTAGGACTGAAGGGGTCGTTCAAAGAAATTGAGGCTTAGTACCATAAATGGAGCCTATCTCTGAAAGGCTATTGGTGAAGCCTAATTGCAGCGGAAGACCCCAGTGTATTGGAGATGCTAGTACCACGGGATGAGCACCAAGAACAGCAGCAGCAATGGAGTGGAATCAACCAGACCCTGGAGTGCTACAGAGGGCAGAGCTGGAAATGTGACCCAAGCCCTTCGGAGGAACCCAGAAGATCACACATCATGGTGGATCCCAGACATTGGAACAAGAAGCTGTGAAGTTGAAGTTGCCCAAGATACCCCAAGATGTTAGAGATGCCAGAGTCATGGATACTGGCTGAGGAAAGCTGCTAACAGGGAGTGGAACCAGCCCAAGGGAAAGAAGTTTGTTGTAGTCACCAGTGCTGAAAAGAAGTGGACATCAGACATGGAGATATAAAGTTTGGAGTTTGCCCAACTGGTTTTTGGTCTTGCTTTTGTCCAGGATTTTCTCACTATGTCATTTGGAATGGTAAAATATATCCTGTGATGTTGGAGATATGTGGTCTACTTTTTAATTTTGACTTTTATAGCAGTTAAGAGATTAAATGAATCTCAGAAGAGACTTTGAAATGTGGACTTTTAACATTATTGAGACTGTTTGAAACCATGGGACTTTTGAAGTTGGACTAAATGTATTTTGCGTTATTCTATGCTTTATGGTATGAGTCTCATAGACTCATGCGTATGAACAAGTCTGTGGGGCAGGGAGTCATTTGAATATGCTTGGACTATAGGGAGTGGTACTGTTAGGTGTGGCCTTGTTTGGAGGAAGTGTGTCACTGTGGTGGTGGGCTTTGAAGCTCTGCGCAATTTGGAAAAGTCAGTCTCCTCCTGTTTGCCTTTGGAACAAGATGTAGACCTCTCAGTGTCTCCAGCGCCATGCCATGCTTCCTGCCTTGATGGTAATGGACTGAACTTCTGAACCTATAAGCTAGCCCCAATTAAGTATTGTCCTTTATAAGAGTTGCTTTTGGACATGATGTCTCTTCAAAGCAATGAAACCCAAACTAAGACATTTGTACATGCATATGGGGGCCAGAAACTGACATATGGTTTCTTCTTTAACTCATCCTACCTTGTATACTAAGGCTCCGGTCTCTCACTTAAACTCACAGCTCACCAATTTATGTAGTCTAATTATCCAGCTTGTGCAAAAAGATTCCCTATGTCTGCTTCCTGCACTGGGATCACAGGCAGGCTACCCATACCTGCCATAGATTTTCCTGGGTTCTGGGGATCCAGATTCTCATTTCTCCAGTTCTTCTGTTTGGCTGGCAAGCACTTTACCTGTTCAATCATCTTCCTAGCCCCAACCACACCTGATTTTTGAGACTGCATCACTGATTACCTAGGTTGAGTGATCAACAAGCTTCCTAGATCTGCCTGTCTCCATCCTCTGGGAGCTAAAGTTCCAGATAGATAACACCGTGCCAAGCTTTTACGTAGGTGTTGGAGATTCAAGCATAGGTCCTTGTGTTTGCTCAGCAGGCTCTTTATAGATTAAGCCATCTCCCCAGCACAGGTTTCTGATGCTTTAAATCACTCATGTGTGATAATGTTTGAAACCTAGGAAACCAGAGCAAGCCTTCTTCGGTCATCAGGATTAGTCACTAGCAAAACCCTCAGGTTCAGCCTGAGAGTGAAATTTCAAATGAAGTCCTCAGAAGGAAACACACAGGTCTCAGAGGGATTATTCAAGCTATTCCAGCACAAAGGGTTCAAGAGACACAGTCCTATATCCCCGCCTCCCATAGGATCTCCATTGTCAACTGACAGTCAGTAGAGACTCCTTATCCCTTAGGATAGACAAGTATGAACCCCAATTGAGAAGGATGTTCCTGGGAATTTGAAGGAAATGTACTGAAGCCTTCCTTTGTTGTCTCTCCCCCTCTTTACTAACAGTCGTGGCTCCTCTCATCTAGAGAGTGCTTACTACCTATTAGGGTCATATGAAACTCTTTCTTAAGGATATTTCTCATGAGTGGCTACCCTAAGTAAGGCCTATAGCTCCTGTCACCCATAAAAGGTGCCTCCACTGGTCTGCAGGGACCCATCTTGCAGAAGTTAGAGACGGCTCATGAGGAATGACTGGCATCAAGTCCAAGTTCAGGCCACCATCAGACATAGCCGTTTATTCAGCCCAGTTGCTTTCTTCCTCTGAAAAGCAGTTTCACTATTTATATTTTTAAACTCAGTGATACTTTGACCAGACTGAAATGAACACATCTGAAATGAACGCGTGGGAAGTCTACCTGGCGTATAGCAGGAGATCAAGGATGGATCAGAAAAGTGTCAAGGATATGAAGCCCTGTTTAAATGCTTTAGTGGGCAGCTCAGGAAAGTCCCTTGGCATAAATGGCCAATGAGTGGGCTCAGCTTCCCAGCGTCTACCCAAGTATCACAGCAAATCATCTTCACCTAGAACCACAGATGTCACCTACGGAGTCCTGTCCGTCTCAGAAGCCTCCCCGGGAGTAGACTCATGCCCATGGTGCCACTGAGCACAAGAATACATTTCTGGGACAAGTCAGAAAAGAAGGACTGGGTGGTGATTTTTCCACTCTGTAGAATTAAGCTTATGGAATGGTTTTAAGGCATTAATACACAGCTCTTTCCCCAAATCCAGTGGTATACCCCCTCCTCACCTAGTGGGTCTGTTAAGTCCCCTAGGTGTATAGTATCCCTTCCATACTGATCAAGCCAGTGAATTCCCCAGCTGGCATTTCCTATAAAATGTGAGGCAAAAATTAATTAACTCATTAATTAATAATACAGTTTTGAAAACATAATTATAATGATAATGATTACCATTTTGCAGAGTTCCCAATATTACTGGGGCTGCTGGAATAGCAGGGAGCATGCCAAAACTGTTAAGGACGGGAAGCCACTCACTCCTTCTCCTGGCTAATCCTCTCTGACTTGGCAGACCAGGTGAAAAGCTGCAGTTTTAACTTACAGAAAAGGAAAGCATGGGTCCAATCCTGAGAGGGAGAAAGGATCCAAAGCAGAAGAGAAACAGAGAGGGCCTGGGTATACATGGTTTGATTTTCTGCCTCCAGTTAAAAGTGTTAAGTCCAGAAAGCAGCAATATCAATAGTTGTTTTGTTTGCCCAACAGAGAAAGATTGTGCTAGACTCCTACTGACCCGCAGCTAATCCCTTCCTGAGGATCTGGAGAAGGGCCCTGTGCTCTGGGCTGTGTCTGCACCTTGAGGCTGAAGCAAACAGACTTGACAAGCAAGCTCAGCAACGGCAGGCTCTGCTCACCCACCCAGAAAGCTGACAGGAACCGCCTAAAGGGAAGGGATTCATTCTCCTCCTTTGCTGCAAAGAGAGCCAATCACGGGGGTCTCTTCAGCCAGCCAGTCAGCCAATCATATCATTTGACAAGACAAGGCCCAATCATCTCGCCTCGTCCATCTAGGCCACTGCATCTCTAACCTCCTCCCTCGGAGGCTGTTTACCATCATTGCCAGGCCCCTGGAGAGGCGCAGAGCTAAGATATCTAAGCCAGGGCAGTGTGCAAGCAGGAGAGCTAGTGGTGGGAAACACCCTGAGCAGAGCCCACCCCGTTTCATCCAGTCACTCTTTGTTTACTGAGCACCATCCCTGCCTCAGGTCCTGCAAATGTGAAAGGCAGGATGATGTGTAAAGTCTAGTTGAGATAGAGTTGGCAATCCTGGCACCTTTATAGAGGTGACAGGGAATGGGGTTAGGGGAGGAAACTATAAAAACAAGAGGTTCCTTAAACAGATACCAGGAGTCTATGGGGATAAATTGGGAAACCCTTCAAGAGATGACACAACAGTCAGGCCTCTCATAGGCCCCAGGATCTCCCGAATACGCCCACCTGATTGCTAGGCCTGCTGTACTAAAATGGCTCATAGTGGTGTCTTCAACCACAGGAATGTATCCTCTCAAACATCTGGAAGCCAAAAAATTTGAGGTCCAGATGTGGACAGGGCTGCTTTCCTCTGTGGCTTCTTGAGAAGTCATTGCATGGTCCCCTCTCTGTAATTATATCTTTGTTCAAATTCTCTTTTCTTGTAAGGACACTAGTCACACTGGGTTAGAACTCCCTCTAAGGACCTCATTTACCCCGATAAAGACTATCATCAGTCATATTCTGAAAGCTAGGAGTTAGATAGACGGGGAGCGTTTAAACTGAACAAGGCGCAGTTAAGCACTAACATAATTTTACATTGGTTTGAAGATATTATTTAACTACTGACCCCATTCCCGAAGAACACTATGACCAAGGTCTTTCTGTCCTCTGAATCTTTGGTGCTAAGTGACTCAGACAGGCTGCTGTCAGAGGAAAGGGATGGGGAAGCTCAGGCCCATCTCTAGGAACAAGTCCACTCCCCATCTCTTCCTCCAAAAGCTGCCCATCACTTAAAGTCTCAGCATCTTATTTGCACTGCTCACTGGCCCTGTGCAGGGGGTATTTCATGTCATTTTCTCCATGATAGGTACTGATGTTACCTTCTACTTAGTGGGGGCGACAGGAAGTGACTAAGAGGAGATAGGAAGGGAGAGGAGCAGAGGAAGTAGTGTATGTCATTGGTCCTGGTCCTTACCAGTCAGGCTGAGTTCCCTGAGAAAGGTCTCCAGTATCCTCAGTCTATGGTCATGTGGAAAAATAGTGTTCTTTGCTTTTTTGAGATAACACAGTAGGATGTGGGTGATGTGCAGAAAGCAGGGAAGAGACGTGCCCTGAATCCCATGCCTCACAGCTCAGTAAGATCGACCAGACAGTCACTATATACCAGGTACAGGCACCATGTCAGGAGCCAAAGACAGATGAATGAGCTACAGTCTGGTCTCCATGGAGCTCACAGTCTCCTGGGGGAGACCATGTGAACAATCCAACATAGGACAGGTTATGCCCATGAAGTTCAAGGAACAGAGAATAAAGACAGCTGGCCCAACATGGGGTTCAGAGGAGCCTATGTATGGTAAGAGTAAATGTCTGCCCAGGATCTTGTTGGGTTGAGGAAAGTGAGGAGAGGGGGGTGCCCTGGTGTGGGGGTGATATGGACAAGATGATGAAAGCCTGGAGCATTGAATAGATGAGAAGCTCGGAGCAGGTCAGTCATCCTGGAACCCAACTACAGTGTGAAGGACAGAGTGACAAGAGGAAGAACAGGTAACAGGCAGAAGAGAGTGCAGGGCCAGCTCATGGAACATGTTAAGTGGCACACTACTCAAATGGGCACTGAGCTCTTTAGTGTTGCCAGAGATGAAGACAGCAACTGGCCAAGCAGAGAACTCATTGGGCATTCAGTTCTTACCTTACTTTTGGGGACCCAATCAAAAAATTCCTGCAAAGCTTAAAAAGTACTAGAAGTTGCCATTGCTTTGTCAAAGGAAGACTCTACAGAGAGTTTTAAGCAAGGTATGAGATGTTGCTAATATTCCATCTGAACCTCAGAGGTACCAATCTGGAGAGAGGTACCCAAGTGGGAGACTACTGAAGCCTTTCAAGAAGAAAACTAAAAAAGAAGTTGAGGAACAGGAGAAAGGATTAGGAAGTGACTTGTAGATTGGCTATTGATGTGGTGTGAAGGGGGTATCCACAAACAGCAGTGCATTTAGGGCTCGGATGACTGAATGCATGCTGGTAGCCTTACTACAGAAAGGAATCGGATGCATGCCAGGGTGGACAGATGAGGAATGTGGAATCTCAAGGCTACTAGGTCAGCCATACCGAGATGCTCAGGGGACCATTTGACAGTCTCATTGAGGGCAAACAGCCAAACACGGGGCCTTGGTATTGCAAGTAGATTTCAGAAAATGTACCTTTGTATTTTAAAGTGTGCACATAAAGCCTTCGAGGCTCTCTACACTGTCTTATCTCCTTTTTCATCTGGCCTGTCCTTGAAATTAGAATAGACTGGTGCTTCCTTCCCATAAACATTCTCTCCCACGGGCTTCATTGCATCACTGTCCCCTTGATGCCTCAGGAGATGGAGAGACATAAGTGGTGTCTTCCACATGGGTACACACACATAAAATGTAACGAGAGCCCTGGCACATGACAGACTGATCCTCCATTTCTGCTAATGTCCCCTCCCACACTCCTTTTGCCCTGATGTCACCCCTCAGACTCAGTACTACTTCCATTTGAGCCATGAATCTTTCTCCGTCCTGCTCCCATTTGGAGATAATCAAATGCAGTTTATTTGTGGGGAACATTTTTGAGAGTTGTGGGGGGGGGATAACTCAGTCTCACAGAATTGCATGCAGCCACCCTTGTCCCTGGATAAAGGGAGTGATGACCCAGGAGAGTCCTTCCAACACCATGCCAAGTTTTCTCAGAGCCAAGTGCCAACTCCCTCAGGGTTCAGGGCATCTCTGTTCAACAAAAGCCCTGGACTCTAACAGGGTAGCTAACTCAGGATCGTTTCTAACTCTCTGGTTTCTTTTCCATGTCTCCCTGTTGCTGGGTTTCTACTGCACACACAGGCTCGGCTTGCTTTACTCCTGGATTATTTTTAGTCTGCCCCTTCTCCTGGGTGGATTCAAATTCTCCAGCCCTGAACAAATGCTTAGCAACAAAGCCCCAGAGGCCAGGGCCGGTTTCTGTTTCTCCAAGTAACATCTCCTGCTACAGAGCCCCGCCTCTACAGTGAGTGGCAGTATCCTGGATCATCTGCATTGCCCATTGAAAGTTAGAGTCCACAGTCGCGCTGGTGGCCATTCCCCACTCCCACGCTCCCTATTCAGTTTCTGTGGTTTTAAAAGTGCCCTGGGAACCCACAGATTATGCCACTGTGCACGCCGGCCTCTTTCAGGGCTCATTTTGTCCATGTACTGCTTTTCACCAATCCAATAGGGATTGTTTCCATCCCTCCCAGAGATACAAAGATTTACATAGCCCACATGGCATGCTCGTGAAAGACACATGAGGCCTGATAAATCACGCACTATTTATTATGGTACTAAAATGATTCCCTTTGCTTAATTAAAGTAGCCATATGCTGCAGCACAAATCACTCTCATTCATTAAAATCCCCAAATTTTTGTGTGTGTGTGTGTGTGTGTGCGCGCGCGTGCACGCACACACATGTGTTAAGGAAGAAAACCAGGACCAGGAGCAACAGTTAGGGAGAATACAAACAGATCAAAGTTTGGGAGACAAGGGTGTACTAGAGAGCGCCTTGATGTCGAACACCAAACATCAACAAACAAACACACCTCAACCACTACAGGAAACTGATGGGCACCTGGGCTGGGTCACTTGATCTGAGAATTGGGATTGGGTTTCCATTGTCTTATTTCTTCTAAGTAGTTAATAGACTCCAAATTTGGAATCTTCTTAACTCGTTTGCTTCTTTGAGTCTTGTCTTCTTTCTACCCTTGCTTCTACATCTTGATGAAAGTTTCCAACAGTGCCCACCTTTGGGAGTGCCCATCTTGCTCATAGTTCTTACCCTAGCAATATATAATCGTTTAGCCCATAAGAAGGCCTCAAAGGCATGCACTGAATGAATAAGTAAATACTAATAGACTAGCTGTGCAAAGCTGAGAGCATATGACATGTTTAAAAAGATGAAAGCCAATGCCTCATTCTGCTACTTTATCCTGTCCACACTTCCTCTCCCTCTCCGGATCCTGATACACTCTGTCCCCAGCATCCCTCTCCAGGGCTCACCTCCCACCCTTTCCCAGAGGAACCGGCATTTTTTCTTACTGGTACAAGTAAATAAGCACATTTTTTTTTTCTCTCGAAACTACAATGGCTGTGTTTCTCTGTGACCCAGGGTTAATGGCCAGTGACTCCTGGGCCATCTGCAGGGAACTGTGAGAGAATACACTCAGCCATGACCACCTAGCAGGTTCCCTGTCACCCCTATCCATTACAGAAACTGTACCTACACCTGCTCTTTGGAAGTCCTACTCCAGACAGGAGGTGCACTGGGGTTAGAGAAACTAAATACCTGGTCCTAGGTAATGTATTTACTCTCCCCAAACCCTTTCTACATCACCAAGATTAACATTAAAAAAATGTCAACTTCATAAGGCTTTCAAGAATCACATTAGTCTATGTATGTGGAGTTTGTATCAGAGGGAAAACAATACACAGAATTATATTATTTGATATCTATAACCTTCCAGTTCCGTCTTCATGCTTTGCACATGTGAGCAGTTTCATCTTCGTCATCTTATTAAATCCATAATCTTCTCTATGAGATTCATCTTAACGTGGGCAGAACAGACGGAACACTGATGCTTAGAAAGCTGAGAAGTTTTTCCAAACCCACTTGTGAGCAGAAGTGGTGTTCCAACCAATATCCACCTGAGTCTAGGTGCCTTTTGCTCAACCACTAATAACTTACCTACTGGCTCCTACCTTTATCTTCTGGAAATTTCTCTTGGAGTAGTAAGAAGAAAATGATGGTTATGGGAGCCTGCTGTAGAGCTTAGAGGAGATGAGGATTGGTGAGTGTGTCTGTGCAGCCAGGCCCACCATGTATTTCTTCATCCTTTGGTCAGGATGGTTGGATCTCTAGCACTTACCAAAGGTGGGAGGTATTTCGTCACTCTTATCTGGATAGCCAGCTAATTCAAGCTCTTTCACCAAAGTTGGATTAGTCTTGCCTATGTATTCTAACCCTAACCTGTACATGTATATAGCATCCATGGAATGGATTCTAGAAGCTGTACTTCAGAAGAATAACCAAGGCAATAGCATCCATCTTATATGTTCTTCTAAAATCCTACCACCTCACCATTGAAAAGTAGAGTCCTTGTCACAGCCACTTGAACTGGATGGACTATTGGTTTCAACATGGGGGAGCAATCCATGTCTTTAGTCACTATTAACATACCTACCTGTAAGTCCCTGACAAAGCAGAGAATTCTATTAGAGGGGAGGAAATAGAAGGCTGGAAGGGTGGGTGGGAAACAGACAGCTTAGGAAGGATTTCACTCCTTCTTCCCTCCCTCATCCTTCCCTCCCTCCCTCTCTCTCCTGTAACTCTTTTATAGCCCTCCCTCTCTCCCTCCACATCCTGCTATGTGTTCTAGGCTGGCCATCTGCAGCCCACTCTCACTTTTTAAAACTTAGCCTCATTCTAAGCAACCACAATCATAAAGCCTCGAGTTTTTTGTCTTCTCTGCGTTGTCTACTAACACAAAATAAGCACAAAACTAATTTTTAAAGAGCTTTTGGCTATGAACTCCTTAATATAATTTCCTGTCCCACATGGGCCTTGCTTCAAAAATAGCATATGAGGCTATGGAAAGCTACCCTGCATTCTGAACAAATAAGAAACCTTTAAAGAAAATGTATCATTCTTTTGACAAATGCCAAAGACCTGCAGATGAAGGATGCTGAGGAGGAGCACACTTAAGAGAAGCACATAAACTGGTTACTGTCCTTGCCACTCAAAACACCTGGGCCTTGGAGTATAAGGTGGTATAGTACCTTGAGGAACGTGGGAAATTAGGGCTCTAATTCTTGGGCATCTAACTTCTTGGGAGGTGATTTAAACATAGTTATGCTATGGGTACATGGGCAAAACAACAACAAAACAAAAAATCTCAGGGATATTTAAGTTTAAAAGGATAAGTCTTGGAAATCCCACTCTGGTTTGGGGCAGCGTTGACTTAATACCCAGAGTGACAGGCACATAGTTTACTTTCTTTGGTTCATGGTCCTCAATTCTGGGAATTCATGAGTCTCATTTGAGTGAGCATAATCTAGTGTCTTGGTTCATTTTCTGTTGCTATGAGAGAATACCTCACACTGGGTGAGTTGAAAATAATTTGACAGTGGCTCGTGGCCTGGAGACTGGGAAGCCCACGAGTCTGTTACTGGCATTTACTTCACTTCCAGAAAGGGGTCTTCTGCTGCTCCAGCTCATGATAAAAGGGAAGGAAAAAGAACAAAGAGAGAATAAATTTAAAACAAATCACAATCACAAGGATCTACCTGTCTTTGTGACAACCTTTTCTTGCCAGGATGTTCTTACTCTCTTTAGGAAGGCGTAACTCCCCCTAAGGCCTGACAATGACACACTGTCACTTTTCAGCCGCATTCCATTGGAAGTCAAATCTCAACTGACAGCTTATGACTTGGGGCAAGCATTTCATCGCATCTAACCATCAGAACCAGGTTCAAAATTCTCGAATACCTAGCTCAAATCTCAATCAGCTCTGTTGGAACAAGACATATTTAATTATCTAAACTAGGTTTTCTCAGACTACACCTCAACCACCTCATGTGCTGTTCGAAACAGCATTTTAATTTTTTTTTAAATTTTACAAGGGCAACAGATGGAGTGATGTCATCTTAGGGTAACTTGGATATGAAAACTAAGGAATCCCAAAGGAGAAACTCCCTAGATTGGGGACGGGAAACCCAGTGAGGAGGCTAGGCCATAATTTGTCTACATGTTTTCATCCCTATGCGTTGAAATCTCAACACATATACATCTACTGCACATGCAGCAGGTGCAACAAAGCAAAGACAAATGCATAGTAACTCCTAAGTGCAATCCCACCAGGAACACCCGAGGAAGGTTTTATCAATTAAACAAATACAGCTTGCTTACCCCAAACAAGAAACTCTATAGGCTAGAAACAAACAAACAAACAAAAAAAAACCAATCAAGAACTATGATCTAAAGAGATTAGGGTTTGTAGGAGATGAGATCAAGGGCTTTGAAGTCAGAGCTGCTAAATTTGAGGTGTTTTCTGACTCATCCCTAATTAAAGTATCAGAGAGAAGCAACACAGCAATGCATGCACATGTGCTCCGTCATACACATAGTAGTGAAACGAGGCTCAACAATCTTAAACTCAGGTGCCGCAAACTGTTTTGAGTGAGCTATCTGTGAGGCTTTTGTTACTAAGGATGGAGACCTACTTCTTCAGTCTCCTGGGAGAAGGCTCTCTGTCCTAGATTGGAGGTTGGAGGGGCACTTGGCAGTGGACAAAAAGAAGTTACAGCCCCTACTCCTGGTTCAGTACATTTTTGCTTCCCAGTTAGTACTTGCTCCCAGGGGCCACAAACAACAGGCCACTCAGAAATCAATGTTGCGAAACAAGGCAGCACTGTCCCCTGGCCTGGGCTTTCCTGATGCTTGCGTGGGAGAAAGGGAGATGAGAAGGTTCCCTAAGCCACAGAGGTCTGGAGAAAAGCTGGCACCTGGGGAAGAAAAATTTCCCAAGCAGCTGGCCAAGCTGGAGTCTTCCAAACAGAACAGTAGTTGACGCAGCTGTCTTTCCATCTCGGTGAGCTCTTCTCTGCGCGCTCTTGCTTAAAAGACCCAGCCAAGTGGTACTTGTCTAGACTGGCCACAGGTTCTCAGCACCCTAGACATGTTGGATGCTACTTGTAAACAGGCAGAGAAGGAATACCAACATAGAGCAACACATCTTGAGGTGTATACACACACACAACACACACACACACACACACACACACACACACACGCTCAAAGCTCCACTTTATAGAAAGAATGATCCAAACTGGCTAGCCCCAAAGAATATGAATTGGCATGGAGTGCAGTCATGTTCCCTCTGCAGAGCACTGAGGCTCCTCTCCTCCTCAGATCAAGCCTACTCTTGGGATTACAGCAATTAGTTACCAAGGGATGTGGTGGCGGTGGTGGCGGTGGTGGTGGTGGTGGCAGTGGTGGTGATTAGTGATTATGGAAGGTACCACTGAGCCTTTGCCCAGATTTTTTACTCAATGTTAACAAGACTCTGAGACCCTACTCTTCAGATTCAGTGTAATACAAATGAGCCTTCTGGCCTATAATTATCCTCTGTGCAACAAGCTCACCAGCCTCATTTTAGTGGACCAGTTCTTGGAGCTCAACATCCCCCGCCCCCTGCCTTTCTTGTCAGAATGATGTCCCTTCCATCCTTACCCACCACCGCTTACCAGGTAAGGTACTTTAACTGTAAGCCGGAGACTGACAATAGGCAGTAGCTAAGAGAAAAAAAAAGAAAGTTATAGTCTCAAAGGTCCAAAGATGGGTCTTTAGGGTGACCTGTCCGGCAAGCTTCACCTTGTGTTGGCTGACAGCCTCCATGATTTTTAGCAGCCCCACAAGTATATGCCCAAAGCTCAGAAGAGTTTCCTCATGTGGTACTTCATCAAGAACAAGAATGCTCATTTCTGGGAAATCTTTAGCAGTCCTTTGAGAATGTCTGTGTTACCTGGTGTCTTAGTTAGGGTTTTACTGCTGTGAACAGACACCACAACCAAGGCAACTCTCATAAGGACAACATTTAATTGGGGCTGGCTTACAGGTTCAGAGGTTCAGTCCATTATCATCACAGCAGGAGCATGGCAGTATTCGGCAGATATGGTACAGGAGGAGCAGAGAGTTCTACATCTTCATTTGAAGGCTGCTAGCAGAAACTGACTTTCAGGCAGCTAGGGTGAGGGTCTTAAAGTCCATGCCCACAGTGACAAGCCAACTCCAATAAGGCCACATCTTCTAATAGTGCCACTCCCTAGGCCAAGCATATATAAACCATGACACCCAGTCTCAATGGCTAGTGATGGATTAAAGGTCAGACACCTAAATCAATATGAGCTAATCAGAGAACATCTATTGGCCATGATGACTAAGCATGTTTTCCAAGCCTTGCTGATTATAACTCTATTTTAGGAATTTCTTGACTGAATCTGGGGTCAACTCCATTTCTTACCAGTTGCTGATCTTATACAGATCCTAACCTGACCTAGCACTCCTGAGTTACCTCTTCATGGAGAAGCCATCTGCTAGAATAATCCCCATAATAAAGAGCAATTGAGTCTGCTATCCTGATGAAAAGTGAGCTCCGAATTCAGGGGCTGCCTCGGGTGAGTTTCTAGTCTTTCAGTATTTGGTTTGTGGCAGACAGCCCCTGCTGGAGCTATCTCCTCATTCTGTGTGCCCAATGCTAACCGCATGAATTACAAGAGTAAGAACAGGGGAGGTCTGTCGTAGGCTTTCTGCTCTGCTCCTGGACAAGCAAAGGGAAATCACCTGTTTAGGGGAAGCACAGACTTCAGAACTAATTTGGGGATTGTTTTACAGAGGAAGTAGCAGGCAGGGATTAGGTATTGACTAGTAATGTCCTTCGCAACACTTAGAAATTGCCCAGGATCAGAATGTTATCTCAAAGCTGACGACTTAGCTGAGCAACGAGGTGAAGAGTCTGTGTACTACATTTCATCCAACAGTTTCCAAAGACAGGCCAGGTAGTAGTATCTTTGCACAGACTCACGGTTACTCAGAAACCCTTTGAGGACTGAACCAACAGCGATAAGTAAGAAGAGCACAGTGCAGTATCATGGAGACTCTGACAACAGCCCACGCCTCCCCCAGGTCACCTATCTCTGTAGAGTAGGCCTATGGAAAATCTGAGGCTTCCTCTGGATCACAGAAGGAGGTAAGTGTATTTACAGAGCCCGTCCACTTTCTCTTGTTTTGTTTTTATTCATTCACTCAATATTTCAGGAGTAGCTACTATGTTCCAACATGAGTAGTTTATCTTCCCTTTCCCATCTTTCTGCAATACTGTTCTAGTTTTTTTTAATTGATTAGTTTTTTTGACAATTTCACACATGTACATAATATATTTAAAGTATTCTGACCCAACCACCTTCTCCCATCTTCCTGTTGCCCCTATCTACACTACCTTTTCCCTATAAATGTCTTTCTTGTGTTCGTGTCTATTCTGTTTGTCTTCCTTTCAAAGCGTTATTTTATTGTATATATATTAGTGTTTGCCTGTATGTGTGTGTGTACTGCATGCTGCTCAGTATCTGAAGAAGTCAGAAGAGGGGATCAGATATCCTGGAGCTGAAGTTACAGACATATGAGTGCTGGGAATAGAACAAGGGTCATCTGGAAGAGCAGCAAGTTCTCTTGACCACTGAGCCACCTCTCCAGTCTCAGTTTTATGACCCATTGAGTCTATCTATGTGAACATGAGTTTGGAGCTATTTGATGGACTCAGCAATGGGTACACAACTGAAGACGATGACTCCTTTCCACCCGGAATGTATCGAAAGACAATAGTTCAGCAATAAGCATTCGAGTCTGTCTCATCCATGACTGATTGTAGACAGGCCAGTCTTGTGTGGGCTTCATGCAGGCAACTCCAGTTGCTGTGAGTTTAGGATTTCAGTGTGTCTAGAAGGCAGCATGCCATAGACCTTTCTCTTCCTGCTCTTACAAACTGCCCATAATATGTTCTGTCACATTCCCCGAGCCTTATAGAGACTAGTATATGTGCCCTATTTAGGTCTCTTAAAAGTCACTTATGCCCAGCATCTTCATCAGACATAAGTCTGCATAGGACTTCTGTAAGGCTGGGTGTAGCTTCCTCTGTGTGTATAAGCATGCATGGTGTGCAGAGACTGTGCCTTCATTTCTCCTTATCGGTTTATTTTCTGTGTTGTCCCTTCCTCACTGGTTATTCTGACTCTAGCATCCTTCCCTCCTTCATTTCCTTTCTCCTCCTTTGATAATTCTCCATATGCCCTTTAGCTGCTCAATTTTCTTTATAAAATATATTTGCCTAACAGCCCTGCAACTCACTCCTGGGCATAGAAGGAAACAGAGCCAATAGAAAAGAGAGCTCAGTAGGGTGTGTTCCCTGGAAGCACGGTCCCTGTGAGGTGGAGAATTCTATAATCAGACCCCTGGACAGAAGGCTGAAGTGAGAGTGATGAGCTCCAGAGCTAACATCCCGTTCACCAGCTATGGGGCCAGAGACTGGAGCTGTGAGTCCAGAGGGCACATGGAGTCTGCTCTCCACTAAAGCGTGAACTGAAGTGCATCTGTGTTGCAGGGTTTGTTTTTCTTAGAATTTGTATTTTCAAGTCCTTGCATCTGTGGGTGTGTATGTGCACCAGTGGCTGGTGCCTTGTAGTGCCCAGAACATCAGATTTCCTAGAACTGGAGCGGCCCTGTGTGGAGCTGAGAATCAAAACTTGGATCCTCTGCAAGAGCAGTATATGCTCCTAACCCCTTCACCTTCTCTCCAGCCTCTGTTTTAGTTTTCCCAAAGGATTCAATCAAAGCCATTATGTGATCTTTACAAGGAAAATCTACATGAACCAGTTTAAACCAGGATGGGAATTTATATATTATCTAAAACGCTATCACATTGTTTTCTAAGTCCATCATTTCCTAGTTGCCAGGGCCTCCTTTGAGCCATCCTGCCTGCCTCTGTTCAGCCCCTCTCCTTTCTTCTTGCTGTACCTTCTCCTCTCTTCCTTTCTCTCTCCTTTGATTCCACTTTTATTTTTATGAAGCATTTCATCCTCCAATCTTACCTCATTGGACCTTCCTCTATCACTGCTTCTGCGTGGACGGCTGTCTTGTCTCTGACGTCTTTTTCTCCTTGCCTTCTATGCTGGCTTCTCTTTCTCAGCCTTCTTCCCTGAGGCACCACTGTCCTTGTGTCCCTTCTGTGACCTTATTTGCTCCTCCCACAACCCCTCCCTGGGTTTTAATATATATCCTTGGTTAATATTAGCACCCATGTTGATGATTCTTTAAGTGATACCAAAGCAACAATTTTGGTATCTGAAAGACCCAAGTAGTTCAAAGCTTACCTCATTTGCCTTCCTTGACTAAAGTCTCCTACAAGATTCAACAGACTAGTCTAAAACTTCACTTTCAGCTATACCTTCAAACTCAGAGCCATTCAGTAACCTGTTTGTTTACCAACCCCCACTTCCATACAAGCATAGGCTCCAAGCCATGTACTGTCTAGACTCTGACATGAACCATCCGTACACTGCCTCCTGCAACCCTTGGCCACTCCCCTTACCCAAGTGTCCATGCACTTCCATTAGTCATGATAACTGCCTTTAGGTTTTCCTTTTCCAAATCTTATTACTACCCAGACCATTCCTAAATAGAGCAGCTTTCTTCTGGAATACAGACCTAGTCCCCCTTGACTCACAAAAATCCAATCCATTTAACTACACTCTTTATCCGATCTCCCAGCTCTCCCAGCCCTCTATATATTTGTATTCTGGTAACTTCTTGGAGAAATACCACCTGTTGTCTATCCATGCCTCTGTCCACAGTGTTTCCTCTTTCTGGGACTTCTCCTTCCACTCATATATAATGCCCATATCCTATCTGCAAGGGAAGTTTTATATTGTTGAGTGAATGAACAAAGCTTTAAGATTCGACTCTGTCATCATATTCCTGGAAAGACCTTTCACCTTGGCAGGATCTGTGTGCCTCTTTGCTTCCATAGTAACGCCTGTGTTCCTTCTTGTAGATTGCTGGATTCAAACACAATTTATATAATGTCTTTTCCCACCATCTATTGTGTGCTTCTTGCAGACAGGGTCAGTGACTTTGTTTCTGTGCAATGTTAAGGGCAAAGACTAGGTCCTAAACAAATATTTGCTCAAGTAAAGTGAGACGAATCAAACCAGTGTGTCCAAATGTCGCCTTCCCAACTCAGATGCATGGTTTCTGAGTGCAAGCCCAAATGAAAGCAGGAGGCAGGAGGGCAAACATCGGATTTCAGGGTAGGGGCTGAAAGGGTGGGGAGGGCTGAGTTGCTGCTCCTTCTGAGAGAGTAATCGACAAAGGGTTCCCACTTTATCCCTTCTAATAATGTGTGGGCAGCAATCATGTTTTAACAGCAGTAGTCAGAACAAGCCCTCTTCTGCTCGGTGTGCAAACTGGGGGAAAAAAAGCAAACACTACCTGGGAAACCTATGCAGTCCCTCTGTTTTCCGTTTAACAGAGCCAGCAAGCAGTCCATTGATACTAATTGCATAGGGAGGAGAGGGCCTAACTAGAACTTAAGGAGAGGAGAAATCCTTTCATAAGAAAAGCTTCAACTTGCCTGCCATATTTATATCCTTTCCAAGACAGGCAATAGGAAGACAGAAGTGAAGAAACAGGGAGCCCAGGGTGAGCCTGGGAGAACTGCTCTGCAGCCGCTCAACTCTAGCAGTCTTACAAATGCTAATGTGGCTCACCTGGGAGAAGCCCGGATTCAGACAAGGCAATCTGGTGTGAGCAAAACCTTGGAAGGCAACCGGAGGAAGAGCGGAAGAGCTGGAGGTGGACTTAGAGGTGCAAAGATGGAGATGAAGGAGAAGACACGGAAGTGAAGGAGCTGGAAGAGGAGGAGGATGACAATGGGAAAGAAAAGTAGGTGGAAGGGAGGGGAGGAGGTGGGAGGGGAAAGGTGGGAGAGCTGATGTTACAGTCTACTTTTTTTAACCTCCTTTGGTCGATGTTACAAAGAACAAGAACATTTAACCAGCTCCAGACAGCAATTCTGTACCTGTCAAATTCATCTCAGTAAGCTAACAGTGCCAAACGTGTGTAGGGCCAGGGACACCAGGGAGCCATTGGTGGGGTGACAGATGAGGAGAGATTTGTACTTAGCTCTTTTGAGGAGATGGGTGGTCTCATACCAGTAAATGGAAGCTGTGAAATGGTTAGATTCTGAAGGCGGCACACAGGATGCTCTGGGGTGTTTTCTTGAATTATCTTGGAGCCATGTACTGGAGCTATCTTCAGCTTGCACTGGGAGTCTTTTGAAGCAGAACATCTAAAACCCTAAGGGACAACCCTATCCCTCCTTTTGCTCACCATATACACATCCTTTGGACCACTGTCGGTGGCATGAATAATATAGTAGCTATCCATTGGGACGATCATTAGCTTGTTTTCCCCTATAAAGCTTGGTCATAATGTTCTTCTTCTTCTCCTGAGAGTGCACTTGTATGATGAGCAGATGGCCCATATGAGGACCAAGAGCTTGTGAGATTTCTCAGAGCTGAGAAAGTGGGATAGGAAGGGCCAGGGGAGACTTAAACCACATCCTAGCAGAAGCCTCTGCTGCACCATGATGCCAAAGAACCTCCCCATGGCTGATTCTTCCTCTCTGTAGAGGCCCCATTGATCCAGATATCCTCATGCCAGAGTTATCCTTTACACTTAGGAAGTTTATTACAGAGACATAAACTGACACATTAGAAAGCTGATAAGAGGACTCATTAAAAGAAGTGCATTTTAAAATACTATCAGGAATTTCTGTGCCTCCCGGTAAAAATGAGGCCATCTAAATATTTAAAACCAAAGAAAGTCAACCTCACGCATGCCTTTTGTGTTGATATTGTATTATTTTGTAATTGTTTGCAAACCTGTTTATGAAACCAATGGCAGCTGTAGCTTATGCAAATTAACCAGAGCATCTCTGAGAAAGGAACACTGTGCATCTGCTGGGCTCCTGAATCTACTGCTACAGCCCCATCCCTTATTTCCACCCAGCTCCCACTTTGTCATTTGCTGTGAACTGATCCTTCCTCCAAGCGTTGGTTGCCATAGAAACAGCCCAGTAAGGGCAATAGCATTTCCCCCTGGAGCCAGTGGACTGGGTGACAGTGCACACCGAGACCTTAACTTGTCCAGTCCGACATCTCTTTACGCTTTCTTGCATGCTTTCTTGAAGTAAAATTGATGCACAAAAGTTGCACACAGTTAATTTACATTTGATGAGTTTGACCTGTGCACAGGATATCCTCACCATAATCGTGATTATGAACACAGCCTTCTGCCTCACAAGCTTATTTGTACCTATTATTATGTATTCTCTTGTTTAGCACTGTGTGTGTGTGCAGTGTGTGTGTGCATGTGAAGGTGCCTGTGTGTGGGTGAGTGTCGTTCTGATATGTGTATGTCCATGTACATGTTATAGGTTTGTATGTGGGAGTCAAAGGATAACCTTCTCACTTTCTACCTGAGACCTGGTCTCTGTCTCTGTTTCTATCTCTGTCTCTCTGTCCATCTCTCTGTCTGTCTCTGTCTTTCTGTCTCTGTCTCTCTCTGTCTTTGTTCAGTTGGCTCTGAAGCTTCTGAGGATTCTCCTGTCTTGGCTTCCCATCTCCTGCAAGAATCCCAGGATTAAGATTCCTATGCTATGTGCCCAGCTCTTTGTGTGTTCCATGGATTTGAACTCATGTCCTCATGCTTGTGCAGCAAGTTCTTTTGCCCAACAAGGCATTTTTGCCAAGCCATTTTCTTAACAGTGTTTTATGTGAACAAACGACCAGTAGCTGTTGGAGTATCTTATACCGCAGCTCCCCAGACCTCACCTATGGCATAGAAATGAAACCCTAACATTTCAGACTGCAGTGCCCCATTATCGTCCCTTCTCAGTCTTTGGCAGCCTCCATTCTAATTTCCTATGCTCCGAGTCTTAATGCTCTAGATTCTTCCTCCAGAGTCAAGTAGACTTTGTCTTTCTGCAACTGCTTATTTCATCAAGCCTACTGTCCTCGTGTTCACTCCCGTGGGCTTTTGTCTTTTAATGGTTAAGTAATATTCCTGTGTGTGTGTATGTGTACCATATTTTCTTGATCAGATTACCCACTGATGTGGATTTATGCTGTTTCTAGATCCTGGCTAGTTTGATTAACTGATAAAGTCTTAATATCGAAAACACACAGAGAACTCATAAAAACAGCAAGAAATGAATGATCAAATTAAAAATAAGTGAAAGATTTTAATAGACAGATATCCAAAGAAAGCACCCAAATGACTAAAAGATATATGAAGGTGTGGTTAGCATTATTACCTATCAGGAAATTCAGATTAAAGGCACAATGAGATATTAATTCCAATACTCATCTGTTCAGATGGCTAAGTGTTTGTGAGGATGTGGAGAAGTTGGAAGCCTTGTGTGCTGTTGCTGGAGTAGGAAATGACACAGCTACTATGGAAAGCAATGTGGAGGTTTCTCATGAAAAATCAACACAACTAGATCATCAAAGATCCTGCTGTTTTCATTCTGTGTAGTTACCAGAAAGAATAAAAAGCCATCCAAAAGAGCTACTTGCCCTCCTTTGTTCACCAATGTCATTTTCTTTTGCTTCTCTTGACTTGCTTTGCCTGTAGCAAATGATGTAAGCCCTACATTATGCCCGATGGAGCAAAGTTTGGAAAGATAGAAGATTATAATTCAAGATACCAAGAGGATGTTCCTTTCCCTAAGAAAATCCAGCCCCTTTCTTGAGGGAAGAATGGGATTTCTGAAGTATTTCAATGGCTTATGACCCCAATAGCATCCCAGTACCCTGTGCTGTGTTTTATATATTGACATGATATCAGTACCCATGACAGTCCACTCCATATGAGTCTACCCACTCTCTTGTTTCAAGGTATCTGTCTGTTGGTCATGGCAGGCCCGTTAACATGAGTGATCAATGTGACAATCATGGTCAATAAAGCTACCCAGATTGTTGAATGGGGATTTGCCCTTCACCCTTGGATTGGTTGACTTCTGCCCAGTTCATACAAAAGGAGCCAAAGGAAACCTAAGTCCTTTTCATGGGGGCACATACACACATGTATACCAAGGCCTACAGATCACTTGTGACATATGCTGTAACAAAGCAATTAAAAAAAAAAAAAAAAAGCTGGCTTTCCCAAGTCCTTGGAGAGTAGCTCTAACATGGTCCAAATAACTCCTTCCCTTGAATTTAGACCATTGGTATTGTGACTTTGTAGCTCTTCCCACAAGGGAATCCCACATTTCCACATTCCCGAATATCCCCACATTTAATCTGCTCTCTGTAACTTAACAACCAGTTATTCCTGGTTCCCAAACTATGTGAGATATCAGTTAAGATCTCTAGAACTGGATTCCTGGACCACAGAAGGCTCCTAGCACATAAGCAATCATAGGGGAGTCCAGAAGATTCATCTTCTTTCCAGCTCTTTAACTGTGGTTCTTGATCCACTCATGAAGTAGTGGAATTGAAATAGAGGCTGGACAATTTTGGTAAACTAAACTTAATTATGCAACTAAACTAAAAATTAATATAAAATCAAACACATACCAAATCAGAGGTGTTTTTAGTAACACTTTCAGTGATGCAGCACAAGACCTCACTGCAGCTTGCCATGCATTACATGGTCTTACTGCAGACTGTGATGCATCACAGGACTTCACTGCAGCCTGAGATGCATTACAAGACCTCACTGAAGAGTGAGATGCATCACAAGACCATATTGCAGACTATGATGTATCACAGGACCTCACTGCAGCCTGTGGGGCATTACATGGCCTTACTACAGACTGTAATGCATACAGGACCTCATTGTAGACTGTGGTGCATCTAGGACCTCACTTCAGAATGTAATGCATGATGTGACTTCACGGAAGCTGTGGTTCTGAGAACCTAATGTGCCCTATGCACTGTACTTGCCATCATCCTACACAAGGAACCCTGCTTGAAGGACCGTGTTCAGACACCATGTCATCAATGTGCTCTATATAGAGAGAGCTATATATAAGTGTCCCATGTTCTTGTAGAAACATAATGGTTTAGAGAAAACAAAGACATTTTATATTTTCCTGCCATCATTCCTCAGTACATATTAATTAGATTAATGTATCTTTCTTTGGGCTATATTATGTTCAAGTGTTTGATTTCCAAGATTTCTGTTTGAGTTATTGATTTGAGTTCCATTAAAAAAAATCACTCAATGAATTTGGGGTTTGGTAAAGATTAGGATAGATTTTCCAACCATCTCTGAAAGATCCCTAAACATATTTCTGCAATCTTTCTGCACATTTATATGATATGGCATTTTCAACATTGATAATTACAAAATCAAAATCTTGGTCTATTCAGAAAAGCTTTGAAGCATCAAATATACAACCAAGATTTAGTTCTTTATGTAAAACCAAGCAAGCATATTCAGTTCATTAGTGTGCAAATTTGGGTTTGTTTTTTTTTACAAAATGGTAAAATCACAAGCATACTAAAGAATTGTCTTAAATTATAATTTTGTGATTTATCCTCAGTAAATGTTAAATTTGTATGCCTATTTTATATACTTACATGCTCAGAGTTAACTAAAAATTTTCAGGCACAAAAGAAGGTCACAAGAGGAAAACATTTTAAAAGCCTTGGCCCAGCTGATCTGTAGATTCATGAATCACAACACATGCTGGCTTTAGCAGCTGACTATGGAAGTGACTTGTTATGCAGCGGAAGCTAACAGAAACATTGATTTTTAAAATGTCAGCCTTAGAACACTTTGAAGGCACTCAATGTCTCTTAGGTCACAGTGTCTAGCACACTATTAGAGAGAGGACAGTCTTACCACCACATTGAGCCAAGAGGAAGTACAACCATGCTCACACGAAAACCATGCCTCCTAGGAGGTACTTCCTATAAGTCTTCCTGTCACTTCACAACCTGGAGCCCCATTTTCATTTAGATACTCCTGTACATAGACCTGACCAGTATTCTGTCTCCTCATTGCAGAAGACAAAGAAACATAGATTATAGATAACTTCTCTTGAGATTAGCTAACATACAATAAGCATTTGCTACTTGTAAGAGTAAGTACCAATCATTGGATTTATACCTGTGGCACGAAATGTCTCTATTCAGTGCCCTGTACTTAGATCCCACTAGATAATGAAACCTGGACTCAAGCAATGAAGCACGTATCTACCCATTATAAGTTGAATACCATACTGGGTGGTGGAGGCAAACTGGCAGAGTCAGTGTAAGACCAAGACTCCAGGAGCGATCTCTGCCATGTTCAAGCCACCTTGTGTTCCAACTTCTATCTTCACCATGGCTCAAAAAGCCCCTTAATCCAGTTACAGAACATTTAGATATCCTCTCACAAAGCAATCTCTGCTTTTAGAAACCCACCATTTCTAGTTCCTTAGGTATGAGACAAAGCAGAAGTAAAATTTACCAATTAAATGCAAGGATTTTTGCTTTATGCAGAACATAGCCACAGTGCAGTATCCTCAGGGGGACTCACTGTGTGTGTTTCTTCAATTTAATTTGCTTCTTTGTGCTTCAGTTTTCATGAGCTGTGTTTACTTTTTTTGCAAGGTCCAAAAATATTTTCTGTGAGATATACCTTAATGAAAAGTAGCAAAGCCCTTATGAGGTGCAGAAGATGCTCAAGCCATGAGAAGCAGAAGTCATTGTCTTTTTGTGGAGGCAGCAAATGGTTGTCTGAAATGGAGCTCATTTGGGGTGATGTGTATTATAACAGAATGTATTATAATAGAACAAATTACTAATCAAGTGCTAAGTTACTAGAAACCCTATTTGTTGGCCTAGGGAGATTATATTTAGCCATAGGTCATCAAGACTATTCACGCCTTGTAAATAGAATAGTTGACAGACTCAACCAGGACATGCTGACTAACTCTGCCTTGTGACTGTGCATAGGGTGGGAAGACAAGAGGCAGGACCAGGAGCTCAGAGAGATGATTATAAGAGATCAACTCCAAAGATTCACTGAATGCAGGGTTAGAAGAGCTCTGTGATTAATTTGATAGGTAGCATGTAGGATAAGAAGCATGCAAAGGAGAAGATGTTGAGTTATCCCTGAAGACTCTTGTTTCGACACAATGATAGAAATATTAACACTCTTAGAAAAGAGAGAATGGAGGGGAGGTGACAACTGATTTCTGTTTTGACCAGTCCTCTTCCAAGTGCCTAAGAAGCAGGAAAGCAAGGATACCCTTGCACAGTAAGATGCCCCACAGAGAAGCAGAGAGTCTGAGGCTGTTGTCAGTCCTTAGGTACTGCCCACCTGCTAGCATGGTTGATTTGCTTGTTTGTTTTGTGTTATTTTGTAGACAGGGTCTTCCTCACAACAAGGTCTCTCTCATATCTGGAACTGGTAAAGTAGGCTATACTGGCTGTCCAGTGAGTTCCAAGGATTCACCTCTCTATGTCATCCCAATGCTATGATTACTGCTTATATGTATCTGTCACTATGCTTAGCTTTTTTAATGTGAGCTCAGGAATTGATCCTGGGTCCTTATGCTTGCAAGGCAAACACTTTACCAAGTAGGCCATCTCCTTAACACCATGACAAGTCTTTCTGACTAACTTGCCTCTATCTCCTGTCTTTACCAGGACATTTGATGAACTCTGACCATACGCTGCCCTATAGAGGGCTCACAGGCACCCAGAAGCCCAGAAACTACCCTAGATTTCTGGACTCTGTCTTCTCCTGCCAGCCCTAGGTCCAGCATTTCCAGGCTGGGGCCTCTTTCTGAGACAGCCATAGCCTTGCCTTGTGTCCTCTCTAAGGTCAAGAAAGCAAAGCAAATTTAACCATGACTATTGCCAAATGTGAAGGGAGCATAAGAACAATATAGGTGAGAGAAAGGAAACTGCCCTTCTCTCTGCCATTTGCAGTTGTAGCTTTCTCATTCCTGTTTGCTTTAATATTTTCAAGGAAATATCCGTTGAACACAAGCGCAGAAGACTTAAGCACTCAATCTATTTTAATCCTTCAGCAACATATTTCTGAAATAATTTTTAGAAGGTGTTTTGACTTCCAAAGAAAGAACCTTATCTTCAGTGAATTACTATTTATCGGGGCTTTAATACACGTTTGTTGGTTTTGCTTTTCATATTTTTTTCTGGCAGGCTGCTTTTTTTTTTGTAGCTCATTAAACTGGGGATTATCTTTGGGAGTGTGGGGGTAGAAAAACCACAAAGTCTAGTTTTCAGTCTGGGAAAATAGTGTTAGAAATACAAGTTTAAAACTGCTACGTGACCAGTGTTAATCTTACCTGCTGAGGTGGTTTCTGCCGTTTAATGATATATTTGGGAAATGGATGTGACACCAGAGGTTAGACATAAATAGGACTCAGAGTGACAAGAATGAAAATCACACATTGGAGTCCCTTACTGGGCTCCATAGGGAGGCTTCCAATCATCTGATGGGTGGCAGAGGGATCAAGCTCCGCCTCTATAATCTGCCTCCTGGGAGGAGAGCTAGGGAAGAATCGGCCAGTTTGGTGTTTGACTGTTTTCTCTGTCCAGTCATGTGACGAAAGTTGGCTGGGAGGATTTTGGCTTTATTATTGTTGTCTGTGACACAATCGCTACATTATACTGGAGCCTTTTGAAAAGCCGGTGCACAGCTCACTTGCCTACTCTCTTTGTGTGGGAACAGAACATTGGGTAGCCTTAGGGAAGCCCAGGATATGCTCCACTGGCATGCGAGAGAGGTTGTTTTTTGGTTGTTATTGTGTGTGTGCATGTGCGTGTGTGCACAGGTATACTGTGGACAGGGATAGAGGTCAGAAAACTTGTAGGAGTCAGTTCTCACCTTAGCACTCTGGGCTTGGGGATCATATACAGGTTGTTAGCCTCATTGGAAAGTGTCCTTACCTACTCAGTCACCTCACTAGCCTAAGCTTTGGTGGTTTTATGCAATGTACTAAACTCTCAGCTTTTGACAATTACAGTGTGTGTGTGTGTGTGTGTGTGTGTGTGTGTGTGGTCTTGTGTAAAGGCCAAAAGTCAGCATGAATATCTTCCTTAATCATGCTCCATCATCCTATTTTCTTCCCTTACCCCTCCTCTGCCCCCACCGCACAGGATCTCGTATTGGAATGGAATCTGGAGCTCACAGATTCAGATAGACTGGCTGACGAGAAAGTACCAGGCCTTTTCCTGTCTCTGCATCCTTGACATTGAGATTTCACATATACCCCTCTGTAAGTGACTTTATGTGGATGCTAAGAATCTGAACTCAAGTCTTCATGTTTGCTCAACAACATTTTCCCAACTGAGTCATCTCCACAGGCTCAGAATTAGGCCTTTGAAGTCATATGAGTGTTGAATACAGCCTTGGAAATGGTGGCTTACAGGCTGCATACTCTAGGACCGCAAGGGTAGAGGTAAAGGACAAGCCTGAATTGGAACATCTCCCAGTTAAAGTCATGGTATTAGGGACAGAACACAAGTTGTCCTGGATTATAGCGTCTGCCTATAGCGTCTGCTATCATGGATTATTAACTCATGAGAGCAGGGACAGAACATAGACTTCCAATCTCAAAAGTTCTGGAGCTGAATCTGGTCAATGACACCAGCCAGCTGTGTGACAATACCTCCCCGCCCCCAGGACTGATTATTTACCTGTAAAGCAATAAGCTCATGGGACAGCACAAAGGACAATATATGAAAATTCAAATGAGATTTACTAATCAGGTCATATGTCAGGACTCTCTCAGACACATAGGACCTTGTGGTGAGAAACATTGGCACAAGAGACTGAGGTTTGCAAAGGTCATGGTGCCTGCTCACCGACATAGTCAATCGGCATGGCACTGGCAGGTCAAGGCTCCCAAAGAGCTACATAGAACCCTTGTCTGTCTCTACTCTCACTACACAGCCATCACAGTTCATTAAAACACCATAGTCAGAGAACAAAGCCACAGCCACAGTGAATTATGGGAATCTCTCACCATTCTCTTCTCTTGGGACCTATGGTAGTCAGAACCTATAAGCACCTGTTATAACAAGAGGTGTGGTGTTAGGACACGTGGGTTACTGGCAACCCCATCCCTAGGAAAGATGAATAAAGGTGTATGGGTCTACCTTCTATCTAAACCACCAAATGCCCCAGCAGAGCCAAGTTTCCATCCCTTAGGGTGAACGAGATGCTCTCCCATGCTGAACCCCTGGTAGCTCTTCAGTGTCATCATCAGCCCACCTAGATGAAGTCAGGGCCTGGCCCGGAATGAACATATGAAGAGTGACTGTAAATAAAATCTAAGAGACCAGTACCTCTAGGGATTGTGCAGAAGATGAAATAGGGACACGAGCAGAATCAGAGTTTGGTTATGATGGGCAGGAGGATGAACAAAGGCTGGATTTGAACCCTGCATGCTGAGTGCATGTATAGAAATATCACACTGAGCTGATTAATATGTACAATTAATACATTAGTGCATTAAAAAATAAAAAAATATTAAAAAGGAAAGGAAAAGGAAAATGCTTATTCTTGGTAGCAGAATGGGATCTTAATTTCTTGAGCAAGGTTATCAACTTTTCCCAATTCTTCAGCTTTTCTAGAATTTTAGAGAGGGTTTGCCTCCCACCCTACCTTCTATCAGTCTGGTCTGGTGAGTTCCAAGTACCAGGAAATAAAAGCAAGTTCCCCCTCCCACAAACTCTGGGGACCCCATTAAACTCAAAGGCCTCCCATCCACTTCACTGCTCCTGTAAAAGGAACTAGATCGATTTTCCTGGGCTGGCTGGGGGGCAGGGGCTCCTGGAGGTGAGGAAATACAGCCCCATCAGGCCGCCTTTCAGAGGAGGCCTGGCTCTCAGGGAGGCTCCTGGCATTCACAGGTGGGGGGTGCGGGGTGGTAGGCTGACAGACTGGCAGCAGCAATTGGAAGCGCCACCTTCCTTGAGATTACAGGTCAACGCAACCAAAGAGAAAGACTGTGGAGCAGCATTTTTGAAAAGATGATCCCGGGTAAGCGCACACAGTTGGAGAATAAAGGTTTTTCCTGCAGCCTGTGGAACATTCCGGCCTTTATTCTGCAAGCAGGGAGGATTTTTTTTTTTTTTTTTTTTTTTAAAGCTCACCTGGTGCATTGAGCCACCAGCAGCGTGTGAGAAAGGTGATTTTAGACCGTTTTTTTTCATGGTTCAGCAAACGCAAATCCTTCTCTTGTGGTGTAATGATTCCGAAGAGCTTCTGCCTTCCCCATTTGTTCAACTCTGTAACTTTTAGTAATGAGAAAAGGGGCCTTTGGCGAAGAGGAGCCAGCTGAGCCCCAGCACTAAAACTCTTGGTGGCCCTTGTGTCCCTTTCGAAGTGTCTTTGATCCAGCCTCACAAGGAGCAACATGGCAACAAGTTCAGCTGCCAGAGAAATCAAAACACCCCTCCTCCTTCTCTCTGGCCTGCATTTTGCTGCCTTAAGGACAGCTGTGACCTGCTGGCCCCAGAACACTATTGTCTCAAGCAGTGCGGTAATTTGGCAAGGGGCTTGTGTCTTTGTAAGCCTCTGGATTTTAAATTTTACAGGATCCCATTTCCCCTCCTCGGTGACCTAGTAAAGACTGTGGGATGTCTATGAATTGCCAGAATAGGCACGTTATGAAGCACTTTGATCATAGTTTCTGGTGTACTCTGGGTGACTGACAAATTTGTAAGGGCTGAGTGAAGAACCCTGAAAGATTCCTAAGCATTTGCCTTCACACCTGATTCCAATTCCATTCTGCTCCGCTACATCCCTTCTTGTCTCCTCAGCTGCCTCTTCCTTCAGCTGGTGTACAGAAAATTCCAGGCTGTATGGCAGAGCTAGTGTCATTGCCTGGATCATTAATTATCGTTGATAATGAAAACATGGGCTTGGACAATTGGTAAAATGTAATTATTTACCATCTGTTGCAGGCTCTCATGTGTAATTACTTAACAACGGAACAGTCATAAAGAAAAGGTAATGATACCAGACAAGTGAGTGCTGGACGCTGGAAAGAGACTTGGTCCCAACATCTGCTAGCATGGCCCTCCTCCTCCCTCTCTTCCCCCTCTCTCTCTTCTTCCTGCCCTTCCTTTTGCTTTCTCCTTTTCTTTCCCATTCTCTCCTTCCCCCACCTCTTTTCCCACTTCCTTTTTCCTTCTTTTCCTTCCTCTCCTCCCTTTTTTCTCTCTTCTGTATTTCTACCTTTTCTCCTTCCCTGTCCCTCTTCTGTCTTATTCCTTTCCCTTCCTTTCTCCCCATCTCTTCTTCCACTTTACCTCTCTGTCCTCTTCTCTCTGCCTCCTTTCCTTTCCTCCCCTCCCCTCCCCCCCCCCCCCTCCCCTCCCCTCCCCTCCCCTCCCCTCCCTTCCCTTTCCCTTCTCTTCTCTTTTCTTTTCATCAATAACAGATGAAGCACACAAATCACCCATATGTTTGGTAAGCCCCCACTTGAGTGGCCTTTTCTATAATTTCATGCAATTGTCCCTTTCTATATTTCTATGCACCCTCTCTTTGTAAAACACCTTGTCAATAGTGTGGCGGTTTGAATAAGCTTGGCCTATGGGAAACGGCACTATGAGGAGGAGTGGTCTTGTTGGAATAGGTGAAGTGTATCATTGTGTAGACAGGCTTTGAGATCCTAGGCTCAGGCTCCACCCAATACAGAAGAGACCCTCTTCCTAGCTGCCCTCCAGATAGTCTCTCCTAGCTGCAGTCAGATCAAGATGTAGAACTCTCAGCTCCTTCTCCAGCACCATGTCTACCTGGATACTGCTACATGTCCTGACATGATGATAATAGACTGAACCTCTGAAACTGTAAGCCAGCCCCAATTAAATGTCCTTTATAAGAGTAGCCGTGGTCATGGTGTCTGTTCACAGCAATGAAACCCTAAGACATCTAGTCAAGCCTGTGTCATTTTATATCCTAGCAATTTGCTTTCACATCTTCTGTTTGCCCTGTTTCCACATCTGCTCTTTACTTGACCCTGAGCTCCTGAAGCCAAGGCTTTGGTCTTTCTAGGTCCCGCTGCCTAACATGTAGCACACACTCCACGCTTCTTTTTTTTAAACAAATGCAGGCATGAACTTCGTTCTCCAAGACACTACTTAAAACCCAAATTATACACCAGCATGAAATACTTGGGATGGTGATCAGTGTGGAGGGGAAATATCATAAATATTTCCCTGGGGTGGGGAGCTCGTAGACTTGGGATGTCTATGTGTCAGAGCCCCTGGCATAGTTCCCATTGACATGTAGGCCCCTGAATGGTAAACAAAAAGCCGACATTTGAGATTGCAGGTACCAAACTAGCTCTGATGCTATGGCAAGACATTTCTTATTCCTTCATATATGTTTTAAGGCAATGGTTCTCAACCTTCCTAATGCTGCCACCCTTTAATACAGTTTCTCATATTGTGGCCTTGTTGCTCCTTTACATAAAATTATTTTGTTGCTCCTTTATAACTGTAATTTTGCTACTGTTAATTGTAATATAAACATCTGATATGCAGGATATCCGATGTGTGACCCCTCTGAACGGGTTGCTCCACTCCTAAAAGAGTCGCAACCCACAGGTATAGAACCTGTTTTAAGGGGATAGGGATATGAAGAAAAGACCGCTTCCTAAAGGATACCTATGAATTCATCCATTCCTTTGCTATCAATTTCATGGGTTACTATTATGTAGCAGATTTCATGAAAAGTACTCTCAACACACATATTGGTAGCCAGTGTTTGATGCCTCCTAGTTTACTAAAGGGACGAGAGATATTTTAAAAAACATGCAAACGATAATTGATCAAATAGCCTAAGATCAACACCGTCAGCAGACACAAGACTCTAGGAGAGCACAGAGAAAAGAACAATCTTGTTTGAATGTGTCAGAGCAAGCAGAGATACAGAGTACATTGTGTGTGGGTTCAGGCTAGGACCCATGGATTACCTGCTTGTGCACATCTGTGGAGGCTGTTAGGACTCACCATGCTTGAGACAAGAGAACAGAGAGGTGAAATTTCAGTGAGTTCCCTGAAAGCCAAGGGAAGGACAGCTTAGCTGTGTTTGGCACAGTGCCTGGAGAATATCTAATACATTCTCACTCGGACTATCCGCTACTGCTCTGCATGGCCACCGAGAGATGTGGAGGGAAGGCTTCCAGAAAGTTCTTGTTTATGAACACCTTGAGTACCCTGAGCCATGTTGGCCCTATGTCCTGCTTCTTCTCCTCTGTTTCCATAGTGACAATGAATGTCACTGTCCAAGAACACAACTTAACCTGCCTGCTCAATCTTTCCAGCTTTCTTATGGCTCCAAGTTAAGAAAAGCTTTGTAATTTACAACCCCTGTTCTGTGGCAGTGCCAGGCCTTGCTTTAGAAAGCTGTTTTATATTCCCTCTTGAGTTTAGCATGCCATGTTTTCCTTTGCATATTAAGGGACAAAAATGGAGGTGACGGACATGTTCATTCCCTTAGTACCAAAGGCAGCTGCCAAGTTTTTCTGGCTGACTTTATCTCCTTCTACAAACACTTCATTGCCAGTATGGTCTTCACTAGGAGAATTTAAAACAGTGTGTATGTCTCCCTCATGATCCCCTTTTTTAGTGAATGACCTGAGGAGTATCAGGAACAAAAAGATAGACAATGAGAATCATACAAAAGTGGGTCCGAAGCACTGCTGATTTTTATAAGATCTTAATGCTGCACAGAACTGAGAGAACAAACTCCAGTTTATATTTAACTGCAGCAGGAGACTTTATGCTTAATAGGTTTTTTAATATAGTTTGACCTAGTACTGTCAGGAGAAAAACTACACTCAGTTTCTGGCTTCCACGCCGGACATGATTTCTGCAGATAAATAATTTGCAATACAGTTTCTATTACTAAGACGGTGCTTCACACATCTGTTTTATGTTTCATTAATGGTACAACAAATGAAACCATCAACCATTCTGTTTCTCTACATTAATTCAACATGTAAGAAGCTCCGATGACTCTAGACAGTAAGGCCGATTAACGTGTCCGGGAAGGCTACTGGTTTGGTTATGGATCTGTACAGGCTGTCCAAGCACAAATCACTAGGCTGGCAAATGGGGATCCAATTTACTATTTAAATCAAGACCGGGTGGCATGGTCTGATCCACAGCAGAGTACTTTAGAGCACATTAAGTACTAATTTAACTTCATCTCCAGGACCAAACTGGCAGGAAATAAGTCTGTTACAAAGGGAAGAACTACTGGGAGAAAGAAGCTGATAATGCCTTTGATGAGGCGTCTTTAGAAGGAAGTGATCTTGATTGGACCAAAGAGTCCACTTGCTTTTTGTGGTGATGACCATGGGATAGACTCGATTTACAGCTCCCATATTAGATTGCTGTTACAAAATTTTGTATCAATGGGAAGCTTGGTTGGTTTGGGGTATAAAGAAAACCTAGATCCCAGTCAAGCATTTAGTTGTGGTTTAATATAAATTTAGGTCTTCCCATTTAGCCAAGATGCCTCTGAGGTACTCTACAGATCTTTTCCTTTATATCCAGGTTACAACAACAACAGTACATTTGCAGAAGAGAAGTCATAAACAACTTTCCATATGGTTCCCTTCTCGTGTCCATTTGCTGAAGAGCTGGCTACTAGTTTGACATGGGTGTGACCTTGACTGTTGAAAGAGGCAAAGTTCTACAGAGGATATCTCAAGCCCATCCAATATCCTGATCCTTTTCTTTCTAGTTCCTGGAGCACTGTCTCTCCTGATGGCTGCTTCTGATCTAAAACACCCAGAGTTTCACCTACTATAGTATTTGACACTCAGAGACAATGTTCAAGAATATTTTATGAGCTCCTATTGTGCTTGGGGCATAGAAATAAGTCAGAGCTGAAAGTTTTCATCTTCTTTCCCTGTGCATTGTGGGAAATATCTGGCCCTGCTGGAAAGTTTGTTAATGAGAAATGTCGAGAGACACATGCCCATAGTATAACACTGGTGGCAGCTATCAGAAGACTCTAACCCAGATGGGCCTTTTGAGAGTTCACTTCCTCAAAGCTATGTGTTGTATCATCAAGGCCCAAAGGAAAGAGGAGTCAAATCTGTGCCATTTGTTCCTTTATTAAAAACAAAACAAAAAAAACAAAACTTTTATCAACTTGTGTGATATGTTGACACTACCATGAGGCATCGTGAGGCAGACCCTGATATGACTGTTTACCTTAAGGATATGACAGCAAGCTAAGAACGTGAGTAGCTACAGAAATGACCATCAAGGATGGTCATTTGGAAGATGGCTTAGTGAATCAGAGTGCTTGCTGTGTAGACATGAGGTCCTGAATTCAGATCTCCAGGGCGGAGGATTCATTGAGAAACCTGTTAAGAACAGTGGATTTTATGCTATAGCCATCAAAGGTTCAAGGCAGAGGATGACCTTGAACTAGACCTTAATGAAGAGTAGAGCAGGCCATCTTAGTTGAAGCAATGTGTGGATAGTTCCAGCTGTCTGAAGGCTCAAAAAATATGGAGCAGCTTGTTTTCCTGACCATGAAAGATATAAAAGGCAGATGAAGTGAAAAATACAGAATGGTGTCCCTAGAGGACTTGGAATGCCCAACTACGGCTTTGAACTTCATTCTATCAGGTATGGCAAGCCAGTGGGTCATTTTGAAAAGCAACAGTATCTGCTAGGGGAATCCTAAGGAAACTTATTTTGTGTTCGTGACTCAAACTTTCACTCAGAAATGTCCCACTCTTTAATTCTCCCCTGTCACTGTACACGCCAATATTCCTTTGAAGTTTGCCAAGAGCTCAGTTCTGCTCTGAATGCAGTAGGCTATTGACTGATTTAAGTTTCTCCTTTTTTCTTTCCCAGAAATGTCTTTTGTGTGGAGCTGATAAGTCTGCAGGTGCCAGGGCTAAGCCATATTGGAAGATGTAGAGCATGTAAGAAAATTAGAGTTTAATAATAAAGATGAAGGGTGTTGAGTAACTAGCACAATGAAATATTCACCCCATTCATAAAGGCTGAAAGAAATACAATGAATGTCTTTCAGGGATAGCCTGTGATGCTGAGTGGTGTTAATGGTACCTTCTGCTCTCTGGACACACTTAGAGGGTTTAAATAGAACACCCTGAAGATGACAGTAATCTCTTGGAGTGAGGCAAAAGGAAAGGGACGTGAGGTGGGGATTCCTGGTGCCTGACAAGAAAGAAAACTTCAGATGTCACAAGGAAGAGCACTGTTGTCTGGATCTATAAGCGAGATGGGAAAGGTGGTTCTTCCATGATTGGCTAAGATCAAAAACCACTTCTTTTTCCTTCAGCATCACTTAACATGTAGGAATCCCCTCCATTTACGATCAATGTTCCCCTGTGTCTGTTAAGGTTATTTAAGCCTCTTTCCCCCCTCCCCCAACAATTTCTATTTCATTCTATCCTTTCTTTTTGATTAATCTTCATGATTGCAAATTAAATATCTTTACCCTTATTCATCTACAGATCTGAAAGATGCCCCTTTTATCCTAGCCATGAGATGCACTGTTTGTGTGGACCTCTGTCTCTCCTAGGAAAATTTCCAGGTATGGTCAAAAAGATTGTCTCTCACCCTCTTAGCATGTTATGCTCTGTTCAATGTGGTCCACAGAGGAAGTTTCTTAGAGTAATTGTGTTCTTGGAAGTGCTGAGCAGACTTTTCAAATGATGAAAATAATCTGGCCAAGGGGTGGTGATGGTCATTAGGCCCCAGGCTCCATACACATGCTGGGCAGAACTTGAAGGTGGAAGCCACAGCCTGCTATTTCTGTCTGTCCCACTGGATCTAAAATAACATTACCTATGCCAAATCACACAGTTTTCCTTCAACTTTCATATTCTTTGTTCCTAAGGAGTAGGAGGCCATTCTGTTCTCTCTCTGTGTTGTAAGCACATACAACCTCCCTGATGTCTTGTAACTGAACTTTTAAAACATTAGGCATAGATATTTTTTTAATGCATGCTCTCTTCCCATGTGTATTAGCCATTCTGTGCAGTTACAGCCAAAGACCTGAGACTGAATAGTTCATAATAAAGAGAAATTTATTGACTCCTATTTCGAAGGTTGGGAAATCTACCATGAAGGGGCCACCTTCTTGACAAATTATCTTTTATTAGTTACTTTTGTCATTGCTGCACTGAAACACATGGGTCAGAAAGCAATTTGGTAGAAGGATTTATTTAATCACAGTTCCATGGCAGGGAAGACACTGGGCCTCTGGTTGTGATTGAAACTTGTGACTGGTCACATCCCAGCACATAGGAAGCAGCCGGAGAGACTGGGAATGGGCCAGGCTATAACCCATAAGCTTGCCCCCTAGGGACCTGCTTTCACAAACCATGCCTCTCCTCTTAAAGGTTCCAGAAACTTCCAGCAGCACAAGCTGGTGGCCAGGTGTTCAAACACAGGGGGTAAGGATTTTGAAACCACATTACTCTAACTTCTACCAAAGCATGAAGACTCTCTCAGTTAGGAAGGTAACTGAAGACCAACCACTTGCCTCTCTGTTCTACACACAGTCTGCTCTAAACTCCACAAAGGGCTCACTAGGCCCTCCTATTACACATAGAGCCAATCTCCCTTGAACCTTGTCATAAGGCAGGTTTTATCTAGTCGTTTACAGCTAAAAATCGGTTTCCCACCATCAACACTCCTCTTGTGTCAACTATTGAAACCTATTTGTCCAAACATTGTCTAGCACAAGGCTCCAATTTGTCTCTAAATTGTTGCTTGCTGCTGTAAAAGGACAGTTTGCCATTAGTGGCCAAGGACTGGGTTTATATGTGTTTATATAGCAATTGTAGAATAGTGTTTTAAGATGACTGCAACAGGTAGCTGCCAGGATGACATTTGCCTCCTGCAGCAGGGTGAATTGGAACAGAAGTGAACTGTATCATCGCAGAGACCTTCTTGACAAATTATCTTTTATTAGTTTGAATCCCAGCTTAGTCATTTACCATCTATGACAACTTTATTTCCTTGAGTCTCCAACATGAGTTGTTACCAATAAAGATAGTCATGAAGTTTAAATAAGACAATGCATGCAGGGATCATTGATAAAGACACTCAACACATGGTAGTCATTTGTATTTATATTATTATTCAAATAAGTTGTGTTACCCACAGCTACAAAAACCAACCAACCAACCCAAACAAAACAAGGCAAAACTTCTAAACATGGGGTAAAACCAGGAATGGCTTATGTGTGAAAATCATGCTGTCTTGCTTGACTTTGCGCTCACAATAGATACCGTCCCTCAACAAGCACATATTCCTGCATCTGACTCCAAAATCCTTTACACAGATTTATAAGTAGATATTAGGGCTAGGTATTTAGTAAACAAAATAATGGAAGTATAGTTATTTTGAAATATCAAACAAGGAAAAAGTTTTGGTTAAGTGGTTTAACTAAAAATTTGGTTAAATTTTTTGTTATATCTATATCTACATCTACATCTACATCTACATCTACATCTACATCTACATCTACATCTATATCTATATATCTATATCTATCTGTGGGAAAAAACCTGGGCGCAGCGGTGGAGTCCCGGACCCATGTGGCAGCAGGCCCCAGGCCTATGCAGCAGCAGGCCGGGGCCTGCGGGGTGGAAGCTGCCTGGAGGCTTCCAGGCAGCCTGTGTCACATGCCAGAGGAGGGTCCCTGGTTCCAGTGGCTGGAGGCTTCAGTGGCGGCGGGCCCAGCAGGCCCCAATGATACTAGGAAGTCCTTGGTTCCAAAAGGGTTTATTGTCATGGCGGATGGTAGATGGGTCTGGATGTACCCCCCCAAACTCAGGGCAGACCTGGGTTAAGTAGGGAGGGAGAAAGGGGAGGTTCTGGGAGGAATAGTTAATTGGCTCCGCCCTCTGACCTTCATTAGTATGTAAATCTCTAGGGCCTGAGGCCTGTAGTTACACCCTCTACCTGTGCACTTTGGGAGGGGCTATAATGGCCTACGTGACTGAACAATGTAGGTCTATGGAGATTGGACTGTTTTTCAGGACCCTGAGTTCTGGGGGTGTGGCCGAACTCCTGCCATTTCTCCCTTGGAGTCTCGGGGTTCTAGGCCCATGCCCAGCCAAGAACCAGGATACCTTTATTCAGTCCCACATTTATCTATCTAATGTTATCAATTGTTTATCTAAAATGCAAATCTGTATTCCATTGTCAAACTTTGGCTTGTAACCAAGGTAAAACCAATGTTCCACCTCAGACTTCTATATAAATCAGAACTTTGGACTACCTAGTTATTAAACTTAGTTCTACTAGCATTAAATTTAAAGGAAATATATTAGCTTACCTATCTAGGAATTGCATCAGGTACCAAGGGAATCAAGGGCTCAAGCAATGGGTGAGGTCTCTGGCCCTGAGGCTTACTTCTCAGTTGGGTGTTTTCCAGAGCCCAAGCCTCTACTGGTGGGAGAAAGTGTCCTCCACTGGCAAGCATTTATGTCCAAGTTAATAAATAGAAAGTCAACTTTCCCAACAGCTATATGTCAACCCAGTACAATTCTGTGTGGCTTCATTTGAATCTTGTGCCTGCCTCTAACCTTATAATTTGTTATCTAAATTATAGTCTAATTGAATTTTATCATGGGTGCTGGATTAAGATATTTTGATGGATAGTCAGTCTATCCGTATCATTTAGCATCCTCAAAGTACCATCTCCAAGAAAGCCAGGGCTGAGGCAGAGAGAGAGAGAGAGAGAGAGAGAGAGAGAGGAACAGGTCTGCACTTTCATTCTATATTATGTAGCTCACAGATAGGCTTGAATACCCAGAAGGTCAAAATCTGCCACTGAAAGACAGATATGTCATACACTGTAGCAAACCACCGGTACCAGAGCGCTTGCGAAAGCAAAACTAGTGACCTGTCACAACCAAATATCTTGCTGCAAGAAACATGCAGGGAGATCAAAGCTCTGCAAATGATTGACAGAGACAGTGAGGACTGCTGGTAAATGCTCCTTAGGGAAGCATTTTTGACTCAGTATTGGTTTTCAAACAATTTTGAAGCATGGAAAAATCCCATGTTTTCTTCACGCTTTTGAAGCAGCTGTCTGTCAGAGCCCAGGGGGCTGACGGCAAAAGGTTCTTAGAGAGTCCATTCCCTTGGTATATTTGCAGGCAGGTAGTACAGAGAGAGGCAGGCAGTGCAATAGATCACTGGGGTTTGAGGCCCAGTTCCTGCTTACTCCTGAAGTTGAACACAGTAACTCCCTACGATGAGGCTGTTGTGACTACATTCAGTTGAGTTTTAAGACAACAGGTTACTCAAAGAAAGGGAATTAAAACAGAAGGAAGTTTTGAATAAGCCAGAAAATAAAGTCCAAAGGTGGCACCTAATTCAGAAATAAGGGTCACTCCATATGCATCTCCCTTGCTATGTGGAATCCCAGAATGCTATGGAATACCTTCTACCTATCTCAATAGGTATATCTCAATAGGTATATCTATCCCAATATATCTTAATATCTATAACAAAATATATATCCTTTATTGTGTGTATGTGAGTGTGGTTATACAGATGTTAGGCATGTCCATGGAACCTAGATCACCTTGGCTCTTGTTCATCAGGCACTTTCCACACGTTATTTTGAGACAAGATCTCTCTGGCCTGGAACTTACCAAATAAGCTAGGCTGGCTACCCAGTGAGCCCCAAGGGTTTTCCTGCCCCTGTTTCTGCCACAACTGAGATTATAGAAACATACTGCCAAAATATTTCTTTCTTTTTTTTTTTTTTTTTTTTGTTTAGCATGGCTTCCTCCAGGCTGAATTCAGACCCTGTACTTGAAAGGTAAAAAGTTTACCAACCAGCCCCTGATGTTCTAAACAGAATATATCCAAAATATTATGTGGAAAAGAGATGGGGGGGAGTAAGGCTGAAATAAGTCCTAAAGGACTTAAAGAGCTGTACAATCCAGACATGGCTTTGGAGGGTGGACAGGAGTGAGCACAATAGGAGAGAGAAGGTGTTTACCAAACACAGGGACAAAGAATATGCATAGCACCAGCTGCCAAATCTCTTTTAAGGCTCAAATCTACACCCACCTCAGCCTCATACTCAAAAGTCCCTTGTTATGCTTTGAATGGGGAAAAAAAGATGCATATAATTTAAAACTTTGATTTGTATTAAATTAGAAATCGAAAACTAAAACATCACTTCTAAGAACAGAAATCTATAGTCATGCTATTAGGATCCTAGTGACAGACACTTGGGAGCTCTTACCAGCAGGGAATGCTTAAGCCCAGTAGGTAGAAGATAATAAAAATCTTGGTGGAAAGTGATGGGGTGGGGGTATCTCTAAAAATCAAAGACAAGGAGCCATGTGTGATAGCCTATCCCTATAACCCTCTAACTCAAAAGATAGAGGCTGAGACTTCAAGACCAGCTTGGTCTACACAACAAGGTCCAGGTCAGACCCTGTCTCAAATAAAACCCACATACAAACTAAAACAGAAGACTTAGGTTGCAAAGTCCCTATTGCCAGGCATGTCAACTTGACAGGATAAAGAAGAACAAAGCAGATTGTCATGTAGCAGGTGCTCAGTAAATGCTCCATTCAATGTGAAGTTTATTTCACGTAATCAATAACCTCAGTAGTGGACACAGATTCTAGAGCAGATTGGAGTGAACACTATCTGCTAGCATTTACACCTGACTAGCATGCTGTCCCTTTCCAATGTGACTTGCCTCTTAGATTATAAGGGAATGATGAAACGTCTGCTTTGAGATTTGTTCCAAAAGGACCATGTCTTCTGTGTTACTGGCTCTTTCTTACCTGCTCTCGCGCCACTCCCAGGGAGGCAGCTGCCGTGGTGAGCTGTACCACAGAGGGATTTTCACGTCCAGGAACTGGAGAAGACATCTAGCCAAGAGCCAAGTGCAAAGAGCCCTTAATTCAACAGGTCACAGAGAACAGAATCTTACCAACTGTCACTCAAGTGACTTCAAAGAAGACCCACCCTCAATCAAGTTGGCAGGGAAGACTGTAGCCCAGTCAGTGCCCTGATTAGAGCTCATCAGAGATTTGGGGACTGATGTCACAATTCTATCCAGATTCCTGACACTCTGCAAGATATTATGTAGATTTAACCCACTAAAATTTGATATGATGCATACCATAGAATACATAATTAATAAAAAATCAGTATGTTTATTTTACCTGTTCTCCCTGCCAGACATACATTAATAATCTCATGTAAGATTCAAGAACAGTGGAGTGAGGTAGATTCATGAGCTCCTTTTACAGCTGAGTTATCCTCAGGCCTAGCCAGATTAAGGAACTTTTCTAAACTCACGTAGGTGGCTTGGGTGGCTCTAATGTCAGTATTTCTTACTCCAGATAGCTAGTTGTGAATTTGTAAAATTGTTCTGAACACAATAGGTGCTATGGCAACCAGGCATCATTGAGGAAGTACGGAGGTGAGGGGATAGGGCTTCTAGAAAATCTCTCATTAAGGGTGCATCAAATTGGAGAGTAACTGAGAGATAATCATTTTATCTCATCTTTAAAAGCTATTACACACAAAACAGTGTAATGAAATTAGTGACCTTATTAAAACATTTGCTCACATATTACTATTTGATAAATTATAAGTTAATAAACCTCTTTACGCCTACAAATGATACAACCAACTATTTGTCTGAAGGCAAATCATCTACTTGCATGGCCTCACTGCCTCGTTTCAGGGAACATGGGAGTCTTTAAAAAGCCATCATGGGCTTTGGGTAGGAATAGAATTCCAAGCAACTCCAGCTCCCTGGAGTCAGAAAGATACTATCAGGTGTCCCTCAGGCCATTCATGAGAATAGGACTCAATCTCCCTACATCCCAATTACTTTATTAATCTTGCTGAGTACTGAGAACGCCCACCCTAGCCAAAAATATCTTCTCAATCATCTGGAAAGAATGGCAGACTTAAAGTGTGATATTGGAGAAGGCAGGAGCAGAGGAGAATTATCCAACCTCTGTTCTCACTGCTGCAACGTAAAGATGCTTTCAGAGAAGACTGGGAATCTTAGTGGAAGAGGGGGAAAGCCAAGCACCCAGTGACAGGTACAGGTGCATAGGGCAATGGAGGGAGAAGAGGTGTGTCCAAATGGCCCCTGTGGTCCTTACATTGCTCTCTTCATAAGGAAATTGTATCTGTGTTTATAAGCTCCACGGGTTAAATCTACTCTCTTTCTTGCCTTAGTCATATCATCGTCTCTATCTTTCAGCTTAGTATAGAGGATCCCACACCTTACCCCCATCTTCCTACCCCTGCTCCATGCTTGTTAGTTTTATTGCCCATTTGACATAACCTTGTGCTGCTTGAGAAGAGGGAGTCTCAATGAGGAACTGCCCAGAAAACATTGCCCTGTGTCATGTCTATGGGGAATTGTCTTGATTGTCAATTGATGTGGGAGGGCCCAGCCCATTGTGGGTAGTGCCACTTCTGGGCAGACATTCCTGTGTTGTATTAAAAAAAAAAAATCAGGTTGAATCAGCCGTGAGGAGCAACCCGGCCAGCAGCACTCCTCCATGGGCTCTGCTCTGGTTCCTGCCTCCACCCTCCTGTCTTGAGTTCCTGCCTTGACTTCTCTGTGATGAGTTGAGACCTATAAAGGTCAAGCTTAAGTAACCCTTTCCTCCCCGCATTGCTTTAGGTCATTGTTTCTATCACAGCAACAGAGCAGCAAACCAGAACATCTCCATGTCTTCTCATTGTAGCTCAGCCTGGCCTCACGTTAGCTAAGGCTGGTCTTGAGCTTCTGACCCTTTTTTCTCCCAACTCTTAGGTTCTGAGATTGCAGGTATATGCTGCCATGCCTGGATCTTTGGAAGTATTGCTAAGTAAACAGCTATTAGACAGTTTCCCAGAGATCCCTTAGAAACAGCTATATATTTTGAATGGGGGGTGGTAAAGAAATTTTTGACAGACTGGGTAATGTGAGAGAAGGAGGCATCTGTTAAAACAAAACTAGACAAATTATGGTACAAAATGTATGGGAATGTCAATTTCTTTAGTTAAAATTATATCCAGTGCTTAAGAACACAGTCATCCCACAGAAGTCATCTAAACGTGTGCAAATATAATGACCTGCAAAGTGGCCAGAAATTTAACATCTGCTAAAATAGGCAAAGTTACCTTTATCTCAGCAAAATCTTTCATTCCCCACTATTAATAGTAAAACAAGAGGTGAATGTGAGGGGCGGAGCAACTCTTCACACTCCCGTGCTCCTCATCTTGCTCTCACTCAGACCCAACACTCTCTGCGCACTAACATGTCACCTAGAAATCAACTTACATGGAGCTGTCTCAGATGGTCTGTATGGCTGGTCCATGCCAGGTACCATAATAAGACCATTAAATACACTTCTCCATTTCCTATGCTCAGTAATTCCAGGTTTTCCACACACCATGAAGGAAACTGAAGCTCAATGGACTTCTTTTGTTTAGCCAGCATGAAGCCATGGAGCATGGTATGAATTCAGATAGCTTGGTTCATTGAACCTTAGTGCACCTTCACCCTGAAAACCATTTGTCTGCCATGTTCAGGGTAACTGGTACATTCTCTCTTACAAGAACTGGTGGTGTAAGGTGGATCTATGCATATGAGTCTGTCCTCTCATTCCCTAAAGTTTACCCCTGCATTAGCCACTAGGCAAGAGCTGATGCATTTAGTTGTGATCAGATTTCAAACAATTGGATTTGTGTTAATTTTTTTATGTTCGAACCAAGGTTTTCGTAAGCGCCTAATGTGTAGCCATGAATAATAAAATCACCCCCTGTAATCTAAGGCATGGAACCGCTGATTTTGTAATTTTTCAGTACTCCAAGGGTTATTCCATAAAGACAATTGCATAGATTAACATACTAGCATGGAACTCCTTTGATGTTGGTCTCAGGGTGTCCAAGTGACTCCAACATATAATTTCAACTCCTGTTGCTCTGAAGCTGGCTTATGCTGAGGCACACACACTTAGGATTCAAGACTTAGATGATTTGAACTGGATTTGACATAAAAACCTCTTTGCTAAGGTCTAACTTCCATGGCACCAGAAAATACTATGCAAGTTGTCAAGGGAGGAAAGCAATTAAACAACCTGCCCAACTGCTACATTTATGAAGCATGACAGTGACCAACATGGCAGTAAGTGGCATGCACATATCAGTGGTAACCTACAGCTATCTAACTTGATTTAAGGTCCACTCAACAGGAAGCAAATCATACCTGGTGATGAAAACCTATCCAGCTTCCCAGGGCTACTATGGTCATGGGCATCAGCAAAGAATCTACTCCCACTACTTGGCTAGACCAGCATGGTTCTTTACAACATTCTGAATCTTATCCTTACACCCGCAATTAAGTATGGGTACCACTCCTCATTAAAGAAGCCCTTCTTTACTACAAATCGCGATCACCATAAAAAAAAACCAACAACAACAAAAAACAAAAAACAAACAAACAAAAAACAACACACAGACATTTGGATACCACACAGAGGTCAACAAATCATGGCGAGTCCAGCCTTAACAGATACACTGAGATCATAGCCCCAGCATCTATGGCTCAGGAACCACTATGGAAGAGGGAGAAGAAAGACTGTGAGTTGGAATACTAAGAAGTCTGCTGTAAAGCGTCTCTCCTAGAGATGGCTGCATAAGTATGACCAGAACAATGGCAGTACTAGTGGACATGCAGAAGAAGAAAAAAAATTGTAGGGTCCCACCCTGGGATAAGGAACTATAGGCAACTAGTGACTGCCAGGAGAAAGAGAACCTCTTCTAGGGAAAGTCTCCTTAATAGGTTATCCAATGCAGAATAGTATAGTTTTATATATTTATATATTAATTATTATATTATTTATTATATAATAATAATTAATATAATATATTAATAATTAATAATATATTAATTATTATATTTATATAATATAATATATATTATACATTTATATTTTAACATAGATGTATATATGTATGTATGTATGTATGTAGTGATCATAACCAATGAAAAATAGGTTATCAATTTGAGTGACAGGGCATGGGACGGGGGGAGAGGGTATGCTTGGGATGGGCTGGAAGGAGAAAAGAGAAAGGGAAAGTGATGTCATTCTATTTCAATTAAAAACATATAAAGGAAATAAATAACAAATTTCTCCTTTAAAAAATCATAATCTGTCACCATGCCAACCTCCCTTGTCAGCATCAAATTAAGCAGCCAGGTGGCAGCATATTGGGTGTTGGCACTGTTGCAAGCTGAATCGTACCCTCCCTGTCTGTGGTAGTATATATTGATAACTCAATCCAGGGAACAAGAGAGGGAAAAGAAGGAAAGGCAAATGAAGGAAAACTGATGCAGAGTGAGTGCTGGTATTAGTCACCTGTGGGCAACTGGGACTGGATCTCCGCAGATTCCCAGAGAGTCAGGTAGTATGCGCATCAGAATGGCCATATGAAAGGCAGAGATGAACATTTACCCACAGGCTCAGTTCTCCCTGGGTTACACTTTATTTCTAGACTATTCACACCTATAAAACACACACACACACAGAATAAGCATTGCAGAAAGAAAGGTATGAATGGAACCTGTTGTGAAAGGCCGAGGCCGACACAGGACGTGCTCAGCACTGGACACTTGGGCACTGGTATTCTGAGGTGAAGGGAGGGGAGCTGTGCTGCTTAAAACGGGAATCACTGTGGTCTAGTTCATAGCCTTCTGAAACATGCATTTTCTCACCGTCAAATCAACAGGCTAGAGGCCTGTGAGTCACCATCCTCTGCACCCACGCTGTTATGCCTGCACCACCACTCCACCCACCCACCCCTGCCCGTCTCTATGCATTTCCCCTAAAGGACTGCTCGAGAGAAATCAAAACTAGGGTGATAGGCTGCCGAGTGTATCTTCTTGTTCCTGTTCCTGGTTTTGTTCCTGTTTCTGGTTTTGTTCCTGTTTTGTGGGGAGTATAAAAGGGAGCTACGAAGTTGAAAATACAGCATTTGGCCTTTACCAGATGACTCCTTGTTTTCTTTCTCTTGCCCTCAGCCCTCCACCGATCCAAAGAACTGAGTTAGCTACGCTGGCATAGCTGACAGAGGCCCATTCCGATGGAAAGCCCTCCCTTCAAAACGCAGCAACAGAGAGGACCGATGTTCATTTTGCTGGTTTTCTAAACCTCTTGTGAAAGTGTTAATGGGTTGTGTTCTTAAAGTATAAAGCCATGCTGGACAGCATGAATTTGGACAGGAGCTGAGCGAGAGGGATAAAGAAACTTAACACCAACTATCCTATCTAGCAAGTGGGAAGCAGCATGCTGGACCACAACCACCTAAAGCATGTGTCAGGTATCAGCGAAACTGGACGCTTCATCACTCTAGGTTACTACCGGGTTACTAGGCTCTTCTTGACCTCTCAAGTGGAATATAAAAATAGCCTTGTGGAAGTAGTGGATGACATATTTTTTGAAAGATAGCATTGGGTTGTGCAGATATCTTGAAGTTTAGGCAAAGCATTACCTCATCTTCAGCAACTTAGAAGTTCAGAAGCATTCGGACGGTGAAGGGAGGGGGCTGGGCAGGCAACAAGATCCTTGGCCGATGCTTATCAGAAAGGATTCTGCTAGAAGAGAATCCAGCACTGGATTTGCTGGGCACGTTAGTAGGGTAACAGCTGGCTCCCAGCTAATGATGGCCATGACATCAAGCCCTAATAGAGCATGCACCTATATGAGAAACTAATCACACTAAGTAGTTACAAACTAGGTCCCATCACTATGCATCTTTTATAGATAAGGAAACTGAGTCATCAGAGAACTTGTCCCAAGTCACACAGTTAGGTAGATCAGGAATGCTTGTGTGTAATGTAATGTTTGGATGTGTTTTGTGATGGTTTATTAGTGTACATGTATGCCTTACTTAGGGTTTCTGTTTCTGAATAAAAACACTGACTAAAAGCAATTTGAGGAGGTCAATTCATCTTGTATCTTGTAAGATGAAATCCAGGGAATTGAGGGCAGGAAATCAGAACAAGAACTGAAGGCAGGAATTGGAACAGAGGCCATGGAGGAGGGTTGTTTAGTGGCTTCCTCCCTATGTCTTGCACCAGCAGCCCAGGGGTGGCATTGCCCTTTGTGAGTTATCCCTACCCCCCATATCAATCATCATGGAGAAAATGTACCAGAGGCCAATCAGGTGAGAAGTTTTCTCAATTGAGGTTCCTTCTCCCTAAATGGCTCTAGCTTGTGTCAAGGTGACATAAAACCAGCCTGAACAATGTGTTAGTATGGCTATGTGTTTGAGTGTAGATGTGTCTGTTTGGGACTTGTGTGCAGGGTATCTTTGTTTGTATGGGTGTTACTTAAGCATGTCTGAGTGCTTTCTGTATGGATGTATTTTGTGTGATTGTGTAATGTGGTGTGGGTATTTGTAGAGAGATGTCCACATGGGTGTGTGTTTTGCTCGGGAGATGACTGTGTGGGTATGTTTGTGTGTTTGTATTTGCCTTTGAATGTGTTTGTGGAATAGATATGTTTGTGTGTGGGTCTTTGTGTGACAGGGTATGTGTGTGGTGATGTTTGTGTAGGTTGTATGTCTGTGTTGTGTGAAGGTGTTTGTGCTTGGAGTCTGTGTGGGATGTCCAAGTTAGGATGCATGTTTGTGTTTGTGTTGGAGTTTACTTGTGTGATTGTGTATGTTTGGGGTTCTGTTTGTGTGAGGAGTTGTTTCTATGGGTAGCTAATTGTATGTAGATGTCTGTGTGTAAGCTATGTTCAGACACTTCCCTCCTAGGATGTGGTCTCCCAGGGCCAGCCTACCAATGTCACTAGACTTACATAGACAACTGGTCAGTGTGGGTCTGGTTTCCCCTGCTCTCTCCTAGTCACGCTTCCTTCCACAGAACAAGGCTTATTAGGAATACAACAAAGTCCCAGTGCCCTGCACTTGACATCCTCTAGTGGCCTCCCATCACACTTCAGAAAAAACATGGGGGCTTCTTCTCCTAAGGCTTTGTTTAACAAGCTCCTACCCGTGACTACACCTTTGTGCCCTGTCTCCTACTCTCATAATGTTGAAGGAACAATCACACTGCCATCTTTCAGGAAAGCCCCTAGTCCAGCCAAGGACCTCCACAGCCTGCTGTCCTCTAGCCATTCACCATCCTCACCCTGGCTACCTCCATCTTGCCTTTTGTTTGGCTTTGTCCTGAGGGGCCACAGGCTTGAGTCACTCACACTTCTCAGTGGGTTCCATTTTAATGACAGGACTCTTCCAGCCCATTTTTCTTTTCCCAGTCCTCACTTTCATTCCTATCTCCTCACAGATAATAGATGACACTGGACTTATCCTCTTTAAGGACATCATGGCATTTCTCATGTTTTTAGAGTTTACTGAGCTTTGTCCTAGTTCCTGCATTTCTACTCAATATGACAGTTTAGAACCAACCAAGCTGTGTATACCCATTTGCTGTGTCTTCATATTCTACAATAATCCATGACAGTCAATGACCTGAGTGATGCCCCCACATAGCCTCCTATCACAAAGTATGGCCACTGTGAATCACATGTCCTAAATAACATGTCCTTGTAGACCTAAGCCATCCTCCAGAGATCACATATTCAATCTTGGGCCTTGTTACTGTCTTGCTTTCCAACATGGCTGCACCATTTTATGCTTTTCCCTAACCTCTAAGAATTTTTCCTTAGATTGCAGATATATCCCTCTTTAATCATTATTTCAGTTTTTTGTTTTCTTCATAAAACTATATATCTTCTACTTGTCTACTTATTTGTATATTGATGGTGTCAGCCTTGGAAACAACAGCTCAGTCAAAACTGTATACATTATCATATGCATACCCTGCATACATACATACATACATACATGTCAGCTCCCTGAGGAAAGCCAGCTCTCTACCCTATCTCAGAATCTGCACAAGTACCTGGTGGGTGGTAAATAAGTATTTGTAGAATGATTGAATAGGTAGAAGAGTTTGGTTTGGTGGATAAATGATGATTAAAATGTACATTAGAAGTTCCCTGATGGGAGCACCACAGGACTCTGTCATTATAGTAGGAGTTCCTTAGAATCATGAAAGACTGGATCTCCAGGTTCAAGGAGAAACTGTTTCAAAAAATAAGGACAAGAACAGTTAAGAAAGCCCCACCTCCTCAACTACCATGTGGCCTCCACACACATACATAGGTATAGATGCTCCCACATGTACATAGTAAAGTCTTGATGAGTCATCCTGTCTGGTCGATTGTTCTAAGGAGCCTTGTCTCTAGTCCACAGTGCTAAGCTTATATGCATGCCGTGTCATGCTTGGCATTTCTTGTGGGTGCTGGTGATCTTAACTCGGCCCTCCTGTTTATACAGCAGGTACTTTGCCAACTAAGTCATCTTCTCAGTTTCTACAAAAGGCTTTTAAATCAATTGGAATAAAATATAGAAAAGATGAGAACCCCTAGAAGTCTGTATCATGGATTTTAGAGTTACGCTGTTAGGAAGTATAGAGCATGCCAAACGATTGTATGCCAGTCCTCTCTGTTGGAGTAGGACAGCTCCTCTGGGGCCCTGTTACTATGAAGCTGTCATTTCCTGTTTCCTCTAACAACCACAAGGAAGGATCCCCCTCCCTTCAACACACACACCTTAGGTTTTTAAATCCACCTACTGTGGGATCAGCTTCTCTTGGTCGGTCCCTGGGATCTGATAGACATTTAGCAGTAGTCATTGTACAAAGAAGAGACTCTAATCGGAACGTTCATGTCATTATTCTTAAAGGTCACTTCCCTTCCCTGAATCGTTGCAGCTTCCGGGGGCTCTTTCTAAAGCCTCTTTCAAATGACATAACAGCACTCAGGGTTATCCCTACCTGTCACTTCTGGCCCTGCAAAGAAGTCAGCCGCCCCTCTCCAGCTTCCCATCCTTTGTCTTATTAGTGAGTTCAAAGTGTCCCTTTCTGTTCTGTAATGTCATCTTGGTTCTGTTGTTGCAGCTGCCCTTTGAGAGCCCCCTACACCCAGCACGGGGTCTGGGCACTGTGTCTTCATCCCCTCCAGATGATTTCTTTAGCAGAAGAATAACTAAGCCGACAAGAAACAAATAGGCTTTCTCTGACTTCTGGGACAGCTGCCTCCATTCGACTGAATTATATTTAAATACCTTCGGTTTTAGGAGGATCAACTGGGGAATGTTTTCTGAACAAGATCAGAATCAACTCCCTTGAATTCCTCCTCTCAAGCTACAGTTTGCTTGAAGATTTAACCAGACAGCTCTTCCATCAGCCAATAAGCTCTGGCCTAGATTCAGGTCCTTTTCTATCCAGACTTTGCAAGCCCAAGGCCTCTTACTAGATCTGGGAACAAAATAAGGGCTCATTTGCTCCTTTGAGGCTCTGCTGCCCTCACAGAACATGTCTCTACTCAATTCCAAACAGCAAAGAAAACCCAAGTATGGTCTGAGAAGTTTGGGGCCTTTCCTTCACTCCTCTGGGAAGGCTAACTTCCTCCAACTCCTGAGGCACCATTTAAGCCACCATCAAAGACATGGAGTTCCTGGGAGTGATCGCCATCTGATCCTTCCCATGTGTGTTTAAAGAGGTGCCTGGGTCTGGGCCTTTGATTCCTGAAAGCCTAGCACCTGGAACAAGGAAACGCTTTCCAAATGTACCGGTGGGCAGACTCAGATCCGGCTCTCTACAGGAAAAGGAACATTAAGCCTCTACTTTTGTCCAGTTTCAGCATGTCAGATGCTAAAGGGAATTGTGGGTTTAATGTGTGCCAGGTTCTGTACCAAGCTCCTACCACCTAATGTACCTCCTGCAGGCAATTCCACAGAAACTAAGGTCAAGTTCCCACAGCCTAGAAGTAGAAGGGCCCGGGTGTGGCAAGAGGCTGACCAGAAGCCAGTTCTCCTCAGTAGCACTCAGCTGTTTCTCCTACTGTACTGCAGAAGGCCCTGGCCTCCTTTCATGCCCTTACAGTACAGACCGAGACACGTGGTGCTCCCCCCACCCCCACACCCCTCAATTGTCCTTTAGCTTTTAGCAGACAGCAATTTGCTGTTCTTATAAATTGAGACCTGGGAATGTCAGGCACAGAATATGAAGGAAACAGCAACTGCAGCAGCCACAAATGAATGAACCAAATGAGGGTTGTTTTTTGTTTTAAGTGAAAAAAAAGAGAAGAGGAAGAAGGAGGAGGAGGAAGAAGAGAAGAAGAAGAAGAGGAAGAGGAAGGAGAGAGGAAGAGGAGGAGGAGGAGAGAAAAAGAAAGAAAGAAAGAAAGAAAGAAAGAAAGAAAGAAAGAAAGAAAGAAAGAAAGAAAGAAAGAAAGAAAGAAAGAAGGAAAAGCTCTCCCAGAATGATGCAGCAGCCAGAAAAAAACAAATAGTGGAAAGAGCTTCATCGAGTATTGAACAGTACACAAGTAATCATTTTTACATGATGTGGCACTCAGGGAGAGATTTAGTAAATAAAATAGCCTCCTATTTATAAAAACAGATTTAAGAAAAATAATTGTTTATCAACCAGGAAACAAAGGGGAATGGAAGATGTCTGTTTCCTTTGCTCTATGTTCCGAATGCAGGGCCAACTTGTCCTTGAGTGTACTAAGCATAGGAGGAAGGCACGGGTGGGGGAAGAGAGAAATGGGGGATTTGAGGTCACATGAACCTCACTCAACCAATTATCTTTTTTTTCCCTAGTCTACCCAAATTTTGCCTGGATTTCTTTACTGCTCTGAGTCTGGCCTTGTCACCTGATTATAAGCTGAGGACAGTATCAGAATGTCCCTGGCTTTAAAGAGCATAGGTCACACATGTTGCCATTTTAATGTCATAGATCACATGGGCTGAACTATTCAGATACTTTCATGGAATACATTGCCTACTTCTCATGCAGAAGACCAGAGTTCAGTTCCCAGCACCGAGTCAGCTGCTCATAAGCACCTGAAACACAATCTGGAGGAAGTTTCTGGTGTCTGCAAGCAACACATACACATAAAGAAAAAATATATAATCCCCCAAATAAAAGTAAATAAATCTTAGGGGCTCTGGTGTGAAGATGCAGCTCGGGTATAGCTCATCTCCTTTCCATGTGGGGTCACTAAAGTCCTAGGAGCTCCAGGGGAAAGTGGGGCTCCATTCTAATAGTGCGTTCTCTGCTCTGGTCACCACTGTATTGAGCCTGCTTACTTCTTATTCTCATCTTCATGTTACTGGTTCACTATTTGGGTTTCCATGGTCACAACTACCTCTGGACTTCAGACACAACAGCTCTGAGTCACTGTTGTCCAAATCCAGGCTGTATCGAATCAGTCCACATTCGTTGTTTCTTTCTACCAGGTTGGATCTGCGAAAGTCTTATATTCTCTCTCTCTCTCTCTCTCTCTCTCTCTCTCTCTCTCTCTCTCTCTTTCTCTCTCTCGTGTGTGTGTGTGTCTAGTATTGGGTATCAAATTCAATACCCTACACAAGACAGACAAGTACTCATCCAGCTGAACTATATTTCCAGATCTTACCACCTGAGAATTCTTGTCTATTTTCTCCATCCATCTATGAAGCTACAGTCCTTCCAGAGGCTTCCTGAAGACCTACCCATCTATGTTCCGTACCTACCCTTCTTCCTACTATGGGCCCTTTCTATCCTGAAAGGGTCCTCTGGGCCACAGAAGCATCTTCTCTGCTCTGGACTCAACATGAACTTGGTGGTTCAGCTTGTGGTTGGGATTAGATCTCTTTTGTTTCTTTTATTTTTCATAATCAATTTTCAGACCCCTTTTCTTCATTGCAGGAATGGCATAATCATTGAGCTGTCCCCATGCACTGTGTGGAAAGCCAGCTATCCTGTGGTGTGTGGAACACAGTGCACTCCAAGTCACATTGGGACTTACCATTTTGATTAGACTCAGCACAGTTAAGATATTTATGTTTATACCATCTTTTAGGCTCAGAAAACATTGCAGAAGAAGGGGTTGTAAGTGTGTGAGAGCTGGAAGATTGAGTGAAGGGCTGTAAGATGCCATTTTCTAAACTCAATACAACCATTTTGACCACAGCAATGGTGGTTACCTGCCTTAAGCACTCAGTATTACACTGTCAACAAGCAGTCATGAGCAAGGGAGATACTCACAGAAGCTAAGCTTGTTGCTTAGCTATTGGCTATTAACAGATTCTGGTAGAAAAGGAGTCATTGTTTTTAGTTGTCTACCTACAGCTGAACCCACCAAGCTCTAAGGGAAGGCTCCAACCCTCATTAATCTCAGTGTGTTGTGGGTATCCAATAGCAAATACTATTTAGACTTGGGTTTAAGGTAATAGAAAGCTTTATTAGCTGACCAACAACTACACTGGGTGTTCAGGATCCCAGTGTAACCTTGAGCCTTTCTCAGGGTGAGCTTTTAAGCACAAAAAACATATCCTGGATTAACATACATCTCTTAACAAGAACAATTAGCCAGAAGCCAAACTACGGATACGAACAAACGAGGTTAGTTATAATGAGGACTTTTCCAAAACTATGAACTTTGATGCATAAGGTTTTTGTTTTCCTTTTGGCAGGTGGTGCTGGCTATGTGCTGAGTTTTACAGCCTGAGTGGCACTTCCATTATGGAATCAGTTGTGCTAAGATCTTGGGGCCCTCTGAGGTCTAGGAGCTCATTAGAGGGTTAAGAAAAATGGATAGATATGATGAGAAAGAGATTGGCAGGGAAGGTGAGAGGCAGACATGGGTAATAGGGAAAAGGAGAGGGCGGAGTGTAAGTGCACAGTGTACACGTGAAATTACTTAATAAGAAATTTAATGAATCAAACTCAAAAATATTGCTTATGGAATATAGTTCATCTGCAAATCTCTGTAGGACTCACCTTTTTCACTCTCAAAGTCTTTTTTTTTTTTTTTTTTTTTTGGTAGGTTGATAACCTGAACATTGTCAATACTAAAAGATACAGTTGAGCTTTCTGTGATGACCCATCCTGACAATCAGGAGATAGAGGCCAGAGGATCAGGAATTCAGAGTCAGTTTTTTTGTGTAGAACACAAACCCCTCAGGACCACTAGGAAGATTGACCATCCAATATTTAAAGTGGGTAAACCACTTGAGCCAACACTTCCTAAAAAAAGAGTTACACAAGTGTCCAGTCAGCACACAGAAGAAGGCTGAACACCAACAACCACTAGGGAAGTGGAAATCCAAATCTCAAAGAGATGCCACTTCAAGTTCATGAGAACAACTAAAACTATGGATATCCCAGAGATGCAAGACTATGACATGCCTGGAGCTCCCTCTCAAACACTGCTGGTGAGAATGTGCCCTGCCTGGTACAACAACTATGGAAAACATTTTATCTGTACCAGTAAGCACAGAGAAACGGAAACACTGTCCACAGAAGTCCTGTGTGGTGGTATTCACCCCATCTTTATTAATAGTGGTGAATACCTAGAAACCTCAAGTTTCTACCAGCAGAAGAATGGATGGCAAGACTGGGGCATCAGTGTACAATGGCACACGGCTCAGGGATTTAAAGACAAACTATTAGCAGCTGGAAGAGCAAGGGCTAAGCTCAAAGGCATTACAATGAATGAAATTAGACAGATCTAACAGTTTGCTTCCACAAATGTAAAGTCCTGGCACAGATAAACCTGTGACAGTGACAGAGGGAACGAAGAGGAAGGGATTGCTTGCAGTTGTGGTAGGTAGGGAATCTTCACTGTCAGGAGGCCCAAGAGAACTTAAAGGTAAAAAAAATGACTGCTCTCCATCTTTAAGATGATGAGGTTATAGGTAGGGCTACACAATTTTCAAAACCTCAAGTCTGTGCCTTTAATCACATTTAATTCCTGAGGTCAACTTAAAGAGGAAAACCTCTTTTGTTTTCTGCCCCAAATCCCAGCTCTTGCAAACCAAAGACTTGCAAAGGTGTTAATTTTCTGTTTGTTTGTTTGGGATTGGATGTGTTATCACTCCTGAAGTTGGACAGTATGAAAAGCTATTACCAGAAAAGGAGTGGCTTGGTAGCCTTCTGAGCATGGGCTGGAAAGACAGGAACACACTTCTGACTTGGACAATGCAGGATGCCAAGATCTGCCCACAGTCTAGGGGTAGAGGCTGATCAAACACAAGTCTATCACTAAGTAATGTGTGATTTTAATGTGCAAGTATTGGGACTAAATAAGTCTCCTCAGATATCAGAGGGACATTTGCTTAAACACTGCAGTCATCAGAGGTGTCTCTGGCAAAAGGGCATTGACCAGATGATGTACTTGAGTACCAGGAAGCAACTGAGTGCAAGACAGTTCACTGTACTCACAGAACCCAGAGAAGCAACATCGGTCACTTGAGTCCATGTAGTAAAGGAATACGTATACTAAAAAGCCATCACCATGAAGGGCTACCACCAGGTCACAACAGAAAATTGGCATTTTGTTCTAAGTGGGACATAAATTTATTCAATGTTGTAAGCAGAGAAGTTAGGGTCTTCTCATTTATTTTAAAGATAGTTTTACTAAAGTATGACATTTCTATAATAAAGTATACATATTTATACTGTAAAACTTGATATGTTTTAAATATATACAAAAGACATAAAACCACCAATAGAATCATGATAGTGAATCCATTGAACACTCCCTGAATTCCTCTTCTTCTTAGTCTACTACCACAGAGCAATCCCTGCCCACACACCAGGAAACCACTTATCTACTTTCTATCCATCCCTAGGATTTGGATTTTCTAGAACTTAATATGCAACTGATCATGAATAATGTTCTCATTTCACATGACTTCTTTTATTCAACACAGTTATCTCGAGGTTAATTTATGCTGAGTGATCCATTATTTTTTTTGTTGTTGTTGCAAACTGTGTTCCATTGTAGAACACGCTACAAACCTTTTTATCTATTTACCTATTGATTCATATTAGAATTATTTCTAGATATTTTGGTTCAGTAACAAAGATCGACTGTTTCCAGACTTTTGTTATTCCGGACAAAATCACTGTGAATCTAGATTCCGCCATCTCTCAATGACACAGGAGGTTGGTCCTTGGTCAATCACACCATCAATGCACATCCTTGAGGGACATTTAAGATGGAAATCAGATCACAATGTTGGTATGTGACGATTAGTTTTAGGTAACTTGGAGTGGAATGGCTACAGAAATGGTAAAATTATGCTGAATATTTTTAAATATCCAGAGTTGCAGGCAGTTCTCTTGTGACGGCAGAGTCCACATTTCTTTACGGTATTTTCAGTAAATAGATGTACACACATACATACACATGTTAAAATGAAAACATTTTAAAACACCAGAAGATGCTTGCCCAAATGCTTCTGCCATATTTCACCTACGTCAGTGCATGAAAGTACCAACTGCTCTAGGTGATTTCTTAAACTTGGTCTGTCAAGTTTTTCAGTTACAAACATTCTAATGGATGTGCAATGGTTCTTTATGGTGGTTTTAATTTGCATTTTCCAAAGTATATAAATATGGATGAGGTCAAAGCCCTTCCAGATCTTTAATGAATTATCTCCTTGGAATCTTTGTTCCTGGATTGCCTTGAGTTTCTTTATTCTGTGTGGGTACAAGTTGATTTTAAGCATGGGAACTACAAATTTTAATTTGATGCTTCTACTATGTATAAAGCCTAACTTGAAAGTTTGTGTTTTTAGTGGTCTTGTTTTAGGTGTTTAAGAAGTCTTTGATTGTAGGTAGGCACATGCCTATAATCCTAACACTTGGAAAATAAGAGATATGGCAATAGCAAGTTTAAAGCCAACATACATACATACATACATTCATACATACATGAGCCATATTGTATTTTTTAGTAGGAAGTATTAAAACAGGGTCTCTCGACGTAGCCCTGGTTATCCAAGAACTTACTGGCCTCCAAACTCACAGAGATCCACCTGCCTCTGCCTCCCGAGTGCTGGGATTAAAGGCGTGCATCACCACACCTGGCCCAATTGGTGTTTTGTTTTTTTTTTTTAATAAATATTATGCATATGCCTCAATCAGCTTCCTATTGCTATAAGAAGAAGCCCAGGACAATCACATTTAAAGGAAGATGTACTTTGGCACAAGATTTCAGAGGTTTCAGTCCAATGGGGAGCGGCTCTGTTGCCTCTTTGCCACTTAGGCAGAAGTGCTTGATGAGAGCACAAGGCAGAGCAGAGCTGCCCATCTGTTGAGGCGGTAAGCTAAGAGAGGGAGGGGAGGGGATGGGCAGGGTTTCTTCCAAGGTACACACCTCCCCTCCCCCTACCATGATGCCGTTCCCTCCATGAGGGTCTACGTCACAAGTTCAACCATCTCTTAATAATACATGTCCATAACTAAGGGTAACTCCTTAGTATCCATCTTGGGTGATGCTTAAGATTGAAACCATGGCACAATGTCACTATTTTTAAAAGCTATCTTATGAGTGCTCCAATCTTATGATTGATGACTGTAGACTTTCCTATTCATTATTGAAAGCTATTTGTATCTTTATGTTTTGAGTGTTTCTAAAGACAAAGTATACTTCTTGATATTTTTATTCAATCTAATAATATCCACTGTCTAAACTTAGACCACCTATGTTTATGGTTTTTTTTTAGACAAATATTTGAGTTGAAACTACCATCTTGGTACCATCTTGGTAGTCTCACCTTGGCAGTACCAACTTGGTAGTCTGTTCATTATTTTCTCTTTTCTTCCTTTTAAAAGTCAGTACTTTTAATTATTTCACTTGTCTTCTTTCTCATTTACTGTACAGTTTGTAGGGTGTATAATTACATCTTTTGCATACATATGTGCATGCATGCTCATGAGTAAGCAGGTGTGCACACACATACTCATGACTATGTGTTCAGGATTAGAGGACAACCATAGATGTCCTCTTCAGGGATGCTTGCCTATCTTCTTTGAGATGGGTCTCTCACTTGCCTGGAGTCCACCAATGAAGCTACACCAAATGGCCGTGGTGTCCCAGAGAGCCTTCTGCTTCTGCATCTGCAAAGTCTCACCACACTGGGCTTTATTACATAGTCCAGCGTATTACATAGCCAACAATAGTAGCATTTAATACTGGGTCTTATTCTCACCCTAAATGCAGCAGGCTAGCCTTGATGAATTCAATGTACTCCTTCTGCTTCAGCCTTCCAAGTACTGAGATCACAAGCATGAACCGCCATGTCTTCCCTAATCTATACACTTATTTATTTATTTTTTTTAATTTCCAATTTATATGTGTGTGTGTGAGTGTGTGCATGTGCATACACACACACATATACACACACATTCAGGAGAGGGGCGCCGGTGCTACAGTACCCATGTGGTCGTCAGAGGACAATTCCATGGCATAGGCTTTCTCCTTCCATCTTTGAATCGGCTCTAAGATCTGAATTCTAAGTTTACCAGGCTTGCTTCATAAGTACCTATATTCCCTGATCCATGTATGACATCAAATTTTTGACCCTTCAAGAGGACTGTATTATAGTGTGGAAAATCAACTGGAAGCAAGCAAATTCTTTAAATGTCATGTAAGGTTCCCTACCCCCTTTAATCAGTAAAATATGGTCACTCTAGGTAAAATGTATTTTACGTTGTTACCGTAAAATTAAACAAATTACATACATGGAGTACAAAGAAGATTTGTTTCATCTTTTTTTTCTGTCACATAAAGTTGGTAAATGATTTAAACAATATCCATCTTACTTATCTAGCAAAAAACACCCAATTAATGTGCATTTTTGGAAACACAATCCCCTTGTAAAATGACAAAGCAATATAGGCGGCAAGGAACATGGGACCATCAAATCAAATGGTGCTATTTCCAGAAGAGCAGGTAATATTTACCCACTGCACTGGTATTTTCTAGCAGGGTGACTGGTGAAGGAGGAGAATCTCCTAAAAACTTTAAACTGTAAACTTGAGAGTATGTTCATAAACATTAGGAATACACAGTATTAAAGCCACCAAGGAACCAACCACCTATGAAGAAACTATTAGCAGAAATAATCCATGCTTTTTAGAATAGAACCCACAGGGTCTCTAGAACAAAATGGAGGGAGTATTTAAAGACACCTGTAGCTGTTCAGGCAGGCAAAAGACAAACTCTATCTAAAATTCAAAATCAGAGATGTGAGGGTCTGAGGAGATGGCTCAGTTGGCAAAGGATGTGTTCTAACATGAGGTTCTGAGTTCAATCCCCAAATCCTGTCAAAAGTGAGGCATGGTGGTACGTGCGTGCTCCAGGGGGAAGTGACATGAGCAGATCTCTGGAGCCACCCTAGGTGACCTCCAGGACTTAGTCAGACACCCTGTCTCAGAAAATAAGATGGAAGGTTCCTATAGAATATAAGATCAAGGTTGACCCCTGACCTCTACGTGAACATACAGACACATGTGCACCCACCACAAACAAAATTAAACCAGAGGTTTGATGTTTATAGTTCTTTAAAAAGAGTGCACACAAGAATGTTTTTTTTTTCTGTTTTGCATATACAACTCCCTGCCCCTTCCCCCAATGCCCACTTTTCTATCCCACTGCCTTCTTAAATAAACCCAGAAACCAAAGTTTCAGGGTCCAGGCACTCAGCAGGGAACATTGCTCTGATCTGAGAACACACACATCCTTGAGCCAACTCACAGAAACCGTTATTATTTAACAGTTTATCAAGTCATTTCCAAGAGGTTTCCTTTGCTGTTTATGTTGGAGAGTTGTCCCGGCCTCAGACTGTATTTACTCTACCCAGTGTATGTGGCTGGAGTCCACACTAAGCCACTGGAGTTTACTCTGAGCGTTCATGCACATGAGGGCTCATCTGGAGGTTCATTTTCCTTTTTTTCAACAAAAACTGCTGATTAGAAAACCCCACAATGAGGCTGGTCTTCAACTCAGCCCTCTGAGCATTGACTAGCTACTTTTTGGCTGCTGCAACATTTACCAGTAATAAGCAAAACCTTAATCAAATCAGCTAAGGTTTTCAATGGCAGCGTTCAGCTCCCCTTACTTTAAACACAAGCTGACAGTTTCCATCTACCCTGATGTCTGATGCAGGGAGCCTTTTTCTTTTCGTTTTTTAAAACTGAAGAAGCTACAAATAACAAGCCATCCTACCTTTGGAAGCCAAGAGCTTACCTAGGAAAAAATAAGCAAACCAGGTGACTGAATTCCCCCAAATAGTCAACTCTCTCCTCTAAGCTGGTACCACTCTTTGCATATTTTCTATTTTGATCCTCGTTTTGCTCATGAAATGGCAGTAATGATTTAGAGTGACATGTTGTTGCTATGGAATCTTGCTTCTCTCTGCTTCTAGTCTAGGATGTGAGAGCTCTTAAATGTCTTCCCATGAGTTATTACTCAAGCGCACTGATGGGCTGCTGATGGCTGGGCAGCTGTTCAAACCCAAACTCAAACCAGGGCTAGTCACAGAGTCAAAGGTTGGGGGCGGGGGCTAGACCTGCAGAGCACATAAAATAAAAACCAGGCAAATGTCTAAGTCATGCCCTGTAACTTTATCTTGAAGGATTTTGATGATTTGAGCATTACAGCTGTGGCTTCAGAGGATATTAGTCCCACACGCACAGCTCTTTCTTATTCCATGTATTCCTTTATTATCTAATTTTTATAAGGAGAAATATGACATTCATTCTGTGTGAATGAAGTTTCATCTTGTCCTGACCTGGAAGCATACATTGCTATACATAAGGGAAAGACTGGCTCTAATGTCCTCATTTCAATATTGACTCACCTCAGGGAGGGATTTGACCCAGTCACATCTAAGATAGACACATTGTTGGTTTTATTGACTATTGGATAGCTAGCACTGGGACTTGGGACTGAATATATAGTAGGTGACCAATACCCACATTTAGATGGCTGATAAGCATTATATATACATATTTATCATGTAGTATATTAGGCATAGATTATATGTAGTATGTAGTATGTAGTATTATAGTATATATATATAGTGTGGAAGCACCAGACTCAGCCTGCTTTCCAGCTGTGTCAAATGTCTCATCTGGAGAATGAAGACAGTGGATCTCCCATCTTCTGAATCACCAATGCCAGGAAACATCGGCTACCTAGAGAATAGCCTGTCCCTTCTTGAAAGCTGTTATTCTAAAGTTGGTTTTTTTGTTTCGTTTTTGTTTTGTTTTGTTTTACCTAAAATCACAAGGTATCACACATCTCCTTTGTCATTCTTGTTCCTCTTAGGATGTGGAATCTGTCTTTTCTTCACATTGCTTCAAATACCAGTAGTGGGGCCTCACAGTTTCCCACAGATCCTAGCGACACAAATGTCAGTACAAATGGCCGGAGAGTATAACCCATATAATCAGGAAGCTCCCTTTTCTTCTAGAACACTTGATTTCTAGGACACAATTCAGACCTATCAATTTTAAAGATTGCATGATACTAATAGAGTAATTAGGATTCATTATAGTGTGGAAGGTTTCTGGACCTTAGGGGGGGAAGGAATCTCCATTTAAATATGGCCTGACACAGGGTTTAAAGAACTGGGATTCTCAAGGAATTATATGCTAATTTTTTGATCAGGTAAAGACCTTGGGATTGAAATGTTAATTAATTAGTCATACAACTCTTTTTAATTTGACTATGGACTCTGCCATCTCTTAACTTTCTTGTACTGTATTAAAGCTTTATTACCGAACCCTGGGATTTATTGAGTGCCTGTGCCTTTGCAAATGTTATCACACTTAATCCTTATAACAAACCCATGAAGAAGGCCCAATTAGTATGCTGACTCACATAACAGGAGAGTTAGGATCAGTGCGCAAGGGTAACCTTTTCAAGGTCACCAGGCAGAGTGTCAAGGCTGGGCTTTCTACTTAGATCCTCTGACAAGAACTGCTTTTAATCTCTGGCTATGTCCATAAAGACATACATTCCCACAGGAGGATAAGCAGTCCAGATGCAGTTCACTGGCGCATCCTTCATGCTCTCTCCTCCTCCCTCCCCTGGTTGGTGCTCAATATCTTGAATGAGCGAACATTCCTGCTGGGGTATTGGCCATGGGTCAAAGCTTGATCCATAGCTCAGTACATTAGAGCTCAGGTTTCACATCTGTGCAAGTGAGAGGAACGGACTGAATCATATCTAAGTTTCCTCTTAGACTTAAAGAACTTGTCTGAAAGGAGGATGAATCAGAGTTTAGCAGCCACAGACCAGCAATATGAGCCGATACAACACTCCTTTGTACAGAATGTTCCCTCTGCTCAAAATACCCTCTCCCCACTCGCTCACTTGGCAAAGGTCCAATGAGCAGCTCAGCTGGCCTCTGAGAAGCTGTCCTTGACCTCTCCATCAGTACACATCCCATCCTCAAACACATGCACACACAGTGATTTCCTTCCATGGGTACGCAGTGCATTACTTCGATTATTTGATTATAGGCCTGTCTGCCCATCCTCACACCCTGGACTCCAAGCCCCATAAAAGACAAAAACTGTAAGCTATTACTCTTCAGGCCCTACCTTCCAGCCTGGCACACAAAACAGATCCTCAATAAATGCCCTTTTCGGGGACTGAATGAATGAGCAGGGCATGTGCGGAGGGGCGGGAGGGGACAATTTGACCTTAATGGAGAATCTAAGCCAGAACACAGTGAGAAATTACCGTTAGTTTGGTGGGAAGAGAATGAAGCACAGAAAAGGGTATTGAGACAGGGTACCCCAGGCAGTGTGGGGTCCTTGTTCCATTATGAGGTGGGAGGGGTGGCAGGAAGAAGAAAAAAACATGAAAAAGATCAGCACAAACAACCTCCTCAATTTTAAAAAGAAGTGAAAGTAAATAAACTTGCTGTTTTTCTTCACAGTTAATCCAGCCACAGCTCAGAACTACATGTTACACTCAACTGTAGCAAACAGTAGAACATCCATCTCGAATCTCAGGTGTTGACCCAAGAGACCTTGCAGGATTGCAAGTTCTAGGCATACCTGAGCTATATGGAGACCTTTATTTAAAAAGTCAAAATGAACAATATTTAATAAATTACCAATAGAGCAAACACTTAAGTAGGAAAAGTTCTATCTATCTATCTATCTATCTATCTATCTATCTATCATCTATTTTTCTATCAATCATTTGTCTATCAACCATCTATCATTGATCTTTCTTCTATCTATCTACTATCTATCTATCTATCTATCTATCATCCATCTATCTATCTATCTATCTTCTATCTATCTATCATCTATCTATATTGTTGAGTGTACGAACTCACATCTATCTACTATCTATTATCTATTTATCTATATCTATGTATGTACGTATGTATGTATGTATCTATCTATCTACCTATTATCTATCTATGTACATGTATCGTATATTATCTAGTGTACACATTCACAGCCCTTAGAAGTTCTTGGACACCATCTTGCTATTACATTGTGTGTGCATTCACTCTGATTATTCACATGAACAAAGGCCAAAAGCCATGCTCAGATCTAAGGGGAAAAAAAACCCTGATTATTTCAGCTTAATAAAATGTATTAAAGATTGAACTCTCTGCTATTTGTTTGTGTTTGGAATATAAAACACACATGTTTATTTATAACACATTCATCTTTTGAGCCCTCTGAAATAGAAGATAACACTAAAATACATGCATTGCAACAGGATATGTGAATGACTAAAATAGACAGGAGCTCAAACAATGCATTCCATTTCCAGCCAGACAGCCCCATGCCCTGTGTAAGCAGCTGAACAGGTGACATTTCCTTTCAGAGCCAAGCAAGTCTCTTCATTTTGTGCACCTTGGAGAAGTCAGACCTAGGAAACAGTCCAATCTCTTCAAGCTATTGATGAAGAGGTGTGGCTGTGTTTACCCAGGTGATGGGCCCTGTTTACCAAGTGGTTGCATCATTTTGAAATCTTGGTATCTACACTTTCATGGCAGTTTTGTCTTTCCTTAGGTGGAAAAGGCCAGAATGCATGCGTGGCGTGCGTGCGTGCGTGCGTGCGTGCGTGTGCGTGTTTCAAGGTGGAGGGAGGGCCTCAGAGAATTTTTTAGTGGTGTTTGGTAACTGCTTGGGATAATTAAGATTGTCTGTGACTAAGTGTGATCTACTAGACAACAGTGTGAGAAGTTGCCTTCAGTATGTAATGAGCTTATTTGGATCATCCATGACTCAACGTTTATAACTACGGAAGGTGAGGTGTTGTCGTGAGTCTAGATTCTTTCAAGGATTCTTATGATACAGCAGCTCAGCTGATGACTTATCCCGATCTGGTCGGGGAACAATGCTGTTCTCCCAAGTGTGGCTTTCTTCTGCATAGTTATCGCTTTTAAGTTTCGAGCTGATTGCTAAGATATCTTTTCAGAAAGACATGAAAATCAACGACAATCTCTAGTGCTCCCATTAGACCAAAAGTCATGGCAGGAGGAGAAGGTTATTTTCTTCCTTACACTTAGAAGCCTTGCTATAATATAAATTTTAGCTGGAGATAGGCTATTGCATAATAGGTCTTCAAACCGAGTCCTGGGTGTTCAAACTCTGCAAGATTTCATGTTCTTACGGTGCTTGTAAATCTGTGGGTAAGTCTGATTCACATCACAAAGACCCATCCATTCTTCACTGACACTCATGTATATTTTAGAGATAACTTATCTTCGTTCCTGATTTTGATCTTCTGTGGGTAATGGCTCCCAACTCTCTAGATTTATGTGGCTCTGCCCCTGGTCCCTTTGAAGGCTCTTAATCTCTCTCCCCTAGCTCTGAGTATAAAGTAGTGGGAAAGACTACACACTTTGGGACCTAGGGCAGGCATGGTTGTTCATTAAATAGCCCTGATTTTCCTACTGGACACAATACTTTCCTACCTCCCTGCTCCCTTGCAGGTAGGGATGTTTGATATGGTTTTTTTCAGTCTAGGAAATGGAAGTGTAACTGGTAGGCAGGTTGTTTAAAGGCATACGAGTGATTTTCCTTATTATGTCCCTTTTCATGTTTAAGAGGCATGGAGATACAGTGTCATGGTCAGCCCATGTCAGAACTTTGAACTTACCTGAAATAATTTGATCTACCACCTGTCTCCTCCCCTTTATGTCCTTCTCCACCCCTCCCCTCCCCTTCTCCTCTCCTCTCCCCTCTTCTTTCTCCACCCTCTTCATGTGTATGTATGTCTATACATGTGAACATGTGGAGATCAGAGCTAACCTTGAATACCATTCCTCGCAGGCCATCCATTTTGATTTTTGAAACAGTGCATCTCCCTGGGATCTTGGGCTGATTGGGATGAAAAGCTGTCTGCTTGGCTAGTGAGTTCCCTATCTCCGCTTCCCCTGCCTTGCAATGACAAGCTGTACCATCGTGCCTGTGTTCTGGGGCTGGAACTCAGATTTTTATGCTTACACAGCAGGCATTAACCTATTGATCATTCCCCTAGCCCCCAATTTGCTATTCTTAAGCCATTAAGACTTGGGAGTTAACGTTATCTCTACAGAACCTAGGAATGATGATTAATGTGGGACTAGACATTCTTGGGTCAAATCCTTGAACAAATTACTAAATTTCACAAAATCATGTGAAAGTTAAATACAAATATGTAAAAAAAAGAAAAGAATAACCACGTGTAATATATAAGTTTGCTTGGAAATGTATACAAACCACTTTTATTTCCTCTGTTCTATCCCCCTCTTTTTCTGTAAGGAAAAAGAAGGTACCTTATATTAATTTGTTGTACCTAGATTAAGTTCTGGAATACAGAAGATATTTGGATATATAAACACAGAAATATTTGGATGATATACCTACTTATTTAAAAGATCCTTTCACAATTATCTTACAACATAAGCATCTTTTGTTTTTTCTCTTATAAATTTTATTTTATCATGTTTTCCAAGGTACAGGTAGATAAGGGGACAGGTTTGGTGGAGAGTAAATAACACAATTTGTGTGGGAAATTTTTTACTTCCTGTATTTACTTGCTTATTGTGTGTATTGAGTGCAAGTGTGTGCCAAAGAGAAGGTGTGGAGGTCAGAGGACGACTTGAGGAACTCTGTTTCTTTTTCCACCATGTGGGTTCCAGAGATGGACTCAGGTCATCCTAGGCTTGGTAGCATGTGTCTTTACCTACAGAGCCATCTCTCAGATCCTTCATTAGAGTTTTGACTGTGGCTTAGCAACTGGCTGACCTCCATAGGCCTGGACTGCATGGGGCAATTTTTGGTATCTTGAAGCATGGCTCCCTGATATCACAAGATGTCTTTTAGATGTTTAAGCTCTTCTCTGAGATTCACAATTGAGAAGGATGTTAACAAGTTGGAATACCTACAAGTGCCAGGTGAGAAGAATTGGGATTATGATATGACCTTCTAATATAAGGAATATTTCCCCATTCACTTGTTTACAAATTGTGTAGGAAATATAAACTGAGTTATCTAGCCTACCCAAGGATGGGATGGAATCACGATGTTTGTTTGTTTGTTTAAACTGTCTGTCTATATATATAATTTAATTTTAGGGTTTTTTTTGTTTTTGTTTTTGTTTTGCATTGGTGAGAGGGTTTCGGATGTCCTGGAATTAGAGTTACAGACACTTTAGATGCCATGTTGTGCTGGGAATTGAACCCAAGTCCCCTGGAAGAGCAGTAGTGCTCTTAACCACTGACCCATCTCACTACGGGCTTTGTCATCCCACTTCATAGGGGCCTCATTAGCTGGGGGAGGGGAAGCCAAGAATGTGTATGGGGAAATGGGCCCAGGCAGAGGAAAGGAGGGAGTGTGTAGCAAGTGTTGTGGGGCCGAGGCTGACCTCTTCTAGAGAGATCTTGTGTCTGGTACTCTAGAGCTGAGATGAGAGACTTGAACCCAGAGGGACCCACTGTAAAGATGGGTGTAGTATCAGGGCACCTGGTTTTGTAGACACTAAACAAGAAGAATTGGTGGGTAGAAGTAGTTCTTGATTATAAATAAGGAAGCCCAGAACCAAAAAGCATTTGTTTTGGGGGCTAGGCTGAGATGTTGACAACAAGAACATTCTGGAAAATGATGAAATCTGGCTTTCCTTGGTAGACCTGGAATTACCAGTACTGTATATTTTGTTCCCTGAACACCATGCATTAAACACGATAAAAAATAAACACATTAATGTTTTAGCAGCATTAAAACAAAAGTTACATATTCACTGGGCAGTGGTGGTGCACGCCTTTAATCACAGCACTTGGGAGGCAGAGGCAGGCGGATTTCTGAGTTCGAGGCCCTTCTGTTCTACAGAGTGAGTTCCAGGACATCCAGGCATACACAGAGAAACCCTGTCTCGAAAAACCAAAAAAAAAAAAAAAAAAATTACATATTCAAAGAAAGTAGTCTAAGGAGTGATTCATGCATTATCTTCATTCATTCCAAAATAAGAGTAGAATGCTCACTGGATGTAGGGCAATAGGCTAGTGATACAGAGAGTAGAAGAACCAAAGCCAGACGCATACCTCAAGACTAAATGTATTCATAAGTGAGAGATATAAGTGAAAACTTGAAGGATTCGGGGAGAAACAACCAACCCCAGGAAGAAAGAAAGAAGTAAGAAGATAGGAAGGGTCAAAAGAGTGGGGACTCATCCTAAAACTGATTTTCAACAGAGAGATGCATATCAAGCAGGTCACTAGCAGGTGTTAGGATCAGCTCATGCAGGAGAAGACTGCAGTTACTTAGGTCTGCAGTAGAGCACAGAAGAGGCAAGAGTTTGGACTGGAGGCTGGAAGGGGCCCAATCACAGTGAGCTACCACTGCCTTGGACTACATTCTGAGGGAGCTGGGGAGCTAATCAAGGGGCTTGTGCGGGGCAGTGGCATTTGCAGCTGTTCACTGATTTCTCATTAGAAAGATAGCTTTAGGGAAGGGGAGATGGGAGTGTCGAGAATAGGGGAAGGAAGACCAGTCAAGAGGCCATGTCAGGAGCCCGCAGGGAGAGGAGAGGTGACAGACATAGAGCTGCTGAAGAGCTCCTGGGCCCAAGTCACAGAACAAAGTACCCTGACCCCTTTGTTGATTTGTTTATGGATCTCATTCTTTCCAACAAACAATTAAGTGACATTTATGATGTGGAACCTACTGGGAAGTCAGGGACAGCTAGGGCTAGTGGTATTGTGTTTGTCACATTCCTTCCTGCTTGGAGATTCACTGAGATGAATCTTTCCTTGAGATATTTCCACTGCTGTTGCAAGGATTGTGGGTGCTGGGTGGGTTGAGCATCTCCGTGTACCAGGCCTTCTCCACAGCTTCAGCTGATGTAATAGGGAATTTCTCTCTCAAAGTGTGGCTGGAATGAGTTCTGTGTCTCCAGGGAATTCCTGTGAGCTCTCCAGCTCTGTGAAAATCTTGATATCCAAGGGGCGAAGAGGCAAGGAAGAAAAAGAAAGGCTGCCTATCTTTAGAAGGCATGAGTGAGGGATTGTTTTATAGTGACTCAGAGCCGGGAGCCTTTTAGGATTTGCTAGCACCTTCCTCTGAGACACAATGTTACTATCATTCTCAAGATACATGTAGGACAGTGACTGCACAAAGGGGAATGGGCAATGGTGTGGTTCCTTTTGCAAAGCAAAAAAGTAGTGTTGACACTGGTCAGGGAGTGGGGTGATGACTTCACTATCCATGTGGACATTTGTCATCTTGGTTGTTTTTTTGTTTTTTGTTTTGTTTTGTTTTGTTTTGTTTTGTCTCTTTGCCTCTTCTCTTCCTCTCTATGTATGCTCAGGAGAGAGGGTAGCACAGATTTCCTGGATGGGTCTCTGGCCCCAAAGATTCAGATGAGACTAGAGAGAACCACAAGGTCCCTTCTTTCCTTAACTCTGGAACTAATGCCCTGCTGCGGTGTTCTAGTGTGTGATAAAAGACAGGAATATGATCATAGAACACACAAAAGAGCAGAGCTGCGTGGGAAGGGCAGGATGGAGTTAGAGAAACAAATGGAGCAGGAGAAGGGAGGAAAGACTTTTGACCTCTTAGCCCAATTACTGATCTACCAATTCTTTTAAAACACTAGAAGCAGTTCTCTAATTGCTATGACAATTACTCAAGAAGAGCTAAAGAGTCCTTGAAAACACTATCAATTTCAGCCATGCATGATGGTGCAAACTGGCAATCCCAAGGACTTCGAGCATTCAGAAGGCTGAGGCAAGAGGATTGCAGCTTTGCCGCCCTCATAACAAGACACTGTTTCAGTAAAAAATAAAGCAATGTAATGACAACAGCAACCAAAGCCCCTGAGAAATAACCGAAGCTACAGAGTATTCCTGTTTCACAAGGGCTAATCAGCCAGTTCCTGGTGTCCTGAACCCACTCCAACGTGTTCCTAAAGTCACAGAAGCTCAAAGGAAATCTGAGTGGGTACCCAGTGGTGCTGTGGTTACAGTTAGCCTTTACTCGTGTCCATTTGGAGGACAGAGAGTGTATTTGCTCTTCCCACACTTCCCAGTCTCCCGTGGGCCAACCTCTGTGGGCCTCCACTTGGTTTCTGAGCAGCCTTTAAGGGAATGGCACAGCCTCCTCTGTCAGATTTTTCGTCTCGAGACAGTGGACTTTCTGCCTCTCTGGTGCCCTATCTCAGTCTCAATGTACCATCTGGATTCTCTGAGTTGGAATTTGGGCCGTTTTATCTCGTCTTCTACCCCTTCATATCTGGTCACTTCATCTTTCTCCTAGTTTAGAGTCCATCCCTTCTAATGACTCTTGCTGAAACACTCATGCCCCATGGAGAACTCTCTCTGAACTCCAGACTCTTGTCTGGTCACCAACCTAGTATCTCTGCTACCAGATATTACTGATATCTTGGGTATCTCACAGGGAAACACCACACATCCAAACTTGAACTTTATTCCCCTTTCTGTCCCTGTTACACAAATTCCCCGTGTCTTTCTTCTCTTTCCCTTTCTCTCACCAACAAATTAGGTCAATTTCATCCCCTGGCACCACCTCCCCAGGCACCACCTTCTCATCCATGGATTCCTGCAGGAGCTTCTGATTGGGTTCCCACACCCTTTCCTGGCTCCCCAAGTTATTCTCTCCTCAGCAGCGAGAGTGATTATTGGTTATTAAACTCCCACAAGGCAGCTTGAATCCCTGGACTGCTAAAAATACTCCAACAGATTTTCCTGGAGCTTGGAAAGAAATGCAATCTCCTCATTTTAGCCCTCAAGGTGGCTCTTGTGTACTGTTCTCCTCTCAGCACATCCCCTCTCTTCATTCTGACCGCTCTGACATTCTATTAGTCTCTGGAATTACCTAGATTATTCTGAGGATAGGGTTTGAACACCTGTGGAAAGTATCTCTGTTTGTTCTTTGGAAGTGATACTTTGTGTTGCAACTAACCACCTCCTCCAAGGAGCCTTCTCTGATCAGAAGTAAATTATTCCTGTCACTGTTTATCAAGGAATAATGTTTATTTCTTCAATGTCTTTATTTAAATTTTGTTTTGTTATCTTCATTCATTTACCTTAACAAGTCCATAAACATGTATTTATTCATTTTCTCCTTCTATCTCTGGCATCTCCATCCGTCTCTTTCTCGACTACTAGCACAATGGCTTGAATGTGATAAGTGTTCAATAAACTGCTGTTGAATAAGGTCTGCTTACACTAAGCCCTCTGTGAATATTATCTTAATCAGTATTATAGTAAGTCTGAAAGACAGCTGCTGTCTCAAACCAGTTTTATGGACAAATAAAAGACAATTTACAGCTGTAAGTTCATTTACCTAAATATATAGAACCTATGGGTTGAGGAGTTGGGATTTTGGCCTTGTATGGTCAAGCTTCAGGTGCTGAACGCCTCTTTCACTGCTAGCGGTGTGTGGGAGAATATGTAAGAAGGTGTCAGGGTTCGAGTGAGAATGGCCTACGAGGCTCATCTATTTAAATGTTTGGTCCTCCAATTGACGGAACTGTTTGTGGAAGTATTCGGAGATGTCTTAGTTGAGTTTTATTGCTGTGTAGAAACACCATGACCATGGCAATTCTTTATAAAGGAAAACATTTAACTGGGGCTGGTTTACAGTTTTACAGTCCATTATCATCATGCTGGGAAGCATGACAGCATGCAGGCAGACACGGTGCTGGAGGAGCTGAGAGGTCTACAATCTTGATCTGCAGGCAGCAGAAATGAAAAGCTTGCCAAAGATGAGCTTCTTAGATCTCAAAGCCACCCTCAGTGACCCACTTCCTCCAATAAGGCCACACCTCCTTATAGTGCCACTCCCTATGACCAAGCATTAGAACACAAGAGTCTATGGGGACCATTCCTATTCAAACACACTTCTGGTTTGGTCTTGTAGGAGGTTTGGTCTTGTAGGAGGTGTGTCACAGGGCGAGGCAGCTTTGAGATTTCAAAAGCCAACACTTTCCCTTTATCTCTTTCTCTGTCTACCACTTGTGGATCAGATATAAGCTCTCAGCTACTGATCCAGCACTAAACCTGCCTGCCTGCCCTCACATGCCCCTCCATATTGGTCATGGATGCTAACCCTCTAGAATCATGAGCCCCAAATTTCTTTTGGTTCATGGTGCCTCTTCACTGCAATAGAAAGGTAACTAAGACAGAGAGGGAAAAAGTAAGTTAGGCCCTTCCTTATTGAAAACCCAGACATACTTTGTGATTTTTAAATCCTTGGCATAGGGTCTCAAGGTCCTTTCTCCAGTCCTATCCAGAGGTTTTTTTTTTTTGGTTGTTTGCTTGTTTGTTGTTCTGGTGGGGGGGTTGTTTTTATATTTTATTTATTTATTTGGACAAAACAGGAAGTTAGGTAGCTTGGGATGTGAACTCAGCTTAGAACCAAGGAAACATTTGAACCTATGTTTTCTTTCCTAGTTCACTGTAATTGCCAATGCTAGCCATACAGTCTATGGCCTGACCCCCATGATTTCACCCTGCTGTATGTATGTCAAAGGGGAAGTGTTGAGACTTTGTGACAGTGCTCTGTGATTCAGTTTCCCACAATGCTAAAGTAAGAGCTCGATATATCCAAAATGTCCTAAGCCAAACCACACTTCTGGAAAGATTAGAAAAGAGCACATCCCCAAAATTCTTAATAAAAACCCAGTGGTAGATTTTATAAAAATAGAAAAATACATCTGAAAACTCATATGGAATCCTAAAGGACCTTGAATTATTTGAAAGAATCTTGAAAAAGAGGAGTGAGCTCTGAGTTCTCCCATGTCATGACTTTAAAACTTACTTCAAAAAAATATAACTGCTAAACTAGTGTGGCCCCAGTACAGTGCAGGTACAGTCTAATGGAACTGCAGTGAGCTAAACCCTAGCATAAGTGGCCAAGAAAATTTAACAAAGCTGTCAAGACTATTCAGTAGGAAAGGGGGAATTTTTCATATGAACATACAATACTTTCTTGGGCATGGCATAAAAATGATGAGCAACAAGTGATTAAATATAGCTAAATTTCATGAAACATTTAAGCTTTTATGTCTGAGAAGACAGGCCAGCAGTGAAAAGGCAACCTGTGTAGTGAGAAAACACTTTCAAATCATGTATCTGATGAGAGATTGCTATCTAGCTTGTATGAAGGATTTCTGTAACTTAACAATAACAAAATAAAAAAAAAAAAACCCTAATTGAAAAACAAGTTTTGACAGTCTTAAACAGTCATTTCTTCAAAGATGTGAAAAAATGGCCAATAGACTCATGGTTTGGTGCAATGGGCATGAGGGAAATGCAGGTGGAGTCCCTACAATAAGATAACGCTTCCTCTCTCTCCATTAGGGTGGCGAGGAAAGAGTTAGACAAAAGAAGAGAGGCTGGAGGAAGAAACAGAAGGAATGAGCAAAATAAAGGGCAAAGGATGTTGGAAAATCAGAGCAAGTTCTGGGGACGGTGCTGGTGAAACTTGTATGATGTTAATGTACCTAGTGCCAAGAAATATCCGTGCTAAATACAACAAATTGCTATGTAGATTCCCATTGTCTCTGGGAATATAAAATGGTGTGCAGTCTTTGTGGAAAAGATTTTCAAAAAATGTAATGCAGAACACTGTATGAAGCATAATCCTACCTCTGGGTATATACAAAAAGCAACTTAAAGAAAGACGCAGATATATTTATACGCCTGTGCTCAGCATAGCATTATTCTTACTAGACAAAAAGCATAAAGGAGAAAAAAATCTTCCATTCATGGATGAATAGGTGAAGTAAAGATGGCATACATGATACTATTCAGCCCTGGAAAGGCAAGAAATTGACGCGTGCAATAACATGGGCGAACCCTGGAAACATGATGCTAAGTGAAACAGGACAGGCATGAAAGGATACATATTGTATGATTCTTCTCACATTATTCCCTACAAGAGACTTCATGGGGGCAGCACATGGACTGTGGTTGCCAGGGGCTAGAGTGGCAGACGGAGTTGATGTGTCACAAAGATTTCAGCAGAGGAAGATGAGCAACTTCTGGGGATTGTACTGGTGATACTTGTATGGTTTTAATGTACCCAGTGACAAGAACTATCCATGTTTAAACCCAACAAACTGCTATGTACATTTAAATTTTTACCACTAGAGAAAAAGGAAAGTTTTAGGGTTCTCAAACTTGACACTTTTCTTTACAGATAAACCCTTGGTAGCAGCACTATTCCAGGCAGCCTGGACTTTCCCCACAGGTTCAGAGGATGCCTTCTTCCAGCTGTCCCTTGGATAATGCTCACAGCTGAAGATCACATTCCAGAGATGGCCCGAGTCTGGTGACCGACTATTCAGCGTGAGGTTTGCACAACGAAGTTGGAGCCCTTACGGGGCAGTTTAATGCCTTGATATGGCCTTGCTCTCTTTCCAACCTGCCTTCTGTCTCTTCCCAGGCAGAAGTTCATCTCCAGAGCACTCTCTATATTGCTCTTCCTTCCACAATAAGAAGCCAAGCAGAAGAAAACAGCACTCCCTCCTCAACACATTACTTCAATTGGGTGCCAGAGAAAATTGTCATAACAAGTATATTAATATATGATGAGTGGGATTTGAAAGGCAGGCTTTGAAGTTGTGCAGTGTGCAGCATATAGAGAAACCATCCTTCTGGGTCGATTCCTGTCTTATTCCTTTGCCTTGCAAGTTCACAGTACCAGTCATCTGGAATTACTGGTGAGCACCCAGAACTCCTTAACCAGAGCCTGGCTAAGCCTTGAACAGGCAGAGCAGGAGGTTGTTTCTACCCCACCCTTCAATAGATATCAGAAATATGAGAGAGGAGCAGGCTGAGGGCTCCCTGGGAACTCTTCCTCTCTAGATTTATGGACTTCATTTTATCCCTTGGTCCTAGTACTCTCCAGGATCGTCCTCAGCGCTCTGGGCACATTTTTTTTTCTATCTTTGTTTTAGCACCAGGTCACTTCTTAAGCTGCTGTGCTTCTCAGAATGCATTTTATTTCAATATGAAAGGGAAATCCTAGGGTAGCTATGAATCCTGGGATCCTATTTGAGATCCTGCTTATTGATAAAAATAGGAGACAATAGGCCTAAATGGAGACACTATACAAGAACCTAGACCAAGTTCACTTACCAAAAACAGTCTTCTATCGAGTTAGTGTACAAAACCTCAGAGGTTGTGAGCAGGAATTGACAACTGATTCACTTTCTAACCAGATAAGAACTCCATGAAAATACCAAGAGAAGCCAAGAGAGATGGGGTGCAACTCAGGTGTCGAACATTTTCCTAGCATGCACAGGACCGTTCCATCCCTAGTTCTGTAAAACAAGCATGCAATAATAATAAAGAAAGCACGACCGAGGAATACCCCCTCCAGCTTCCTTCTCCCTCAAATGTGCCTTCCCTTTTGGTCACATCACTCACAGCTGGAAGAAATGCTCCACTTCCCCGACCCCTCCTTCCTCCTTGTCCTTTTATCCTGAGAACAGAACCATCTCTTTCCCTATCTCTCCAAGAATTGGCTCTCTCTGAGCCACAAAGATCTTCTGAATGGCCAAATTCAAGAAGGTCCTTTAAACTATCTTTTGTTTTTAACCACTTCGGAAGTTTCTGTTTCCTTTTGGTTTTGTAACATGTATCATTTCATTTCCCTTCTGTGCGTACCTTAAATACTGAAGTAATATCTTCTGTATCTTTCACACAGCCTTTGGAAGATGCCTCCTATGCCTCAGACCTAGAATTTCCAGAGCTAGAGTCTTTGCTCCTGTGCCCACCATTTTATCTGAATCTTCTTTCCTTTCCTAATTCCTGGCCTTGTCACCAGTCACTTTTCAGTTGTCTACACTGGAAGCTCCCATCTCGAATTTTCTCTAGATTTTTCTTTTTAGATGTCTCTACATCAGCTCCTGTCCAAAAGGTCAATCTCTTGGTACCCTGGTACGCCCTATGCCCCACAGAACGTCTTATTACTCCATTTGATACTTATCATTACTTCTTGATTAGATATCTAATGATTTATCATCTGCCTTCTCCATTAGAAAGGGAGCCCACTTCTCCAAACCCCTGTGTCTAGAGCAGTACCACTGTTTACCTGATACTCAGTGGAATGAGTCAAAAGAAGGTTTTTTTTTCTCTTTTTTCTTCAGACCTCGTCTTGGCAAAGTTTGGAACGCTGCTGTTTTCATCTTAGAAGTCTCTTTCTTTCCTTTCCCACTAGGCTGTCTCCCACTAGGATGTGCCATATCATTCCAACACTGACCTGACTGGTCTCTTGCTCTGGCCATCTGGATAAATGACCACACAAATAAATCTCCTTTCCTACACATGGTCTGGGCTAGGTGTCTCCTTCCTCTCTATGGAGCTGCTTATTGATGTGTGCCTAACAGCCTGGACTCTCTCTCTCTAGCAGCAGAGGTATTCAGACAGCCACAGCGTCATCACATTTAAGAAAAATGGTTCATGGGATGTGTGGAAAAGTAATCCAGAAGAAAGCTGAAGACCTAGGGATCAGTGACCCATCCTGTTAAGGGAACATGGGAGATATCCTAGGAATGTGGACTGGAGTAAGTGGGGCAGAATTTGAGAATAGTCATGACAACAGAGAACAGCTACAGGGCAATGGGAGGGGCTGGAGAGAACAGAAAGGAAAAAAAATCTATTCATGCTGAAGTGAGATAGGATTTCCACACTTGCCTACATTTAAAGGCTAAAAATAGGAACATTTGGGAGAAGAGCAGTGAGGAATCTTTTAATTGTACTGACATGGGCTATAAGAAGCAAAGTTTGCAAGGACGGGTGTGTCTCTCACCCTGGGTAGTAAAATTAGAAAAATCTTATTTTGGATGCTCCAACCTTCACTCCTCTGTACCCTCTGCCTAGTCTCTCCATCTTCCTCAGTGTGGAAAATTCAATTAGGAAACAATCTGAGATATTTACCCACATAAAGTTATAAGGTATAATGTGCTCATTCTATACACTGGCAGAAGACAGTGTGTAACCAAAGACACAACCAGCAATGTGAATAAATATATGTGACATGAATAACATTAGTCAGGTTGTTGGCTCAGGGACAAAGACTTGATGTAAACACCTTATGGGGAGGATAGGGTCATTTTTACTCGTGGTTCAGAACTCTCAGCTTGTGGAAGCTTCATTTTGCATGTGTGTGTGCACGCACACACACACACATACATACAATTGTATGCATATATACATAACTTAGAAAAATTGTGGCTATCTTTAGAATCTGTGGGGCAAAGAGATATTCTTTGAGCCTTTATACTTTTCTGTATTTTTGATTCCTTGGAGACAGAACGCTTCTCATGGATCCCTGGAACCTCTAGCATGTGATAGGACCTACTGGGTACATTATGCAGAGGAAAGGAGAGCTGGATGGTGGCTGGTCAGCTGGTAGAAGGTGGGCTTTCTGACTGCTACAGCATCAAGGAGCCTGCCCTTTAAAGACAACTGCAGGGCTTGGGATTGTGCCTGAACTGGCGCTTTCCTCTGTCAGAGGGCTTCTCTGAGCAAGGCCCCTTCTGGAGCACCCTCACGTGTGTTTCCTGCACAGCTCAAGCCCATGTTCGGATGCTAAAGTGCGTTGACTTCACTATGTTCCCATTCCCTCTTCTAACAAACACGGCTGCTTGGAAGTCTTCGTGTTGATATCTCAGTCACATTGGGTTTTCATGCCCTTAAGAAAGGAGGTCTCCTGCTGAAGAAGAATGCTTGCTGTTCTCCTGTGCCATAATTCATATAGAAGAGCCAGGGCAAACAAAGAAGGGAGGGGAGATCCCAATACCAATTTCTGGTTATTTCTGAATATTACTTCGAAATGTCTCCGCATTTTCTTCTGACTGGCTTCCCCGCCCCTCCACTTCTGAGATCTGAATTGTGCTGCTGAGTTGCTCCCTCTGTGGGAAGGTAAACTTCATAGCCAGGAGAAAACAAACAAACAAAAAACCAAACCTCCACAGCCCTCCCTCATCTCTCTCCAAATTTCCAATTTCCTTCACTTAGAAGGAGAGGAAAAAGTGGGGAGGAGAAGGAGAAGGAGGAGGAGGAGGAGGAGGAGGAGGAGGAGGAGGAGGAGGAGGAGAAGGAAGAAGAAGAAGAAGAAGAAGAAGAAGAAGAAGAAGAAGAAGAAGAAGAAGAAGAAGAAGAAGAAGAAGAAGAAGAAAGAAGGAAGAAGAAGAGGCCATACGCTGCTTCCTATTGCAAGGACTTTAGTAACTAAACTGGAGGGGGGGTCCACAACTTTGAAAATAGAATTGAATCTAAAATTCTTTTTTTCCCCTACTTATTAAAAACGTTCAAATTTCTGATTAAGGAACGCTGGAGGGCAGAAGGATCTCCAAAACATGAATGAAGGAAAAGGGTGAAAAGAAGAAATCCCAGCTTTGCCTGGAAGGCTCCGTGTGAAAGAACCCGGCTCCTTTGGTGACTCCAGGCCGCGTTTTGCAGGCGGCCGCATCTGCCTCCCCTGTCTCTTACCTCCTGGATGTTAGGAACTATTTGTGGTCGGCGTGGTGGAAGGACACAGTGAGGTTCTCACCTCCGCCCCCCGCCCGTCGCTCGCATCCCCAGTTCCATCAAAGCCAACCCGGGCCAGCGCAGGGATCTCCGAGTTGCGAGTGTGCTGAGGCTGGGACTGTCACTCATTCTCCGCTCAGCGCGTGAACGCAGCTCGGCAGTGGCTGGCAAGAAACAATTCTGCAAAAATAATCATACCCAGCCTGGCAATTGTCTGCTCCTCGGTCCATTGCTCCGCCGCCGTCCACGGTCGCTTGCAAGGGGAAGGCACTGAATTTACCGCGGCCAGAACATCCCTCCCAGCCGGCAGTTTACAATGCTGCGAACTAAGGATCTCATCTGGACTTTGTTTTTCCTGGGAACTGCAGGTACATTTTCATTTCATTTCATTTTAGTTTTTAAATTCTAGAGCGGGTTTGTTAATTGTCCGCTTGCCCCTGTCCTTCCTCCCTTTTCCCGAGAAGCCCGGTTCTTTTGGCTGGTTTTCTGTGTAAGGCAAAGACAGCATTTTCACTGAGCTGAGAAGGGAGTGCATCGCATCGTCCTTGCTTGGCCAGCCAAACCCGTGCCCTCCGGGACGGCGCTGGACGCGGCTGCCTCCCCGCTCCGTGGCGGCCGCGCACGCCCTTCCCACTTGTGTGCCCGCGGAGGTGGGACAGGGGTATTGGGACCGGGATGCTGCCGTGATGGGCAGCGCTGCTTTCCCCTTCCCCGAAGGCGGGTGGCGGGGATGCGCGGCTCGGGTGGTGTCTCACCCAGGCTCATCTTCCACCTACAGGGGTTTGTCAAGCTTCGAGAAGAGTGAACAATAAGGCTGGGGCAGCTTTACCCCCACCGTTATGTCCCGGGCTGTGATAAAGTGAGGCTTGCAGCCTTCGCTTACTGCCCCCCCTTCCCCGCCCCGAATAACGGTTTGCAAAATGGGGCAACCACGGGCAGCACCGCAGGGCCGTGTGGTCGTTCCTGAACCCCCGTGCAAATGACGTTAGTTTTTCATTTGCCAAATTGCTGGGTAGTTGCAAAGCCTGCCCTCGGCCGGGAGCACGGAGGGATGGGAGGGTCCAGCGCCGCGTTTTGACAGGAGGAAGTGCAGAGGGGCGGAGGGCGAGGAGGGCGTGATCGGGGCTGCCTGGTTGTGTGTGTGTGTGTGGGGTGTGCGCGCGCGCGCGTGTGCGCGCGTGTGCCTTTACACGCACCGAGAGCCCAGGGTTGCACGGTGCCAGCGAAGAATGGCAGGTAGCCAGCTGCCCAAGACACCTCTCCCCATTCTCCTTTCTCTGGGAGATATTCCTGATCCTGGCAAAGTGTGAACAATGGGGAGCTCGGGAGAAAGACTGTGGCGACGCTGTCGCGGGTGGCGGGGGCTGTGCCACCGCCCAGAGATCCTAAGCATCCGGGAAGGGGGCGCATTGCATTTTGGCTAATTCCATCTCGGCTTACCCTGGAAAATTCTTCCGTGTGCCCACCCTCCCTTCCAGCTGCTGCCCCTACCCCACCCAAGGATTTGTGCTTTGGCGTCCCAGTGGATTGGTAGAGGGGGAAGCAAAGGGCGCTGGGGGTGGCTGAGAGCCGGGTGGGATGGGCCGACAGCTGGGGCGGGGGGCGTGTGCTGCCAAGCACCAGCTGAAAGCAGGCCAGGCAGAGGAGAACGCGCATGGCTGTCGCTTCTGCCTGGTGTGGCTGCACTGGTCCAAGATCTCTAAGCCTTGGGTGTGGAGCGCACAGAGCGGCCCCGGGAGCACCCAGCGCGCCCCCCTCCGTGGGCAGCAGGAGAGCTGAGCTGGGCCACCGCCTCCAGCCAACTCTGATCGGCGACCAATCAGAGCGAGGCTGGCTGGGCGGGAAGCCGCGAGAGGCTTTTATTGCGGCGCGGGTGGCGCCCGAGCTGCCAGGATGGTCTCCGGGTGTTCTAGCTTAACGGTCTCGCTCGCCTCCCGCCGGGAGAGACCCCGCCCTGATACTGCCCCTAGCTGCACGGCAGTTTTCGAGGACATAAAATGGAGACGGATAGGCCCTGGGACTTCTCTTGGTCCGGCTAGCTTATTCTCACCACTCATGCCTCTTTCTCGGCGGTTTGGAGCAAATTCAGGCTCCCTGTCCATGGCGCACAGTTGCGCCGGAGCGCTTCGCCTGCGAGTGCAGAAGACAGTAGCCTCCAAACTGTTCCCGGAGAGCAGATGCGCCTGCGCTGACCCTCTGGCCAACGACTAGAGGCTGGGGTGGAGGGGCGTGGCGGGGTGTGGTAGGGCGTGTCTTGACAGGGCGTGCCAAATGGATCCTCGCCGCCACCAAGCCCAGGACTGGCAGAGGCGTGCCCTTCTCTGTGGTGCTGTGGGTGACCTCCTCTTAGGGTGTGTTTATTGAGACCTTTCTGGATAACAGCATGACAATGGAGACCTAATCTTTCATGATGCATCTTTTTAGGATCTCCTGGTGGTCTTCTCCATGATGGAGATGGGTGTAACCCTCAGTGTTTTTATCCTGGTGGAAGCTGAGGGAGGGAATCCTACAGTGGCGTGATACCGGATGCTCAGGCAAGATTGGCATCCTGACCAATGTTCCCTAGAATGAAAGAATCCGTATTCTGCCCCTAAGCCCAGACAGTGAGGACAGTGAGGACGAAGAGAAAGAAGCACATACCAATCTGTTTAACAAAAGAAAGTGATTTTACAAAGAGAATTTTCAATTAAAGTATTGTTTTCACCAGCTTTAAAAAATATAGAGAATTCAAGCCAAAGGGTTAGGAAGAATATAAAAGAGGAATATATATGAATTTCCCCCTTCCTTTGGCTGCAAATGCGGTAGGGTATCCACAGACAATGGTATAATTCCAACTCTGTTACTGGGTGAGCATGAAGATTTATATAAGGAACGACATCCCTAGCACTCGTTAACGACTATCCTCGCGAATATCAAATGAATCAGATTTTGTAGGTATCTTCTGCCCCTTAGAAATAAAAAGACAGGTTGCATGATTGCATAGTAAATTTGAGCCCCTGGAAAGCAGCATTCGTTGCATGCTGGCTGGCTGAATTATGTGAACGATGGGGACCGCTTAAACCACATGCTTAGTTGACAGTTTTAGGCCTTTGCTAGTCGAACCTGCAAAAGTTAAGGAATAGGCAGCACTGTTTTTCTAATGAGATAACAGCAGACTTATAACAAAGAGCAAATTTAGTACACAAGGTAACACACATAACATATACCTCCTATCTCTTGCTAAGCAATTGAAGATGCGTTTCATATAAATGTATTGTAAGAGTTATTACGAAGACCTTTATTCTTCTTTTTACATTGGTTTTTCAGTTACAATGGGAAATGTAAAATTTGGACAAAATTTAAAGGACTGTAACAAAGTCATACTTAATATGGAGAACCTTCTACCACTCACAACTCCTTTTCAAAAACATGTTGCTGGCCATAAAAGTTTAGCATGCTAAAACAATATTGAGATTAATTTAGAATTCATTTAAAATGTAACAAGACTAAGGTCAAATGGAGATTATAATCCAGAATTGTGGAACTATGGCCCTCCATTTATTTAAGTTGGTGGATGTTATGTTGTTGTTTGGCTCTTTGGGAACAGTATCTCTTTATATAGCCTTACTGGCTTAGAACTCACTATGTAGACCAGCTTGGCCTTGAACCTTTTTTAGAATCCTCTTGCTTCAGCTTCCCGAGTACTGACAGTACATCCAGGGGGCTACCAAACCAGGAGCTATTGATGCTTTTGCTGTTGCCACTAGAAAAGTCCTGAAGATCTCTGTGCCCTGCTAAGTTTTCGCTAATCCTACACTGACAACATCCTCACCATTCTGCTTCCTTCGAGAGATTAAACTTGGTGCCGTCTCTCTAGGCACCTTCACCCCAGATCCCTTTTGGTTTAACAGTACCAGGAGACGAGCAGAAAGGTGTGTCACAGAGCTTGGCTTAGTAAAGCAGCGTTTTCCAGGTCTACCCATGGCCATTGGTTAAACCAAGGATTTGTTTCTTTAATGGGTAAATAGTTCTTTAAACTTGATCACAAATTAAAGTAGCTAGGTCCTTAACCAGCAAGATGGCCTAGTAGGTACAACACTTGTCATCAGACAATGCATCCCCAGAACTCACATGATAGAAGAAGAGGACTGACTCCTGCAAGTTGTCCTCTGATCTCCACACATATGACAAAAAATAAATACATACAAAAAATGAAAGCAAATATCAAAACTACCCCCCAATAAAAAAAAAAAAACAACAACAATGCTAGAAAAGTTAGGCGTTGGCGTGTTATTCATAGAAGGTATGGTTATAGACTCCAGTGAGGGAGAAATTAGCTGCAGGGAGCCCCAGCCTCTAAGAGCTTTTGAAGTGATTCCCTTTGGAGTATACTTATCATTAATTGAATTCTTCTGATAGGTAATCTATAACTCAATGTAAATAATCTCTAAATTTTCCTGTCACTGGGAACAATGTCTTAATTGCCTTTCAAAATAAATGGCACCATTTTGTTAGACAGACTCTAATCTTTACCGTGACAGATGTTTTTCTTCATGCCAGAGCTCAGTTTCTTAACTTATAGGCAACATTTGTAAACCTCACACTGCTTGAGATATGGACCTTGAGATTTTTGATGCAATCACTTAATTTTTTAGATGATAAAAGCTGTATTTGTATTAGTTTGATGAATCCCCCCCCACACACACACATTTACGTCATCATTGTTAAAGTACTGTGGCCTTTCTCCAGATTGCAAGTGGCTTGGTGCTGCTGGCAGACCTCCAGATATTTTACAGTCGTTCTCGACTTTGTGGGAAATAAGTGCCTGACTACCTGTTGCTGAAGGACATTTGAACTCTCTCTGACAGTCTTTGGTCTGTGATGATAGAGACCAGAACGAATTGGCAGGGAGGGAGGGCAGGGTCTGCACCTGTTCCCATCTATCTGCTGAAACAGTCTAGCTTGGGAGAAGACAAAGGCTCGTGCAAAAGACTGTCCTGTCCTGCTGAAGCTGTAGAACATATAAACAATGCTTTGTGGTGTCAAGATAAATATTTGAATGCAAACTCCATGATGGAGCTTGCACATCTATAGAGTAAGGAATGTCTGGAATTTTAAAAGTAATGGCAGGCAGCAGGTTACAAGCAGCATTTTTCTAATCCTAAAAACTCCATTGTGAATTAAACAAAATTGGAAACATGAATCATCAATAATGCTCATTTCAGCTGTGAGTCAAAAGACCAAGGCTCAGATACCTTTTGCTATAAAGGAAGAATTCTGAGTAAAATCCAGGAGGGAACTGTGTGTGCTTTTTAATATACTCCCCAAGTCTCAGCAATATTGTAAAAGGTAGCCTCATAGGAAGGGCAGAATTTCACAAGGACTCTTCTGAGTCCTAATGATTAGCTTTTATGAGGCCTGGAGATTTTAGTATTAGAAAAGATTTTTAGCAAGAATGTTTTTTTGATAACACGAGTAGATATGCTTGCTCCTGTAGGACACTGGAATATAGAAGTCAGTCTGAAGGTCGTGGTCTTGTCACCTCTAGTGTTATTAACTCCTGAAGCTGATGTAGAGAGGGATGTAAGCGATCTGGCACCGGCAGCACCGCCATTGTGCCCTTTGGATTCGTGCTCTTGAAATCCTGTCTTTCAGCTGCAGATGCTCAGCAGGAACAGTGCCTTTTGATGTTGGTCTGGGTGCCAAATGGAGTCCTTTCAAGCAGTTTCCATGCATTGTACTTACCAAGCTCTTAGACCATGTCTACAGTCAGCCACCAGGTTAGCTGATTCTCACTTAGGTCGACACACTTCTCCCTCCCTGTAGTAATAATTTAGCTTCTAAGCAATCAGGGATCTAAAGGAGACTGCTGTTGAAGGACCTATCTCATATATGGGGCATCGAAGATTTTAATTGGACCTGTTATGCATTCCTTCCATCTTGATATTTGTAACGCTTTCTTGATTGCAAAGCCAATCATGTGGCTGATGTGACTTTGTCTAACCTGCATCCCACTACATACTCTCTTTTTGATGGGGAGCTGAAAACACCTCAACGTCTGAGCACCCTCTTTTTTCTATCTTGTCTAATTCCTGGGACAACATAGACAAAGCCTCGCTTTGCCCCCTCTCCATTGGTTTCTGATTATGTCATCATCATTTCACAGCATTCCTGGTAATTTCACACTGTTTGAGATCCTGTTACATATTCTCTTAAACAGAGGCTTGGGTATGTTTACCAAGTGCCAAACTTTAAGCATCATCCCTGTGGTGAGCCACACTGGCCTTTGATGAGGTCACAGGGAAGCCTGCTGTGAATGCTCAGGCTTGGAGATGAGGAGGGGCACCTAAGCTAGCTGGAAGCTTCAGCCATATCTCTTCCTAACTGTCTGACTTTGGAATGGGGTTGTGTTCCAAGTTCCGATTTCTTCCTCTGTGAAATAGGCATACTAACATTTTAGTATGCTCATGTGTTGGAGTCCTGACTGTTTTAGAGACCACGGGAATTCAATGAGTGTGAGCTATGAGTATTTACATGAGGAAATAGATGTATCTGGAGCTAGAAAAAATTACTTAGGCATGGTGCTGTCTTTTCAGGAGATGTTAACAAGAGCATCAGGAGACTATGGCTTTGTTAGTGTCAGAACTAGATTCCGAGACATGATTGCTAAGTGTCCTGACATTGTTGTATTGGGATGCTTTAGAGAAAAAAATGATTTGATCATAAGATGGACAGCCATCAGTGCAAGGATGGATACGGTTCCATAGGCTATGAGGCCCCTGTAAAATTCTGACCCTCTGCAAGAAAATCCACAATCTCCTTGCTTTTGTAAGGATTTAGAAAACACATGACCACGAGAAGACATTACCAGGTCCCCTTCTCTCAGGGTCTAGGAAGGCACTCATGTGCTTTTAGGGCTCTGGAAAACTCTTGCTTTAGCAACTGTGTTTCGGTCTGGTTTTTTTTTATTTTGTTTTGTTTTTTTTCTTGTTTGAATTTAGTTGCTTTGGAATGTAGGTAAATGCCTTCAGCTTGTTGAACTTGAACCTGACACAGGTTCCATTGCTTTCAAGCTTAGAATCATGTATCAAAATCAAGGTTATTTTTGTAAAGAAGCTACTTGACCTTTATTTTCCCAAGGATCTGAAGTGAGATCTAAGATATTCTATGCTCACTGCAGGTATTTTTGTAAATTACCAACTCGAATAAAATAGAGTAATTGGTATTCTTATTCAAATGAATCAGACTTAAATACCCTACTGGCTGGGCAGGAAGTAGCTCTGCCAACTAAAGGTGACTTGGGTAGGAGGCTGCAGAATTTGTTTTAGGTAGCTAAAAGCAGATAGCAAGGTACATAATACCAATTATTATATCTTAATTATCAGTATGTGGTTCATAGGTCCATTATATCATTTCATCTTCTCATCACTTGTTTGGTAAATATTTACTAAGGGCTTGCTCTGTGCCTTTATTGGAAGCACAGTGGTCAGATAACATAGGCCGTAGGCTAATAGTGCAAGAGGAATGCAGCTGGTAAACAAGAAAAACACTCACACACATTTGCAAAAAACTGAGGAAGGAGAGAGGACACTGTGGGAGCTTGTGAACAGAAAATCGACTTATTGGTTGGTTAGAGAAATGAAGGTAGCATTTAAACAACTGTCAAGTAGAAGAGACAGATGGCATTCATTCTCATTTTAAGCCACGGCCTATGGCCTGCTTCATTGGACAAACAAAGAAAAACAACAGGCAGAGGCAAATTCCTGTATCTAATAAAAATTCCTAACATCTTGAGGTCAAACAACTTTAGAGATTGTGCCTGGTTTCAGTTTATAGAGTCAAGAGGGACATGCCTCTGTTTCCAGAGCTTTCTATCTTACACATAGAGATATGATCCCATGACTCTTTTGGGGACCACAATAAAGGAAGCAATCAATTCTGCCTGCAGGCTCCCTGGAGTTTTGCTTAGGAGATGACTTTGCCTTCATGAAGAAGAGGTAATTTAAAGAGAAAAAAAATCACTGGAGCAAAATATGTCCAGCTGGGTTTGGGGAACAGGGACAGGGTATGACCAGAGAGTAGAAGAAACAGAAACTCGAGAACATTATTTATTGAGGTGGTGCTGGTCCATGGTTTCTGTAAGTTGACTGCATTACTCCTTTTCAAAATGATAGCTTGCAAACAGGTAGCCTTGGAAAATATAGAAACAAATTGCCTGCCGTGGCTCTGCACAGACGGAGACTCACCAAAGCGAGGAGTCGTAGTGAGGGGACATTGTGGAGAGCTCTGGGGTTTGCACATCTGCTAGACACATTGACATTCAGTAAGTGGTTGCTTTTCTGAGCCTGTGTCCCTATCTGCAACACTGAGCCCCTGATGCCCATAGCGCCTACTGGGTTTTAGTAAGCTTAAATAAACAGTAAATAGTCAATAGGTGGTTTTGAACAGTTTAGTTCATCTTGAGCCAAGAGATTTTATCTAAAATGTTTGTCTAAAGAAAATTTACTGTGACTGCTTTGGGCATGGCTCTGAGTGAGAGGAAGAAGGAGAAAATAAAGCAAAATTGAGACTACTGTTTTTGGCTCTGTAGAAGCTTCCAGGTGGTCACAATGCAAGTACTAACTTAATTCTCTTAGTTATGAAAGATGCTATGTGGCAAGTGAAGGAGCCAGGCCACAACCACTTAGATAGGCAGAAATCTCCTTGATTGCTTTTAATATCTAAAAATGATGTGGAAAACAGAGAATGTGATCCAGAACTCTAGGGACTGTGGACTAATAGTGCAAAGAAGATGTGTTACCTCATGGAAGGAGAGGGGACTGGAGACATAATTGTAATGAAGAGTGATTTAAAGTGTGTGTGTGTGTGTGTGTATGTGTGTGTGTGTGAGAGAGAGAGAGAGGGAGAGAGAGAGAGAGAGAGAGAGAGAGAGAGAGAGAGAGAGAGAAATTAAAGTCTTAAATGCTAGACTAAAGAAATATGAATTGCCAGAGATGTAAGAGTCAAAACAAGAACAAAAAGCATGAATGTTTGAGGGGATGATCAGGTATAGGAAAGGAAGGATGTGATGTGCTGTACTCTGTGTGACGTTGATCAGCAAGTCTAAGGAAAATTTGGCTTTATCTAATAGGAAGACCCAAGTATGAAGAAGGGAAACTTTTAGGGCTAGAGTCAAAAGATTATGGTTTAAAAATTGACATTATTCTGACTAACTGAATTTATGGATATTTATCTCTTTTGAACACTAATGTCCTCATTTGAGGAGACAAAAATAAGACCACCTGTGTGAAACCCATTCTACATGAAAGTACTGTACAACTCGACTCTTTATTACAAGAAATATAGTTAGATGGTTTTATAAAAGTCATTTTTGTTTGTACAACAAGGGCTGCTCAATGGAAGAAAACCACTGTGGTATATCTTATAAAGCAGTTCATTTTGCAAAGTAATCATCTTAGTGACTTTAGAGAGAGGAGGTGGACATGGGTGAGATGTTGGAGACTGGGAAACCATGCTGAGGTTCATCATAGCCGAGATGGAAGATGCCTGAGGTGGACAGGGTTTCTGCATTCTCATCCGTGTAGTTTCTAATTTTGGAATTCAGGGTCTCATTCTGTACCCAGGCTAGATCTCACTTTGTAATTCAGATTGCCCTTAAATGTGAACTTCTGAGTTGTCAGGATTACAGACATAATGCCCAGTAAGTCTGTGTTGTATTTTTTAAGGTCTATTTTTAATAAATACTACAACTTATTATAGTATTTTTAATAAAATGTGGAATTTGGATATTGTGGGCTTTAGGGAACTTCTGGGCATCCTAATATCTTAATTTATTATTTTCTAAGCTATGGGTAGTGATGTTGGCTTTTTATTGTACATGAATAAAGAAGTAAGAAAGGAAAAGAAGAAGGAAGGATGGAAGGCAACAATAGAATGGATTATATTAGAAAAGAGTATTTTACAGAGTTGGTGTGGTAAAACATTTATTTCGGGGGTCTGTGTGTGTATGTTGTGTGTAGCCTGGTTGTAATGGAAAACATATTGTAACTTAGGTTAACATACTTTGACAACTGCTGTCATAGAAGGAAAGGTAAAGGACACGCAAGAGAATGAAGCCATCTGCAGAAGGGAGCATAGAGTTAGAAGGGTAGGGACTTAGTGGTCTTTGAGTGAGGGAAAAGAAATGACAACAAGACTACTTAGCAAACAGTACTCAGTTGGCCATCTGCAGGGGAGGGAGAAGAGGGCAAGAAGGGAGGCAGAAGGGTAGAGGGGGAAAGAGAGAAAAAAAGCTCCATGGCAGCTTGACCTCAGAAGGCTTGTCTTTGTGGGAGAAAAAGACAACTGGAAACACCAGAAAGCATCCAGAGCAAAATTTGGAGAATTTAACACATCACTAGCCAGATGGGGATGGCCAGGAACCAGGAATGGTTAGAGAACTCTTCTTGGTAGTTGAGAGGAGCTTAAAGGAGGGGCTGGAGGTGGAGGATGGTGGGCGGGGCTGGTCTGTACATGCACGTTTGGGAGGTATCTGTATGGAGCACAGCTAAGGAGAGGATGAAGACGGAGGTGGTAGGAGTCTTACTTTAATGATTTCAATAGACAGAAAACATGATGGATCTCAATCAATACTTTGTAGAATCTTTCTCATAGCCTAAAATATTGATGTAGTGTTTAGCATTCAGAATGCTGTCCTGTCAATAATTCAGAAAGGAATATTGAACAATATGGAGGGAGCCAGATCCTAGTAGTATGAACTACAAGATTAGATGATTCCCACAGTGAGGGGGTAGTAGGAATGCATATTATATAGAGATATGATCCTGACTTTGTAAAACAACAAAAAGACCTTCATTATGTTCTCTCATCAAGACTAAAGAGGAGAGTTCTGTTTCACAATGCTTGAGTTTTCTGAATGAGAGAGTAGGGCTTTGTGTTCAGTTGTAGAACAGATAGCTCCGCTGAAAAGTGTGAGGGAGGTGAGACCCAAGCAGAAAGTGAGGAGTTATGGGAGAGCAGCACAGTGGCATTAACGCCATTTCAGTTGAGTGGAGAATTTCAAGATCTTAGGAGTCAAAGACCAAGGCATAGATGATATCCAAGACTCCAAGGCACTTGTTAGGAAAGGTGACAGGGTTGGGGTGGGGGTTTGTTGTTGTTGGTTTTGGTGGTAGTGGTGCTACAGGGAGCAAAGATGTCATACTGGGATCATTGTCCCCTGGTTGACTGTGCACCATGAGGAAAGAGCCAGAGAGGAAAAACTTGGTGAACAACCTCTTTGCAAGGGACAAAGAGGCAGATCCGTAATTTTTGAAAATTATCAAAGTCAGGGATTCCCACAGCTTCTGCTGTTGATGATATGAGAGAGTAGTTTTTAGATACGGTTGCTCTGTTGTCTTGCATTGGCACCTTTGACAGTCATAACTGGTATTATTTTTTATTATTTTATGGTGTATATGAGTGTTTTGCCTGCATGTATGTATGTATCCTATGAGTATGCCTGGTGCCCACTGAGGTCAGAGGAAGGTGTAGAATCCCATGGGACTGGAGGGATCAGCATTTGGAAGCTGTCATTTGACAGCTGCCATGTAAACCCAAGTACTCTAGTAGGGCAGCAAGTGCTCTTAACCACTTAAAAACAAAACAAAACAACCTTTTGACTGCACATAGCATGTCTTTTAATTTTCTTATTTATTTATCTATTTATTTATTTATAGTTTTGGGACAGGGTCTCATTATGAGGTCTAAGCTGGCTTCAAACTCAAGATCCTCCTGCCTCAGCCTCTGCAGTGCTGGGATGACACCTGCACCATTGTGCCTAGCCTTAGCAGAATCCCTGCAACTTGCTGAGCTTTCTGCCTATTAGATAGCTTTTTGTTTTGTTTTGTTTGTTTGTTTACATAAGCTCAACAAAGGAGTGGCAAGGGTTATGATTGTCTACTCTTTCTGATTTAATAAAAAAAAAAAAGGCACATTCACTTCAGAGTATTTGCTTTGCTTAGAAGAGAAGCTGTCAAGTACAAGTTAAGCTGGCGCTACTCTGTCAGAATTATATTTAGATGACAATCTGGCAGCCTTCAAAATCTGTTGCCATCCAGTGCAGGCTCTTTATTTTGGGTGGATACTAGGGGTCTTCAGTTTAAAAACCTTCATTGAGACTGTGCTTCTTCTCCTTTCCATGACCTTGAGCATTAGTTAATCCTTCTGACACTTAGTTTATTTATCCGTGAGGCAGCGATAATAATGCTTACCTAATAGGGATATTGTGAGGAGGAAATGAGACAATTCATATAACTGCCTGCTACATAGTGAGCTTGGTCATTTTTTTGTCTTCCTTTCTTTTTGCTAAAGTTCCCACTGAAGGAATATGCAATTAGTGTTGGGTGTAGATATTGACTATAATTAAAGTCACATTTTTTTTCCCCATTTGGTTTTCATTTCCTGAGAACTTAGGATCACTGTAAGTCGTAGTTGAGGCAGATGTGCCGTAGTTGGTTACTTACCTGTTTTACCTCCTTCAGACGCAAAGTTTAGTTGATAATCACTTTGAGAAAAGCAGAATTTAAAAGCATAAAGGTTGGGGAGATGGCTCAGCAGGTGAAGTGCTTGTTGTATGAGAATGAGAAACAGAGCCCAGGTCCTCACTAACCTTGTGAAAGCTGGGCATGGCTGTGTGTGCCTGTGTCCCCAGTGCTGAGGGTGGCGAGGACAAGGAGTCAGGAAGATGGTTGGGGGCTTCCTTGGTCCCAGCCTAGACAGAAAATGGTACTCACCAGGTTCAATAGGAGACCCTGTCTCAGGATGGAAAGCAATTGAGTAGGACACCTACTGTCCTCCTCCAGTCTCCTTATATGCAGGTATCAGTGTTGCACACACATGTGCACACACATGCATACATGTGCATACAACACATAAAATGCACAACCATATTGGTGTATGAATATTTTGCTTTCTATTGAATAGGCTTAGTGTCAAATCTGTCCACTTGTGTGGTGGTGGATCCATAAAACTTGGCTGTTTAAATAATGGTGCTACTGAAGATCATAGTGGTGACACTTCGTTAGTCTAGCAATCATTTGTCTGGCAACCAACCTTACTCCTCTGGAAGATGAAGAATGATTTGCCAAATAGATATCCCAAAGTCCAGGTATTAAATTATATGCACTTGACCCACAGAGAAGCTTCTAAATCTTTATTCAGAGAGTCCATGTATGCTTAATTAATCTCCTAGCTACTCCTTCATTTATAACGGCTCTGAGATTTGAATTTGAATTGAGGGAAGTTAATTGTTAGGGATGTGTACACTGCTGGTAAAAAGATGTGATAGCCTGAAAAAAAGAAAAGGTTATAAAAGTAGGAAAAACAGATTACAAATGGAAAAAAAAACCTATTAGGACAGAACAAGAAAAGCCTCACATGTCACAAAATTCCAAAGGAGCGCCTATAGCAAAACATGGTATTAATAAAGACATTCAGCAAAGCATAGATAGGATAAATAGATATCCATAATATTGCACCAGTGGAAGGAATAGTTGTGGTTCCTTACAAGGAGCAGGAGTCAGTCATGGGTTCAGTCATTTGAACCGTGGCTTCAGTGTTTAGCTGTGTGTTAGATGTTCAGGGATGTTTGTGTGAGTCCACTCATACACAGTTGAAAAGACCAAGCAAATTTAGACCTTAATATCATGTCTTCAGGAACTGCAGATTGCGGGAGGTTGGGGAGGTGGGAGCAGGGAAGAGACTGTACAATCAAAATTATTCATCTGAACACTGGCTTGTGATGCAGATATATTCTATGCCCCAAGGATTTAGGACATATTTCATAGTTCATTATTTGAGAGATACTTTGTCTGTAGCCGTTTCTCAGCTTGGTTTGAAATATGTAGCTGTCAGAGAGAGTGAGTCTGCTGGTTAGTTTCGTCAACTCAATACAAGTTATAGGCATCTAGGAAGAAGGCTCACTAACTCTGACATTAGTCTTGAGTTTAAGTATTATTTGTTACCTTTTCCCTGTCGGAGCTTAGTGCTTACGTGCCTGTCTCATTTCCACCTTCTCCTTGTTCCCTCTGTATCACAAAATACCTATTTTTGGTTAAACCAATATTAATGTTTATATCGCTATGACAACATAAACGTTATCACAGTTGAGCCTTGAATAACTCCACAGGTTTTGTTTTCTTTCTCATATAACTTTATGTTTTACCACAAATTTGTAATGGGTTTGGTTTCCTTTGGTTATTTTTCTATGTGTCTGTCACTAATCTTTCTCAACTTCTCAGGCTCTAGCCTACATCTCTTCTTGAGACCTGGACTTGTGTTTGCTTCTGTTGCCTCTGGGGATTCTGTGCTACACTTCAATCTGTTGATGTTCTAGGCTTCCTGTAGTTAATTTAGATTTACTGATATATCATTTTTTAGATTGGGCATTGTGTTTCCTGTGAATTTTGAAGGTGAGGCTTCACGTTTCTAACTTTCAGTGTTGTGTGAGCAATATTCATTGCTAACCTGATTCTTATACCCATACTAATAATACTAAATAATACTATATACAATGAATGCTATTAAATACCAATACAATAATATTAAATAAATACTATGCTAAAAGGTTTGATAACTTATTTACTTTTTCTCTGAAAGAATGGAAGATTTTTTTGCATGCTGTATTGTAAGTTCTCAGTAATGGACTTTTATGAAAGTCTTACCATCATGCTGAGATAGGTTCTCCATGGACAGTTTTAATCTTGAAATTTATGCTCTCTAGTCCTGAGAATGGTTTCTCTATTATTTACTTCCATTTTTGTTTGTTTGTTTCTATTCTTTTCCAAAAATTAGATGAATTATCTAATTTTTCTTAATATTCTCTATCTTGTCAGAAATTTCATTATTCCATTTCCCTTGTTTCCTGAGAGCCTTTTTTTGTTTGTTTTTTGTTTGTTTGTTTCTGGAACTTTCTATTCCACTAACCTTTTTGGTCTTGATAGCACCCTCTCATCTTTCTTGATGCAGAACCATTTGCATTGCTGAGGGTTTGCGAAACTTTCCTTTGCTTTCTATATCATCAGTTTGTCCTCGAGCCTATGTTCATTATGTGTTAGTGACTCCTTCGGTGATTCAGGTATCAATTCATTCTTCACAGGCTGATAATCCTCCGCTGTGATGAGGAATCAGCCACTGTGATGATGTGAGATGATGTGAAGGAAGCCCGTGGCTTAGGCTGGAGGGTGGTTGTGCAGAGACTCCTGGGATGTTAGATAGGTCCTCTCTATCATTCATGCACAGGTTTCCTCTTGGCTACCTGGTTTAAGAAATTCCAACAGTCTTTTTCTGAGTGGAAGAAATAGGCTGGGTGTATTTTCTTCAGGATTCCAGTTAGTCCCCTCTTTGAAATACAGGATATTAGCCTTCATCAATACCTCTTAGCCCGGCTAGTATAACTTCCCTAGTCAATAAAAGTGCAGACTTCTACTAGGATGGAGGGTCATGGGAGAAGTGATACTTGGCTGCTTCCTTCTATAACTTAGAAGTAGTGTAGTGTGTGTGTGTGTGTGTGTGTGTGTGGTGTGTGTTGTTGTTCATGGCTGTTCACATTTGGGAGGTTGAAGTTAGTGGCAAAAGCTTGGGGAGGCCTGCCTAGGTTCATAATCACCACAAGCCAAAGAAGGCTTTTAAATCTTCTATCCTACAGGCTTTAGTGGAAATTTGTTGAGACAAAAAGAAGCCAACAGAATTCTTAAAGCAAAAGATGTATGTTTAGGGATGCATCAAAGACACCCCCAAAAAGGATTGTGAAAGCAACTTTAAGGGATCGATAGATCAAAATATGAAGGCCAGCCATAGGCTTTTGAGGAACTTTTATGAACTTAAAGTTCTCAAATGACTCCAGGGTGGCCTGAGAGTCAACAGTTCTTGGATATAAAGCCATGGGCTTGGCAGCAGTGCTGTGAACCAGAAGAGCAGTTCATGCCTCTGCATACAAATGGCCTCCTCTAAGACTTGCTAGGCAGGAGTAGGCTTGCTAGAGACATTCTCCTGATCTAGTATGCCCGGAATAGCTCTGCAGTCCACACAGCTGGCCTGGGAGTTGGAGGTAAATACGGAGTGCAGCTAGAAAGTTTGTGAAGACTCCAGACCACATTCTAAAGAGCCTGTGATTACTCTGTCGTGTCATTCCTGCGGAATGAAAATGTGACGACCCTGATGTGTTGGGAAAAGATAATTAAAACTTACTTGTTCATTTCTCAGGTTATTTTTTTTTCTTTTGTCTATTGAGCTTCAAGTTACTCATAACGTCTAATTTTTTTTTTTAAAAATCTGTTATAAATAAAGCAAAACAAGGGAAAGAAAGAAAGGAAAGAGGAATGGTGTGTGGCATTCTTTGAAGATAATAGCTTGAAAGTAGGTTAGCTGCCCTAGATTAGGATTGGAGGTCATTTTGAACTAAATTGGCTTTGAAATCAGAATTTAAATTGCTAGTCAGACTTAATTAAGATAACTGGGCATGCAGGCCATCCTTCTTCCTCCAGTCTCACAAAAAGAATGTATTTTTATTGTTTGTGCTTCTTTATAGATAAACGAGACTCTGGGTATTCATTTTTTGAGGAAACCATTTCACATGGTAATTGACTTAGAACTTTAAAAGTGGTTTATATGTAAATAAATAAGCCGCATAATCACTTATTCTATTTTTTTCTAGGAATATTTAGAGTAGGTTTTTCTAAAGTCACTGGGAGGCAAATCAGTACATTGCTCTGAACTGTGTCTTTTCTACCCTGTACAGCATTAAGAGGAATGCCCATACAGACACATCTCAATTGCTTTATTTACCATAATAAATACGTGTGTGGGTGGAGCTACCTTAAGGGTGAATTTCAAATATGTCAATGCATCTTACAACTTATGCTTCTGTGTTAATATTACGTCTATTTATTTATTGTGGGGTGTGTGTGAGTGTGCACCACATAGGTGTGTGGAGGTCCAAGGACAATGATAGGTAGTAGTTTTCTCTTTCTTTCATGTGGGTTCTGGGGATTGAACTCAGGTGGTCAGGCTTGGTAGACTTGCTGAACCATCTTGGCAACCCTATCCATTCATTTGCAAATATTAAATCTTTTGTTTGTGATAAACAGGTTAAATTTGTACAGTGTTAACTAGCTTGGCAGAGGAGACTTTACAATGCCGTTGTTAATTTAATTTTCATGGGTTATCATCTTCTATAGACTAAAACAAATAAATTAGTACAATAAATGTTTTAATTTACAGGAAAAGTACAAAGAAAGGGGAGAAATTGAATCTAGAGATGAATTTGGTATTGCTACCCATGCACCTGAGAGGGTAGGTGCATAGCTGACTGTATTCGGTGGACAGAGCTTTACATAAAGCAAACATGCCTTAACTATTTTGATGGTGCCCTTGAACTGATGCTAACCTCCATCTTGTGTTTATGTAGATCTTTTTTGTAGATAGAGTGCACATCTTGGGATTTGAGTCTGTCAGCATGATAGGTTGACATTGCCAGTGATTAATATTGATCTGAATATGTTTTTCAGTGAATAGCTTCACTGAAATTCATCTTGAGGTGGTAAAGAACATCTTCCTCTTGTATATGAAAACTATATCTAGAGATTTTACAAAAGACATAAAATCAAATTTACATTTTAATGCTTAATACATTGGTTAAAAAAACTCACATCTAAGGTAAGACATTTGAATCATTGATCATTCTTTGTTTGAAACATTAATTGGCAATGTCAGGTGACTGATTGATTGGGTTTTCTTCATGGGGCACTAGAAGTGGAGTCAAATGATGAGGCCATGAAAAATGAAACTTTCCTTATGGATGGTCTAATGATCATGTCTGATGGGTTGGAACTCATTTTAAGGCTCTGGGACTGAGGCAATGGTTCAGAGAGTAAAGTGCTGTAACAGTCATGAGGACCTGAGTTCCAGTTCTTAGTACTCAAATAAAGGCTAGACATGGTGGTTCACATCTGTGATTCCAGCACTCCTAAGGTGGAGACAGAACTTCCAGAGGTGTACAGGCCTCTGACCTCCACACAAGTACTGTGATACCTATGCGCCTGTCACTCAAGACATGAGTGTGCAACACACACACATACCATACACCACACACACACACACACACACACACATACCACAACACACTAAATCATACACATACACTCACACACCACACACACCACCACCACCACCCATCACATAACCCCGGTGATGGTTCGAATGAAAAATGCCCCAAAAGCTTGTAAAGAGTGGTGTTACTTGACAGGGATTAGGAGGTGTGGCCTGTTGGAGTAATTGTGTCACTGGTGTGACTTGAGGTCTCAAATGCTCACCAAGCTGCATTTCTTCTCTCTTCTTGCTGCCTGCTGATCTAGAGTAGAACTCTCAGCTCTTTAGCACCAAGTCTGCCATGCTTCCCACCATGATGATAATGGACTAAACCTCCAAACTGTAAGCCAGCCCAAATGTAATGTTGTCCTTCTGAGCGTTGCCTTGGTATGGTGTCTCTTCACAGCAATAGAAGCTCCAACTAAGACAGAAGTTGGTACCAGGAACTGGGCATTGCTGTGATAGACCTGACCATGCTTTTGTTTGGAGGTATGAGGATTTTGGAATTTTGATTAGAAAAGCAGTTGAATGCTTTAGGTGGAACTTAACGGCCATACTAGTAGGAATATGGAGGCATCATGCAGGGTGGATTGAATGGTGGGGGCCTGGCTCAAGAAGTTTCAGAGAGGAAGAATTGGCCTAGAGTCTGTTCTTCTGATATTCTGGTGAAGAATGTGTCTGCTTTTCACCCTTGTTCAAAAAATCTGAGGCTAAATTGAAGAGTTATGAATGAACAGCTTTGGCAGAGGAGGTTTCCAGACAGCCTAGTATTGACTGTGCTGCTTCGTCATTAGTGGCCACATTTATACAGATCTATAATGAAAAGGAACAAACTGAACAAGGAAAAACACAAAATGGACAGTTTGTGGGGAAAAGGAAGAGTAATGGAGTCAAGTCTAACGCTCAAGGAGATAAAAAGCTTAAAAGAAAACCTGATACTAAAAGCGATAAAGGGGTTAGTGACCTCAGGGCAAGACCCCAGCCAACCAAGCTTCCAACTTGTGAAAAGGAATTAAAGAAAAGTTTAGGGTTGGGCATGGTGGCACAAACCTTCAATCCCAGGACTTGCGAGTCAGAGGCAGGAGGATCTCTTTCAAATTTGGGGTCAATATGGTCCACAGAACAAGTGCCAGGACAGCTAAGTTAACCAATGAAGGAAACCACCAAAATCAGAAGGCTGGTGCAGATATAAGTGAACAAGGGGTCATGTTGCAGCCCTAGCAAGCAGCAGAACTTAGCAGTTTTGGCCAAGTGGCTCTGGCTTTAGAGTCAACGATACAAGAGACGGTTACAGAAGCTCACATGGTTTTGGTGTTTCTTCACAGCAATATAAACCCTAACCAAGACACTAGAACCCCACTCCCTGCCCTTAAAGATGAAAGGGAAAAACTCTGATAGGAATCATTTATGAAATTTGTGATTAAAGATGATCTTTAATGAGTAAATATGTATGTGATCTGTAGTATAATACATATTTAATATTCTTTATAGTGGTTGCTTTATTGAAATAGTTTTTATCCATTTTTCTATTAAAATAGTTTTATACTGAATGTAATAATTTGGAAAAGTCACAAGTCTTACAGAAGTATATAACATATATCATACCAATCACATATTTTCCAAAGGCTCGTGCCAAGTGGATTATTTGCTTATTTAAAAGTGAATTCCATTTCTAAAAACAAAAAAAGTATAACTGAATCTTGTTCCATGCAAACAACCTACAATCTTGTCCATGCAAAATTAATACATTAGCTCAGTAGTTGACCATAGTTTTAAGTATGACAAAAAAAAAGGTTTAAAACTATAAATTGCCATTGTTTACAAAATATTGGCAAATTAGAGCTAAAGTGCCTGGTGATATTGTGCAATCTTCTGTTTAAAAATAAACAGTGGAAATAATTGTAGAAACCTCTGGGTTTAGAAAAGCTTGTTGGTGGCTCTTCACATCCTACTAAAAAAGCAGGCGGTCTTTGCATATTAATCACTCTGTGAAAGGAAGCTTGCTTTATTTGCATTGTGTGAGCATTAAGAAGTCCAATAGTACGCCTGAGGGAAAAAAATGGGGGGATTGTAATTGTTGTCCTCAAAAGAGTTTCTATTCCATTCAAGTGGAAAAGCTGAATGCTGGAGAATTAGTGCAGTGTTTGTTGGAAGAAGAGTCCCTTTCGGCTGCTGTGTTTTATGTGGTATAGTCCCGGTGTGCCAGGATCCAGGACACTGAGGTGGAGACCAAGGGGATTCATAGATCCATGATGCAGTTTCTCTTTTTTAGATGCTGTAATTCTGTAAGCATTTTCTCCTTACACATCTGCAAAGGGAATGAAAATTTGGCAATGTGTACAATATTAGAGATGCCAGGAGAACCGAACAGAAACCGAGAAGTGGGAATATTAAGTGGATGCCGTTGGAGGGAGGGGAGACACAATACGAAATTAAGTAAATTATGTGTGAGTATTTCTGTAGAAAATGTGATCTGTTTAATGTCTTGCAGATGTAATTTGCTCACCAAATTGATTTTAAATGATATATTTGAAATTCTCTTAATAACGATAGCATCGTTCTCACATCATTGTGTTTTAGGACTCATTGGCTAAGTGTAAACATCGAGAATAAACAGAAATGTTGTTGATGGCAATGCAGGCATCCTTTAAGGTTCCATAGGCAAGCGATTAACACTTTTCTCCCTCTCTGTACAGCGCACCTCCAGGAATGCCTTGGATGTTCTAACTTGTTCTAGCTGACAACAGTTCTCTTAGCCACTGTGGTTTCGGAAGCCCATCATGTGCACTATGTATCTCTATGTATCTCAGATGTTTAACATCCTGGATGTAGTTTTAGTACTTTTAGATTTGCGTAGATCATGACATTTCCAATCAATTTAAACCTTAGAAATGGGCAACTGTGTTATGACCTGCGTACATATATCTTGACAAAAAGTTTGTATGTGATCCCAGAGGCAAAGCTCATTGTTCTGAATGGCTTTGTTAGCCAGCAGAGGGTAGTTAACAGACTCCAAGGTCATATGCATGTTTTACCAAAAACTCTCGGCTTAAGCGTAGGTGGCAACTACCCATGCAGCTCCTTGTGATTATTCTCGTTCAGATTGGGCTGCTTGGGTTATTTGAGAGCCATAGCATATCCCTTGGTGATGCCATTTCTATTTGATTTGAATTGCTTTCTGTGATACCATCCCTATGGTAGTTGTGTTTAATTTGGGTGTTTATGGAGTGTTTCACAGACATTTTGACTGTGTTTAGATTGCTCTGTAGGAATATGAAAAAGCAGGGGTATAGAAACTCAGATGGTCCAGGAAAAACATATCATACTTACAGTTCAAAAAGATTATGATAGGTTTCATCATAAATTTGTTTTCAAACAAATACCTAACTGATGTCATTCCCCTATAGTTTTTGTTACTGATATCACAGAAGTCACATTGCAACAAATTTAGCTGTGGATTTAATTAATTTTTTTCTTCAATTTATAAATCTGGAATAATATTCATTCTACAATATAAAATGAGTTTGCCTTTGGTAGTAATAGAAGAGAGGGTTTTATAAAATAGGAACAAGGAATCAGAATCCTATGAAAAAGCTGACCGGTTGACCATGGTTTCTTCAGGTTACTAGAAGGGATTTTGCTATGATTCTGTGTCACAGAGACAGGGATCTCCCATTTTCTGGAAACATGATTCTGTTCCAAGAGTCTGCCTTCTCTACCTTCTCATTTGGACTGTGTAGAACTAAGCATGAGTGAGTTCATGCTGGTTTGGTTTGATGTGTTGGTATCTAGTGAAGGAATTCAATCCAAGGTAGTAGTATCCCATGACTTTTGTTTAACGGACATAGTTTATATAGTTTATAGTTACTAATTTAAATTTGAAACTTTAAAAAAAAATGTAAGGTGGGCCTGAGAACTTAACTTGATGATAGAGCACTTGGACCTTGGATTCTATTCCATTACCATATATAAGTATAGATTTAGATACTTATAAATTATATATATATATATATATATATATATATATATATAATTTATATATTGATGGACATGTACATACATGCATGTGTGTATAATGCATCACATATTTTAAAGCTTGTATATTTTTCATATGAAAAATGTATGTAACAGGCTGATATGAAAAGGTGTGTGACCATTTCCACACTCATAAAATTTTTGACAGAATGGAATGCCTTTCATGATTTAAAACAGGAGCCAAAGTGGAAATAGAAAGTACCTCCCCAAGCAGAGCCTGGCTGAAAAGCTCAGAGTTCACATCTAAATGGCCAAGGTCAAAGTTCAGAAGATGCTTTGTCTCAGCAATAAGGACACAGTAAACTCCATGAGAGATACTACTTCACATCCTCTAGGATTGCAATAATCAAAATGAGATTACAACCTTGAACAATAGTGTGCAAACATTAAGACCTTTAGACACTTCTGCTGAGGAAGAAGGTGTTATACCTCTTTGGAAAACTATCTGAAGTCGTGAAACAGAGTTACTATGTGAGCCACTAGCTTCCTTATCTTCAAGATTGAAACATGTTCATGTAAAAACTTACCCAGTAACCATAATGCACCATAATTAACCATAATCAGAAATACACACAACCTAAATGCTCTTCCATTCATGAATGTGGTACAGCTACACAGTGGAATATTATTTGGACATAAAAAGGAATGAAGTAATGATTCGTGTCTCAACCTTGATGAGTCTTGGTCCTTCATTGTCGTCATGTAAGACCATTAGTTGCATTAGCATTTATTTGCTGAGAGCTTTGAAGGTTTATTCTCATCCCAGTACTTATTAATCCATACACATAATTCTTAATAATGTTCAGCTTATGCGTGTGACATCTTTATGTTATAATTAAGATAATTTTGTTTATATTTATGGACTACAAGTGTGCTATGATGATTCTTGGCACACATACAAAAATAACCACTACTTCAAAATATAGTCGTCTTCTAGAAGAAGGAAAACATTTTTTTTTTTATCAATGCTTTTGACTTGTATATTTTCCATGGTTCCTCTGTGGAGTGGTTAGAGTATCAGAACATACAAGAGAATCAGTGATTTTCATAATTTGAATATCTTTAGTGTATGTACTCAGGCCTCACACATTCTGTGTAAGCACATTGCCACTCTGCCTTATCCCCAGCCCTCTCTCACCTTTTATTTTGAGACCCAGGCTAATCTTGACTCACTCTGAAGTTCAAGCAAGCCTTGAACTTGGGATCTTCCTACTTCAGTCTCCTAAGTAGCTGGGATTGCAGGTTTGCCTCCAAGGCAGCTCCAGTGTGTGCCTTCGGTAGAGGCTTACTTAGTCTCTAGCTTTGCTGTGCCTGGAAGTGATGGGAAGGTCAAGAGGAAGGTCTTCCTAGGAGGTCATGGGCAGGCCCTTCCAGGATGCTGGGACTCTGCGTCCTTGTTCTTTGTCTGACTTCTTAGCCAGGAGATGCATGGTTTTATTCTGTTGCCTGCCTTTGCCATGGTTATATTATCTCCTCTTGGAAGTCTAAAGCCAATAAATATGCCTGACTTTAGACTGTGTTCTCCAAATCTGTGTCCACATAATGCTTTTTCTCTTATAAATTGCTTCTTAAACCTTGCTCACAAGCTAATGGCTTCATGGTAGAGCTATGTCATGGGCATTGATTATTGATATTGTCCCCTCACCTCTAGTACTTCCATACTTTAATGTTCAATACCCATTCTTCTTACAAGACAAAGCAAACATTGAGGAATAAATTTCCCAGGACTTGACAGTCATTTTTGATTCACAAGAGGAAAGTGTTCATTTGTTTTTACTCTCATTCATCCTAAATGTGAACACAATACATGTGGGTTACATTTTTATAGGAAGGCTAAGATAAATTAAAGATGTTTTTCTTAGCATGTGAAACAAATTCAATGACCTGAATAAACTATTAATTAGCTGATACTGGAGTGGTGACTATGAAAATGATTAAACACATTGTGGGTGGCAGTCATTGGGTTTGACAAACCTTGGGTTGCTCTTCAGGTAGAACTGTTGTTTCTCTGAAATAGGAAGGCCATGAGCTAATAACTAAGCACACTCTAGGTAGATCATTCTCAGATTTTCTTCTGCCAGAAAGCTTTCTAAAACCAGTTTATCTTGCTGTTGTTACTCTCAGAATCCTCTGAGGAGCCACAAGAAGATCTTTAGCCCTGGAGAATTAAGGAATTTGATGGCTCTTTTGAAACTTCATCTTACTGAACTTGCTTCTTTAAAAAAACCATTGTAAATATCTCAGATAGGAATCTGTCTTGAAAAACAAGACTTGTTAGATGTACAGATGGAAATGAAAGATTATTCTCTAATGAAATTAGTCAACTCCCACTGGCTGACTTTCTTCTTTTAGAGTGGTTTAATATTTGTTAAAGGGAACAGTGAGGTTTTATGTCTTTTTAGAGATATTTATTTTATGATGCAGACTACTCAAAGCCTGTAATAAGATCTCCCAGCAAACATTTTTGTAACTTTTGACTGGGAATTGGGTTGAAATGCTGTATGTAGTAGGTAGCTCTCTTGAGACCCAACATAATGAAAAGTCCTAATATCTTCTACAGTGGTTAGCAAACTTGGAAATAGATTCTCAGGCCAGTGCCAAGCCAACTCTTTCTCACTGGGAGGATCTTACTGGTAGCTTTCATTCCTCAACTCTGTGTTTGTTTACATTTTTTTGCTTGTTTGTTTATTTGTTTATCTCCTTTGAGGAATTTGAAGGAAGAAAGGTTGTTACTGAATTGAGTTGCAAAAAAGGATGCCAGCTAGTAAAGTGTGTGCATCCATGGGTCGATAGGAACTGATGCCTTTAGAAGCTAAACTGCAGGTGCCCCTGCCATTACCTGGGAAAATTCCTCTGACCTGAGGAAGCCTGGGGCCTGGGAGTAACTTGATGGGAGGGTGTTTTGGAAAGCAAGATATAGTGCCTTTCTCTGAGATGTTTGGTGAGACTAGAGTCTGGGAGCAGAACTGTGGCAGAGGCTGTGGAGGTAATAAGATTTAATTGAATTCTGATTATGAGGATTGAAAGGCGTAAGAAGCACTGCAGGGTTGGGAGAGGCTTAAAAGCTTAGGGTCCTTTCTGCAGAGCCTGAGGACTTTCATGGCTGTGGAACCCACATGATGGAAGGAGAGACTACCTCAAGATCTTCTCTGTTCTCCTCAAGAGGGCCCCAAAGGGGAGGTTGTTGAGCTTGGGTTGGCTTGGTTGGATGTGGAGCAGAGTGAACAACTGATGTGATTTACAGTTCAGACCAGGGTCGCAGGAAGAATGAATGTCACTGGACACAGAAATGGGAACAAGGGAGAAAGGAAATTTTTAATTTTTTTGAAAAACCATAGATAGCTTGGTCCAGCGGAAGGTGACCTTGAGGTTAAAGTGAATTGAGCAGAATGAACAGCCCAGTAGACATCTGGAGACATAATTACATGTCTTAGGAGTCTAAGTTAGAGGAAAGACTGCAGCCATTAAGCAGGAGATTGCTCTCAGAGGGCAAGTCCATTAGGATGGAGCAGTAGAAAGAACTAACTACAGACCTTGTCCCAATATTCACATTCTGGAGATGGACACTTCTTAGGAGTGATAGCTGTTAAAAATGACTGCCAAGTTGGAGCAAAGTTTTGCTATGTGTTTCCAAAATGTTAAAATCATAGAAAGCCCAGTGTTATATCAGACTCTTTCCATGGACTCTCAGTCTCTTTTGTGTCCATTTACCCCTAGTTCTGCTTCAATGAAGAAGTATTTTGCAGCCAATACTAATTTCTTTTTAGGATTTTTTTTTTTTATATTTTAGTATTGATGGTTTATAAGCATAAATGGCAGGCAAAAAATCATGTAACACAAATAGATTTAAAAACCTTAAGGACAAATGGAATTATATTACAGGGCACCAAGAGAACTTGATAAGATTTCTGGAAAGTTACAGAAAGTAACCCTGGGAAAGCATGCAATGAACAAGAATTCCTAGTTTATTTTTTCAAATGTAAAGAAAGGTTAGTCTTCCCTAGGGAAAACTGTGTATCTTAATATCCATCCTGACCCACTGAGTAAGTTAAGGGTACAATTCAGTGTGTGTAGGTACCCCAGTTCTCTTTCTTCCTCTCTCTACTTCTCTTTCTCTCTGTCTCTGTCTCTCCATCTCCCCCCCCCACCTCCTCTCTCTCTCTTTCTCACTCTCATGTTTTACTGCTCTTTTTGAAAATTAGATGCTCATGTATATTTGGGTTTATTTTGGGGCTTTTCTGTCCTCTCTTGTTTCTGTGTATCTCTTTTGATGCCAGTATTTGTACTAGATTTTTGAAAGACTTCCAACATTGTCCCTCTTTTCCTTGTTATTGTTTTTGGCTATTTGAGGTCTTTTGTGGCTCCATATGGAATTTAGATATCTTTTCTTCTACTTCTATGGATACATATTTCAATGCAGTATATCTTGCATTGATTCTGTAGATTCCTTTGGGTAGCTAGACATAGAAAAATAATATTCCAGTCTATGACCATGAGGTGTCTTTGGTTTATTTGTGTCTTCAGTTTCTTTTGTCAGTGTTTTAACGTTTTCTTTCTGGTGACCTTTCACCTCTTTGGCTAAAACATTTTCTCTTTCAGTTTATCTTTCAATGTCATTATGTGTGCTGGTTGGTTGGTTTATTTCTACAGTACTGAATATCAGACTTAGGGGTTTATATACATAGGAAAATATTGCACAACTCAGTTGCTTTCAATACTATTGTGAATAGGTTTGTTTTCTTGATTTTTTCTTTAGATAATTCATTGTTAGCACATAGAAACACTAGTGTCTTATGTACACTGAGTTTGTATTCTCCCACCTTGACAAAATGGTTTATGTGTACACCCCTATGGTAGAGTCTTTTAGAAGGTTCTTTGTATAAAATAATGACATCTGGAAACAGCAACAACTTTATACTTTCTATCTTTGTTCAAATACTTTAATTTTCTTGTTCAGTTGCTCTGGCAAGGACTTCTAGGATGCTACTGAGGAGACGTGCTGAGAGTGGGCATTCTTTCCTTGTTTCTGGTTCTAGAAGTAATACTTTCCTTTTCTCAGAGTTGAGTAAGATGTGAACCCTGGGATGACACATAAGACCGTCTTTCTCAGGATAGATTTCTATTGGAGATAAAATGTTGAGAATTTCTATGTGAAAGGATGCTGAGTTTTGTCTTTGTCTAAACAGCTGATCATATTAGTTCTGCCTTTAATTCTGTCAATATGATACATATCCCATTATTGATTTGCATGTGTTTGAATGAACCTTGACTTTCAGACATAAATCCCACGCACTGGTCAGTGACCCTTCCAGTATAAGGTTGGATTGGTTGAATGGAGATTTTTAAATATCTACATTCATGAGAACATGCCTCTGAGGATTTTTTGAGTTGATCCTACCTGGAGTATTTTGCATTTCATGAGCCCTGGTGTTCTTTTCTCTTCCAAGTATTTCTTTCAGGCACTGATGCTTTCAATATGGGCCTGAATTAGTAGATATGCTCACCCTTTTGATGGAGATTGTATAATATCTATATTCATCAAAGATATTGTCCTGTAATTTTGGTTTGTTTCAGCATTCTTTGTCTGCTTTTACTATCAGGTTGGAGCTGATGTATTAAAATGAGTTTGGAACTGTTCTTCTCAATTTTTGGAAATAGGAAGTATTTTAAAGATTGTGTGGTTGTTTGAATAAGAATAGCCCCTAAAGACTAATAGTTGAATGTTTGGTCATCAGTTGGTAGAATTGTTTGGGAAGCATTGAGAGGTGTGGCCTTATTAAAGGAGGTGTGTCATTGGTGCTTTGAGGTTTCAAAAACCCATACCATTCCCAATTAGGTCTCGTGCTTCTGAATAAAGATGGGAATTCTCAGCTACTGCTCCAGCACCATGCCTGCCTGCTACCGTGCTCCCTGCCATGATGGTTCATGTGCCCTAACCCTCCTGAACCATGAGCTTGTAATTAAATCCCTTCTTTTGTAACTTGCCCTGGTCATGGTGTTTTGACTCAGCAATTGAAAATAACTAAACATGATTGGTACCAGTTCTTTAATCGTTTAGTAGAAATCATCTGTGAAGCCTTCAGATCTTTGGCTTTCCTTTGATGGGAAATCTTTGATTTCAGATTCAACATTCTTACTTGTTATTGGTTCATTCAGATTTCTTTTGTATAGAAGATCTCTTTCTACTTCTTTACTTTGAACATTACATTTGTCTTTAAAGTTGAAGTGAGTCTCTTTTAGATTTCAGATAATGTCCTCTTTATGTTTTATGCTCATTTGGTTATCATGTACTTTTTGATTAGAGAATTTAGGCCATTTATACACTGAGTAATGGTGGACAGGCAGAACTTACTGGTGTTATTTATTAGTTGACTTAATTATTTGCTCTTGTTTGTCTTTTGTCCCTTCCTTTCTATGATGTCATGATCTCTTTCACATGATTTTGTTCATTTTTCATACTGGTTCTGTGTATAGATTTTCTTTAGTTACCACATGGCTCACATGGAACATTTTACAGCATGTGATTTCAAGCTGATAAAGCAACTGAAATTTCATGACATACACTATACATTTTCTGCACTTTTACTTCCTCTGCCCCACATTTTAAATAATTCATGGCACAATTTTTATCTTTTAATATTGAGTAAGTTTTAAGAACCTTTATTATAGCTGTAGTTATTTTTAGTTGTCTTGTCTCTTGATGTTTATGTTATAGATAAAATTGACTTACACTCACTGAGTATTTGGAGTTTAACTATGTATTTCCTGTCACCACTGACTATTTTTACTTTTAAATGATTTTTTTGTATATTTTTAATTCACATTCTTTCATTTCAACTCAAAGAATTTCTTTTATAATTTCATGTAAAGCAGACCTAGTAGTGGCAAGCTCTCTCCCCTTCTACTTGCCTGGAAAATGCATTTATCCCCTTCCATTTTTAAGGGTCCTGGCTGGCATTTATTCTTTGTTCTTGTAGCACTTTGCATATGTATCATCCTGTCCCCTCTGCAGGGGTAGTGTTTCTTTTGAGAAGTCTATGGATAACTTTCAGGAGGGTTCCTAGTTTACAATGAGTCACTTAATCCCTTGTTGTTTTTAAGATTCTTTGAAATTTGATAATTTGATTATAATGTGCCCCCCCCAGAGTATTTTTTCAAGTTACCTTGACCTGGGATAGTTTGTGCTTTATGAATCATAGTGTTTGCTTTTCTTCCAACTATTTCTTCATAAATAAATTTAGGACACTAGTTCTTGGTGCTCACAAGACAAGTGCTATACTGAAAGAGCCATCTATAACCTACTTTTGCTCATGTTTTGTTCCCCTAATTTCTAAATTCCTAATTCTCTAATAATTGTCTGTTGGTAGTACCTTGTAGTGCACTAGAATTTTTGATTCTTTGTTTATTATTATTTTTTGTTTGCTTGCTTTAAGGGTCTTGCTTTGTAGCACAGATTATTCTTGAAGTCCTGATTCTTCTGCCTCGGCTTTATTTTAGTGCTACAGGTGTGTGCTACCTTGGGTGGATTTCTTTGGTTAACAGTGATTATTTAGAGTTCTCTTTCAGGCTGTGCTTTGAGGTTGGTTTCTGCAGCTTCATGGGTATCACATCAGATTGATTCTTGTTTTTCTTTGTAGCATTGTAGGCTATTGGAGCATCTCTTTGTCATCATTCTAGACTGGTTTCAGCAGGTTAAGGAACTCTATTGCTAGCATCCTAGGACAGTATAATACCCCTGGGATGACAATTGTGTAGGTTTGTAGTAGGTCATGTGGCTGCTGTTGTGTTCTTGGTGAAGTCTGCTCTTGTAGAGGGACTTTAATTGGCAATGATTCTGTCTGGTTCCTTGGTGAACTAAACTGTCTCTGGGGCCTTGGGCCACAGGGTTTGTACTGGGATGGGTATCTGCTTTAGGGCTTATAGACTGAACTTTTTGCCAGATATGAATGGGTATGGCTTCCCTTAGGTCTCTAAGAAAGTGCTTGCCGGGCAGATATAACTGCCCTAGTCAGTGGCTGAGGGAGTAGAACAGAGTCACAGGAGTCACTGAAGTAGGAAGTCCTGTCCAGAGGACTCAGGCAGGATTGTCTTTCCCCTATGCCCAATGTTTGAGCTGTTGGCTTAATTTTTGACTGCTGATGAGAGGGACTAGACTCAGGCCTCAGAGATGTTTTGGTCAACACCCAGGAATACCGTTACCTGGTCTGAGACCCAACACATGAACATTCCAGCCCCTGGGATGGGTAGTTGTGATACTGGATCCCCAAACAAATAGGTCTATGGCTGGGTCCACAGGGGAATATGTACCATTTTGGGTTCTGAAGCCAAGTTATACTCAGTGAATCTGTTACCTGGACAAAGTTCTACTTTCTAAAATGTCCTTTTTGTGTCTTGGGCTCCAGCAGGGTTTTATAACCTCCTGAATGGATTTTAGAACTTCCAAAGACACCTGTGTCTATGGATGGCTATAGAATCATTTAGGTGTCCCCACATATTCTGGAGCATCCTCTGTGGTCATTTACTGCTGTCCTATGTTTTCTTATTCAACATTGAAGTCAGATAGAAATGAAGTTCAGATAGAAATGTCATGTAGGTGACACAGACAGGAATGGAGTGTTACTGTGATGGATAATAGGATCAGGCTGCAGTAATCGGGATTAACGAGCTAAATTTAACACAATGAAATTTCACAAGGAAAAAAAAAAAAGCAAGACTCACACTTAGAACCTAAGATGTGTTTTGCAGTTCCCTTCCCTTTTCCATCGCTCCTTTTCACAACCTTAGCAGAGTTAATTGCTTCTTTCTCTGTATCTCCTTAGCACCTCAGGCTTAACCCAGTCATTCTGAGTACTTTTCATTCAGCACAGTTCCTGTGTCTCATTCCTACACTGTCAACAGTTTAGAAATGAGATCTGTCCAGTGTCATCTCCCCACCCTGCAGCCTCCAGAGCAATGAAAAATGAGCAACAGAACTCATGGACTAGAGTTCTATATATATATAGAAACCAAAATATATATTGGTTTCACCAGTAAATTGAGTGAAAAGTTAAAAAAAATACTGGAGAGATTAGAAATAATTGGATTACTTCAGACCATTTCGTAGATGAAGAAATGATGCACTGTAGGAAGATGAGGGTTGAACCACCTGGGGTCACAGCAGGAATGTGCTGAGACAAGCTCTGGAATGGACTCATAAATATGAGTTGCTTTGTACTCTTTTTTATCCGAGAACATAATTTGCTAGTAACTACAGAAATATTTTATATGGTCATCAATTAGTAATTATGCATGATAAAGAGTTTATTATAGGCAATATAGTCTGTAAAAGTTAACATAGTAATTTAAGTCTCATATCTTTTAATGATGAATAATGTTAACTATTTATACATGCATTGTCTTGTTTATAAAAGTTTTAAAAGAAAAATAGTCATTTTCCTTCAGTTTTAAAACATTACATGTTTAAAGGATTAAATATGTCTGTGCATTGTTTTTAATGATGGAAATCTTCTCTTGGAGATTATGTTGTGATTATGAATGACTTGGGGAGAATAGGAGATGATTCTCTGGTTGTAGTTAGGTTAAAACTGCTTCTTCTTAAAGGTTTCTGTTTAAAGTTTTTTTATCAGCATATGTTAAGTATGCAAAATAATGCATTTATTGTGTTCCTGTTTTTTAGACAGGGTCATGATGTGTTACCCTGGCTGACCTAAAACTTACTAGGTAGACAATTAACTTGTAAGGATCCTCTTTCCTCTGCTTATACCAGGCTGGGATTACATGTATGCATCATTATATGTGTATGTATGTGTGTGCCTTTGTGGGTATGTACACATGAGTGTGGGTGCCTGCAGAAGCTGTGGGGATTGGGTCTCCTGGAGGTGGAGTTACAGGCAGCTTTGATATGCAACATGGCTGCTAGGAAATCACACTCAATTCTTCTGCAATAACAGTATGTACTTGTAATCACTGTGCCATATCCCTATACCCTGGGGTAATATTCTAAAAGGCAGTTTCTCTTAGAGAAGTCATTTTCTCCATGTGAAATTTTATGTATATAAATTTTCAATCAGCATTGATATTTGCATTGTTAAGATTGTTGTGCAAGAGAGTTGATAGGAACAAGCATTTGTTCTGAGGCTACCACCTCCCATCTGTAGAAGAAGAACCTAATTTTACATCTTCCTAGTTCTTTGAATGTTTGCCTTTATACAAAGAAATCTGACTTTTGTGTCTTAAAATTGAATGTACTTAATTATGTTAAAAGGTAACTCACTTACATGGTTCAGAAATGAAACCTGTGGATACACGTAATGAAGTTTTTCCTTGTAACAACAACAACAAAAATCTCTCATTGATCTCCTCTGGAACATTTTCATATTGACAGATAAGCACACGTGCAAGCGTTTTCCGACTCACGAATACCTAGACTTTGGTTACTTGGTTTATCTATTTTAAACATTTATTGACATTTTTATCATCATTTACACAAAGGAAGTGTCTGTCACCATATAATCTTCTTCACTTGGCTTCTGTGTCTTATGACAGCTCCTTCACTCTTTATAAGGACTCTCTGCCAGTTAAATGTTTTAACTCAAGGCAACCAACTGAGAGTTTGCCTTGTCAACTGTATCTCTTGATGCTCATTTGTAAGTCAGAGTTAACACTGTCCCAAGCTATCATCTTCCAACCTTTTATCTTCCAATGATGCCCTCTCTCTCTCTCTCTCTCTCTCTCTCTCTCTCTCTCTCTCTCTCTGTTTCTCTCTCTCTCCCTCTCTCTCTCTCTCTCTGTTTCTCTCTCTCTCTCCCTCTCTCTCTCTTTCCTCTCTCTCATATATATGAGAGAGAGTAATTAGTCCATCCATAATGTCTTTAGAGCATAAACTGTAAAAGTTAAAATTAAACGAATAGTTTTTTTTTTTTTTTCAGTATGATAGCCAGGTTAAGTTTTCTGACCAGCATTCAGGATGTACAGATTATTATCATAGTTTCTATTATATTCTGTTACTGTTTAACCAATGTGTCCATGTTTCAAGAAAAGGATCAAATTTGTAGACTCCCTGTTGTGAAAGGACACCTCTTATTCTTTCCTCCCCGTGCTCCTTTCTGCTGGGTGACTGATCCTCTATCCACTGCACAGCTATCTTCCAGGGGTGATCCTTCATCATTCTTGGCTGAGTTAAGATCTTAGATTTAGTGTCTTTGGCTTCCTGGTTTTCCATACGACTTCACATGAGCAAATATTTTCAGTAATTTCCTGAGGAGTGGGAGTGAAAGGTAAAGGACACATCATTGGCCCATGCATTACTGACACATATCCAATGTCTTTATTCCGTCCTGTCAATTATAAGGTTGACTAGATGTGACATCTAGGTTGAAAATAGTTTCCACATTGTAAGTGGAAGGCACTTATCTTTATATTCGAGCCTTTGAGTCTCATGTGAAACTTGATGACAGTTTGCTTTCTGGGCGTGTGCAGACTCCTTCATTCCTCACTTAGGAAGCATGTAAATGTGTCTCTTCATGCCAAATTTAATGCCCCTGTTTAAATGTGAGTCTTTCAAAACTCACTTTCCTTACTGCCAGGAGGCTCTTTCCAATGAGAGGACTCGTATTCTACATTTTGATCAATAGGTCTCTATTAGGCCGCGTCCAGAAAACTGATAATTTTGTCCTCTGTATTCCCTTCAGTACTTTTTCATCGGTCCTCAACAATTAATGCTGAATGATGTCAACCCTTAGTCATGTTCAGTGTATCTGGCATTTCTGGACCAGGGTCTGGGATTTCTGGGATGAAGATCCTTTCTGGCCTTTGGGTCCCCTAAACGTGTGGTTTCTACTTGTCCTCCTTTTTTCTTTATTTCTGAGAAATGTGTTTTAATCCTTTGAAGTTGGTGATTTCCTTCCCATTCTCCACCTGGTGTTTTGTGATACATCTAAGTTCTTTATTAGAGCTGTAATGAGTGCTTGTTCAAAGAAATAGAGTCATGCGCTCTCTCGTCTCATAGGTCGAAGGGCTAGTTGTATCTCAGGCTTCATAGGACCTTTGTGCCACCCTCACTGGTTGTCCACACCTTTTCTCATCTGTCTGTACAGTGAGGAGCTTGGATAAATCTACTGAGTTTCAATGGGTAGAAAAAAAATGGAATGGTCGCATTTAAGAATGATAATCTCTTCATTTTCAACTTTGGTCAGCCCTTTATTACTAGAAGATATTTTAAATTGTATCTCCCTTATCACCACTTCTGGAATACCTGAGCATTAAAAGGACATGCAAGAAATAATGAGGATTTTATGATGGATTTGGTACCCATCTACCTTGCATTGGATTAACGGGAGAGCCGGCTTTAGTGATGTCATGTTTCATATCATAGCTGTCTGAGCAGTTCTTCTGAACAGACTTCATGCAATTACCTGGTTTCTACTCAGGATTGGAAAGTCGCTAGAGCTTGACATTATTTTCATATAAGCCAAGCTGAATGTTAACTACTATAAGGATCTTCCATTGGCATACATTGATGTTTACACCAGCATTTTATATACTGTAAAACACTAGTACAGTCTGAGCCTCTGTTGATATTACAACGTGGGAACTGCCTTGATTGTTTTGTAAGTTTTGCTCTATGGAGCCAGGATTAGAAGACTGATTAGCATGCCACTGTCATGTCTTTTCTTACTTTAAATGGAGAAGGGATGATCCTGTACTAACAGAATTGTAAAGCTGAAACGGCAGTTGTGCAGAAAGGATCGCTCTGTCTTGCCTATTAGTGTTTCTAGATTTATTTGGCAAGTGTAGACCTGGCTTTAGGAAAACACACACTGAAGCTTGCGGTTACGATCTCTGGCCATATCTCAAGTATGAATGTAACATGGTACCACTGGTAGAAATCTACTGACCCATGTCCGGTTCTGTTTGGCTGGTTCTATTCAAGTGATCCATCAATGCCACATGACTGGAGGGCAGTGTGGGAGAGCCTGAGTGTGGACAGGGCTGAGACAGAGAGTTGTCATTGAACATAAGAGCCACACTCTTTGATTAACTCACTGCCTCCCTCCTCCTTCGGTTACGTTTTTAAGGTTTAAAACAAAGTCTCATTACAAACTAGGTAATTCAGTAGAAAAATGCAGTATAATTTCATTTAAATTTGTTTGTCATGTTAAATTTACTTCTGACTTTCACTTGTATTCTTACAAGTAGCATTAATGTTATGGAGTTGCGTGAAATAATTTCTTTTTGCTATGTAACAGACATTAGTATATAAAAGATAAAAGTCTGTACTTACTCTCTTCTTTTTGTGATACCCTTCATATATATATGCACATATATATTAATTAATGGGAGAGCCAGCTTTAGTGATGTCATGTTTCAGACTGTAGCTGTCTGAGTGGTTCTTTAGAACAGACTTCATGTAATTATATTATGACTTCATGTATATATATTATTCATATATATACATTTATTTTACAAATCAGTACAATAATCTACAGAACTTTCTCATGTGCTCACATTTATAAAACTTTTTACATGCTGTTTTTGACATTGATAAATTATTACATTAAACTATATTCTCATGGTGACTCTGGCTTGTTCATTTTTAGAATTATCAGAAATAGTATTGATGTAAGCATCTTTATATAAAAGATTTTCTTTGGCATTAGTTTTCAAAGCATATCCTCAGTATGGGGTTATCCAATCTTCCACACCTCTTGTTTATGTAGCAATTTTGGCCTCTTCAATGACGGGGCCAAGTTGTGACTTGCCACATGTGCTCACTGGTGAACAGAGAACCCGGAATCTGGTATTTATATCTGATTTTGTAAATGAGATGGGAAAATTTCACAGAGAAAGATCATTGTCTTTCATCTTCAAGATCTCCCCTCTAGCTTTGTCTTCACACATTGCTTTTCCAGGAGTAAATTATTCCAGCCAAAGCAAAGCTCGACTGACAAGGGTGACAAATGCCGAGCTGTTAGCAACAGATCCTACAATGAGGACCACTTGTGCAGCCTAGTCTCCGTCTCTCACCAGCTAGCCCAGAGTAGATGTCCCCTAAGACCAGGATCTGGGGCAAGTGCCATGGCAGAAGAGGAGGAGGGTTGGCATCTTGAATGAACTAGCATGTGTCACACACCTGCTTTCTGGGTCTCCTCTTTTCCATCAAAAAAGTTAATCTGAGTAAAAGGTGATTTCCTGTTGGGAAACACTGAATTTATGTGTTAGGTAGTGTATTAATTCACCACAAGATGAACTTATATGTGCTGTTGCGTCCTTTGTTCCCGGAGGGCACGTTTTCAAAAGAATGGCTAACGAGAGTGTACAGGGCATGCTGTGAAGAAGGTTTTTTCATCTTTTGGTAAAACTGCTCCTGGGAAAGTTCCCATATTCCTCAGTAAGGATCCAAATGAGAATACCACTGGAATTCAGAATTGGGGAAAAGCTGATGTTTTCTGAAAAGCATCTTTTTTGTAGATATTAATAAGATTCATGCAACTATATATGAGTCCCACCCTTGGCCCCAGTGTAGGGTAAAAGGCAAGGAAATAAATGAGTCAAAGTGGATTTACGACATAAAATAATTATTTTGGGCTGTTTATCTGGAATGCCTCTCTTAGGAACTATCATTAAATTAAGTAAGAAGAAATTAGTCTCATCAAAAACTATCTTACTGTCTACAGCAAACATATATACATATATACATATATATATATGTATATATATTTGTTTTGTTTTGTTTTTTTTCGAGACAGGGTTTCTCTGTGTAGCCCTGGCTGTCCTGGAACTCACTCTGTAGACCAGACTGACCTCGAACTCAGAAATCCACCTGCCTCTGCCTCCCAAGTGCTGGGATTAAAGGCGTGCACCACCACCACCTGGCTACAGCAATGTATTTTGTCTGTAGCTACTTGGTGATTTCATTTCATACAAGATGTACTTGAGAATTTGGGGGTCTGATCTTATGTAGATCTAGAGTGCCCTTTTTTTTCCTAGCAAGAATTCTTTCTAGATTTTTTCCAAAGAATTGCAGAGGCAGGAGGAGACTGTACAATCTTCCCTTGCATCAGAGAAACAAGGTGCTGACTCCAGAGATCCAGAGGACTCTCCCGGGATCATGCCTGGCCAGAAGTTATTAAAGACTGGAGTAGAAAAGGGCTCAGTGAGGAACCCCATATGCTGAGAGGAGCGTGCCGTTTTATTGCATCCAGCTGCCAGCGGCACAGTACAGCTTCACCCTCATCTTCCGCATCCTGGCGCCTTTCCCGGGCCAGGTGATGTTTCATCATAAAGGGAGCTGCCATTGCCAGGTGTTTCGCAAGCCTGTAGATCAGAGACCGGTATGATGGGATGCCTAAGAGTCCCACAGGCAATTAGGCTCTAGGGACGGGTGGTAGAGAAATGGGGTTTCCCACTTGGTTCATCTGATGTTTATATTTTTTCCATAGCAAAATATTTAACCTTTGTGTTCTGCTTAAAAAAAAAAAAATCCTAGCTACAAATGTGGTCCTAGATCACTGATCTCCAGCTATATTTGTTCACCCCCTGCTGCCAGCCCCAGCTCTGGCCCCATCTGTTCTTCCTCCGCTTGCTGCCTTTTAAAAATCCACGTGCTTACTACGGTCCAAGCACGGCTCTTCACCGATATGCCTTTGTTTTTTGCCAGCTTAAGTCACCCCTTTCTGCCCAGAACCTCAAGACAAATATCGACTTGATTCTTCTAGTTGCTTCCATTGTTCCTTTCAGACACACAAAATTGGATTGTATGAGCTCAGACTCTTTTTTCACGTTCTCAACCAGGGCTCTGCTTTCCGGGAAATAGTCCCTTTGTTACTCCAGTGCCTTTTGCACATTTAGATTCTGCCAAATAAATAAAACAGTATGTTTCTAAACTGAATCAGTATAGTTTCTCTATGTTTTGGTGACATATGGCTATTATGGCTTTATTCTCCATGGACTGAGCCAAAAAATAAACCTGATTTCAGACCTAACTGAACTACTCATGATGTTCTTGATGCTTACCTGTTACAAAATGTTTGTCTGTGGCTGGAGAGACAGCTTAGTGATTATAAACACTACTCTTGCAGAAGACCCCAGCTTGTTTTCCAGTACTCACTTGGTGGCTAATGAGCACCTCCATCTCTATCTCTAACGCCCTCTTCTGGCCTTCATGGGCACTGCACACTTGTGGTGTGCATACTTACTTTGGCATGCACATACATGTGTATATAGTTTTATTTACTTATTCATTTGTTTGTTTATTTATTTATTTTTAATGCATGGTTGTGGTAAACCACCAGGTTGGTTTGAAGCAAATGCAACAGGTGATGGAAATAAAACAGTGCGATGGCTTTGTTTGAATATTTTATGGAAAAATAATTATGTTATATGAGTAATTACAGTTTAAAGGGATCTATCTAAGAACAATGAGTGGAAAATGTCTGTCTACAAATAGCACTTAGCTTTCTTTATTCTGTAACTCTGCCAGTGGCTCACATTGGTAATCTTATTCCATTGTTCTTTTGTGCAGAATAGGAAAATGCCACAAAAACATATCAGCAAAACTTTAAAACATAAATCATGCTTTTAGAATGTTTATAATACCTGTGCATTTTACATTTCTAGAGAATCCTGCAGAGAAGAAACTCTTGATATTATTCTATTTCCCTCTTTATATTTTTTTAAAGTCCTTAGCTGCACGTTTTCAAATTATGGCACCTTCAAGTCTGCCTCTGCATCATAATTGGCAGACAGTTTTTTTCTTCCAAACAAAAAAAATTAGAAGAAAGTGGATAATTCAGATAACCCTAATTACGAGGAAGCCAGGTCCCACAGGACCAGTGCCCGATTCATTATAAATCACAGCTTTAGAATTTAGAAAATGGTGTTATAAATCATGATGTCATTTCTAGGTAATCACTTTCAGGCAATGTCTCCCCTGAGAGTGTGTGCCTGTCACAGCAGCTGTGTCATCTGAGGGGATGTGGGAGAGGCTAGGCAGACAAGAGTTGTTTGAAGTATGCTGATTGTACAGGTCTTTGTTGCTAAGCTCACTGAAAGTAAAGATTGTTCCTTAAAGTCGAAACGAACATCTATAGAAAGTAAGCAATTCAAATGGAGACATTTTCAATCACTTAGGCAATTGGTTAACTAGAATAATTTCTATTCTGAAATAAATTCAAAAGAGTTTCAATTAAGTAAGAGGCATTGCTACAAAAAGCAGGGAGTTTGGACGTTTGGTGTGTGTGTGTGTGCTGTCTTGACATTCTGCCACCATTAATTAGCTGTTGACATATTTTATTTTTAGCTTAATACCACTTTCTGCTCACTGGTTGATTTGTTTTTCCATCAGTATATATTCTTTGAGTATTTGTTATATGCCGGGCACTTCTCTAGGTGCAGGGGATAATGTGGTAAGAAGATAATATGCTCACAGAACTGATGGTTTAGTTGGAAAGCCAGATATTAAACAAATAATCATGAAATGATACAACTACAGTTATTATAAGCAGTATGAAGACAGAATGCAGAGCTAAGTAGCAAAATTGGGATAATAGTCCCTCCTTTACAAGACTCTGACACATAGAAAGCACTGTGAGTGGCAGAGCTGATTGTTAGACATATTGGTGGTGTTATTACGATGTCATTCCAAACCAAAACATGATTGGGTGAGGACAGACAGTACAGAAAACAGAGTGCAGGCTGTGGGAGGAGCCAGTGACATGGGAGTGAATTCAAGTTGAGGAGGCGTAAGGCATGAATGTGCCCATTAAGTGTAGCACATCCAGGTATAGATAGATGGCTATTACACTGGTAAATCTTTGAGCACTTTGTGGTAATGTTATGCTCCTGGATGGGTCAAGACTGCTGGGGAAGGTTGTGATGTGGGGGGATACTTTCTAAAACATGCTTACATCCTTACATGCTTACACATGTATCTGTACACATATAGCTTGGCCTTCTTCTCTAGGATCTAGGACTTGGCTTGTAATGATAGGACTTCCCAGTTCTTCACCCTGAAGCTAGAAATCAGATAGCCTTAATCCCCAAATAGAAATTACCTGGTGCTTGCCTAGAGGTGAGTGAAGCTGTGGTATGAATCCTCTAGCACCTGTCTAGTATGCATGTGTGAGCGTGTGTGAGTGTGTGTGTGTGTGTGTGTGTGTGTGTGCACACGCGCAGGTAGTCCCTATGTGTAGCTGACTGAGGAGAGGAAAGGGCATCCCAGCTTCTCTTCTGTGTGGAGTGATACTTTCATTATGATGGCGCACACCCGCATGAGAACCCTGAGGACTCCTGGGTGATGAATGGCATTTCCTGGAGCGTAGATGCTATTCTGAGAATGCTTGCCCCAGTTCCAGGAGGACTGGATATAAAAGACCTGAAGTTTCTGTTCAAATAACATGGAATGGCAGTATAGAACTCAGTAGCGTTTTCCTTACTAATAATAGTTATGGCTGCTGTTGATTATCAACTAAGTGCCTTTCCTTTACAATCTCATGTACTTCTTCGGATAAGGCTGTGATGTAGGTCACATTATGATCAGTTGATGGATGGGAACAGAGGAAGGTGCTTTGTCTAGCAGATAGCCCTTCACAGTGCTGAACCTGAACTCCAGTGGTGAACTCAGTTTCTTTACTACATCAACAGTTATACATATTTATTCTCTTCTTGTGGAAGCCCCAGAGATACCTACTTGACTGTCTCAAGATGGTGTGTTATCTAGCCCTAGTTTACAGACTAGTATCCTTTGGATTTCCTGTGACAGAAATGTGACTGAAATCAGCATACAGACTATACTAGAAGCTGTAGAAAGAAACTGGTGGTGAGGTGCAGGGACCTCAGACGCGGTGTACACAATGGGCAGCTGATGTCCTTAAGAACACCTTTCTTTCCATCTTCCCAGTGTTGCCATCGTTTTGGCATCTTGCCTAGTAGATTCTGTCCATGGGGAAGCAATTAGAGCAACCAGCAATTCCAGGCTACTGAGCCCAGAAATAAGAGGTTGTCTCCTTCAAGTTGTTGTAACAAAAGCCCTAGGGGTAATTCTGATTAACTGGTTTGAGTCAAATGCCCATTTCTTAAGTAATTACTCTGGTAGTCAGATGATGTCATCCTTAGTCCTGGAGCAAAGGGATGAGAAGTCTGCTTCACCTGAACTCCATGGACTGATCCTGGAGGAGGAGATGTTCCCTAAAGAGATAGTGGGAAAGAAAAAAAACCTATGCTTACTGTTAACCCTAATCTACCAATGTGTGCCAAGTAAACAGGTGAAGGAAAGAGCATTAGCTGTGTTCCAGAGAGCTACGGAAAAGAATCTAAAAATATGATGTCATACAGTAGTACTCTTGACATGTATTTTTGTGGGTATAGTAATAATTGGATGACTGTGTCAGAGGAAGGCAGACTGTTCTCCAGAGAAGGAAACCCAAGTAAACACTCCTGTTCAGAGTAGAAAGGATTTATAGAGGTGTCCATGGAGTCATCCTGGCTTTATGTTCCTCTGTGCCCTTCAGATATTGGGCTGATGGAAAAAAGAAGGTACTTAATGAGGAGACTGCATTTTCCATGCAGGCTCCCAGCTGAGTCCCTGGTGACAGAGATGAGCAAGCACAGACAGACACTGAGGGCTCCCAGGAGGAGAGAGCACGCGGAATTTCTTGGATGGCTTGTGTTTTTATCGTTAAGTTCTCTGCAAATATGGGAATCAGCTGTGTGGCATCCAACATTTCCTGTTGGTCATCAATGAATGTTTCAAGGTAAAACAGAGAAGGGGACACAACAGGACTAGAAGTGCTTCTGAATGGCCTCAGTGGAACAAAGACACTAGTTCACTGAATCTTGACCAACTTTGACAAACTAGGTTGGGAGGAGCCCAAACCATGGATTTGTCTCATGGTCCGGTATTTCCTCCGGCCTTGGTTTCTTGCCATTTCATACACATCAGTAGATGTTTCACAGCCACTTAGATGAGAAATTTGAAATATTGGTGTGTGTTTCGGGGGGAGGGGGCTGGCTAGTGAGACAAAGTGCTTCTGGGCTGCCATGGATGGTCATATTTTTATTTTATCACTGGTGGTTTAATTTGATCATGACTAAGTGAATGGTCCCAAATGATGTCATCGGGATTCTTACTTGTCATCCACCACTCAAACTTGATGGTTTTGTTTTTTAAATTTTTAATTATTTTGATTTTCATCTGATTTGTCCTGTGTAGCAAAATTCTCATGTTTTTCTTCCTCCTCCTCCTCTCTCTTCTCTCTTCCTCTTCTCTCCTCTTCCTCCTCCTCCTTTCATTTTGCCTTTCATTGTTGCTGTGTGTAAGTCTGTGATTAGCTGGTTCCATGAACTATTGTGTTTCCTCTACTCTCTTAGGGAGCACCACAGGGCGATTTGTGTAAGAGTTTGTACTGCATGTATATTGAATGAAGTTTTAACAGACCTTGGTGAGCCATTCGGGCTCTCCTGTCTCCTGAATGGGCTAGGGAGGAGTAGTTGCTTACCTAACAGACTTTCAGACAAGCACGTGATTCCTTTTCTCCCTCCAGCTTTCTCTTCTGGTTTTGATTTGGTTTTGAGTTGTGTGTGTGTGTGTGTGTGTGTGTGTGTTTCTCTTGCCACTTGAAAATGAAAGTTGAATGTGTCTCTTAGGGGTGTGAGAACATGTTCTGAAACACAATCGCTAAACAGTGGTAGCTTTTAATGAATTACTCTGTTTCTGTCCCCAAACCTGTTTGGACCACATCTTCAGTTTAGAGCCTCAATAAATCTCTTAATATATGAGATTTTCTTCTTCAGAGAGGAAGTGGAAAGTCTTGGCTTAGAACAATTTTGTTTGTTCTGTGATGCTTGTATCATATCCTTCATGGCCAATATATGTACCTTTTAGGTTTCCATGACTCTGGCAGCATCCCATCTGGCTTTGTCCGATTAGTCTTATGAAATGTCATTCTGAGATGGACAGCTCTGTGCATGTTTTCACAGGAGCCTCATTTGCATCTATATGTGATCAAACTCATATTTTAAAGCAATGGCCTGTGCTCTTCAGATTAACGCTTGTGATTCACTGTGGATTCATTAACTGTGGTCCAGGGAGCCCTGCCACTGGCAGCTCATTATGGAAACTCTCAGGGACAATGAATGTCATACCTGTCTCTGTCATACCTTGGGGCTGTAATTTAATATTTTCTTCCACATATGGCATAGCTTTAAGGCTCCCACTTTTCGTTTACTGTTTTATATAACCTCTCCTAATTGAAATGTAACTTTAACATCTTTACACTTTAAGTAGATAAAATCCACACACTGTGGTTACTTCCATGTTAAGGAAAAATTGGAGTACTTGTATGTTGGTGAACAGAACCTTTTGTTAAAGGCTCTGAGTTAAACCACTGGGTTCTTCTGTAATCAAATATGAAACAAGAAAAAGGAGCCAAAATGCTTTATAAGGTGATAAGAAGAACGTAATTTTTAAACATTGTTCCTGGGGCCCTTCAGGGAGTTTTGAACTGTCAGTGCCCAGCTGTGAGACAAGGGAGGGAAACAGCACTGGCTTTGGTCTTTTCTCAAAAAAATATGATCTTATTAAACTAGTGAACATTTTCACTTTCAGAGCATATAAAATGTGATACCTAGAAGGTGTTATACTTGGGAAAAATAACAAAATGACCCAAAACAAATTAGTCACTCTGAAAGGAGATACCCTGCTAATTTCCAGAAGTGGGGCTGACCTACAAGTACAACTCCCTGCCTTATTTTCCCAGATCTTTGAGCAGAAAGTATCCCCTTCACAGAGGCAGCTTTCCAATAAACTCTACCTTGGTTTGGGCCTCTCAAGTGGTGAAATGAAGGCAAAGAAGAATGTGGGAGCATCTGTGTTCTCTAGTCATTATCCATCAGTCTAAAGCACCATGCCACTATTGGGTAGAGACCTGCCTGGAATAACGGGGTGAAGGGAGAATGACAGAATTTGTAAGCCTGAGGATTCCCTTTTCTGTCGTCAGCCAGCAGATCGAATCCAGGATAGGAGACTAACACACCTGTCAGATGTGTGCATTCCTAGAGACACACACATTTCTACATGAACAGGTCAGAAAATAGAATGGTTTTCTGTCCTTGACAGTATCTTTAAAGTCACTCCCAGCCACGCTGCAATTGTGACCTAGTTGCAGTTGCCTGTGCATTCCTGAATGTCCAAAGAGCCAGCAACACAGTACATGAAATAAGCACCTGATTTGGACTGTGGTTTTGGAATGGTGGTGCCGCACACTTTGATGACACTGGGGAATTTAGGTACAAAAACATGGACCTGAGTTGTCTGGAGTCAAAACATAATTCAAAATGATTCCAAACATGAAGAAGAATGAAATGTGGATTTTTATTTCCCTTAATTCATTAATTAACTCGGATGCTGGTTTTTGTTCTTAAACCCTCAGATGGGAAACATGATAAAAATCTGTTTGCACAAGAATTCCTTGAATAGTATAAAGTTGAAAGCTGAGATGCTAAAGCACTGGGTCAGTTTCCACCACAACTTCTTTCTTCATGTATAAAACAATGGCATATCTGACACACGTGGAGTTGTAGTATTCATGATTTGACAAGATATCTAGAAACCAACTCAGAAATCTGATGTACAACTCACTAATGGTCCCCAAAGATCTGTGAATCTTGTTTGCTTCCAACAAGACTGAGATCATCAAATCTACACACAGGAATAAAATTTGAAATTCTGAGGAGTGAGTGAAAGTTTCTCTTCTTCAAATTTTTATGCCAACATGCTTTCAATCCTCACTCACAAATTCTTTTAAAAATAAACTTTACAAACTTTATTACAAAAATATCACAAACTACAGTTAACCAGACCCAAAGTCCATACATCTTAATGAAAGTCTGTACAGTAAGAATAGCCATTTGGGATAGAAGCTATATGGCTTTCCATTGGATTTTATGCTGTCATTATCAAATATACTTTAGACATGAATTCCGAAAGTGAATAAAGACATTGTAGTGAAGAATCAGTAAGTTCACCCCCAGTTGGGCTGATCACATATCAATACCTTCTTGCTGGCCTGAAGAATAATTATGTAAAGAATGAGTTCCACTGGGTGTTTCTTGGATCTGAGAGATCTAGATCTGCACTCAGTAAAAGCGTATCAGTGGAGCCATGATGGATTCAACCAGGACAGCTTCTGAGGGCTCGCCTTAGCCAGGTGACTATTTTATTGTGCCTAATTTAAGTTTATACATCTAGTTTTCTCCCTACAAAATCTACTGTAATTAGTCTTCTTAGTGTACTGTTAATATTTGAGGACTGATTCTAACAGTTTGTGAGTTTTACTTGAGAATTTTTCAAGTGAAGCCATTCTTCCTGATAGCAGTTCCACAGAGACCCATCAAAGGAACGCATGTTGAAATGTCTTGTCTAGAGGTTGCTGATTTTCCTGTTCTGTATCCTGGGCTTAAATCGATAACTTAAGGCAGAAAGGGAACAGGAACAGAGAGTCCTGCTTTCCAGGGATGGATGTTTTTCCTCTTTGGGCTTCTCAACATTGGTGTTAGGTGCAGTTTGAGCAGTACAGGGGCTGGTGTGGGCTCACAGAGCAGATGCCTCAATAATTGAAAAAAGGTTATTATTAGCTATATGACCCTGTGTTATTCTGTGGATGACCTAGTATGTTTCGGGATGTGCCGTGAGTCTAGAAACCTGTGCTGAAGCCTTTGGCTGTTTCTGGAGGGTAGCCTGAGAAACTCAGCCTTTACTTCTATAAAGGGGAAATAATTTGACATTATGGCCTTCTGAATGTCTTCATTCATTTAAAAATATTTTAGAACCAGTGGGATCATATCTTCAGAATTATTAACATTTGTCAAAAACAGCCTAGACCTTGACAGTTGTGGGGGCAGGGAGTCTTCCCTGGGTGCACGTAACCAGAAGGTTTTGAATCATTGTTGTGTGTGAGAGTAAGCATAACCCAGACAAGAGGTGAGGATTTCTCAGCAAGCGAGTGAGTGTGTGGGATGCGGTGTTTGCTTTCCTTTCCTGAGTCCATTAACAACACACTTTTCAAAGACTAGGAAGCCAAGATTTGAGTTTGAGAATGAGATAGGATCCTAGAGAAGCTTCAGGGGTGTAGAAGGTGGAAAGACTAGTACTGAGTTGAAGGAGTTTATTATTTGTGACCTTTACAAGGCACTAGCCATGTTGACTTTTATGTATCTGATAAAAGAGGGGCAGACACAAAATCAACAAAGGCGGAAGGGCACAGATGTTGGATTCCAAGCCCGATAGGGCTCTTATTTATGCAAGGAATCCTCATTGTCCAATGTGAGCAAAGGACAATGTGTAGGTTTACAAGACAGGAACCACATTTTGATTTGGGATATTGAACTGCATTTTGCACCCAAATCAAACTATTAATTCTGTTTTTAAAGGAAGCTAAAATCATCTAATAAACCAATAGCATATTTTCAGAAACCATTTAAACTGGAACCAAAGTAGCATGTCAGAATATCCTCTGCTTCAATTCTAAGCTAAATTAGTTTTCTATTTGATTCATGTCTCTGACTGTGGTATGCTAATTATGGAACCTTCTTATATATTTATCAAAGCAGGATCCAACTGAGCAATTCATTTGTATTTGGCTTTAAGAAATAACTATTTATACTTGAAAGAATTGATGAAATGTATTTCCCCAGAAATATTCTATAAATCAAGTATTTTTAGGCAGATGGACTTTCAGTAAAGTGAATGGGAATTAGAGAGTCTTGATTCAGATTGGTTCATTTCCTCTATTCTAATGAATAGCAGAATTGTATAGGCTTTGAAACCAGGGCTGATAATAAAAACTACCTTGCCTATTCTTTATGAGTTGTGTTCTATTCCCTGGAGTGCCTTTGCCTAATGAGCAAACATCAGCTGTATACCTGAAAGAATAATGCTTCTTATGGAAATAATTACTGATTGATAATTACTGCCCTTTCTGCTCTGGAAAGATGTATTCTGTACTCTTTTTTTTTTCTCTTGTGCTATACCCAAGTCAAGCTAGAAAACTCAGTTGGTAAGAGTATCAAGTATTTAATTGTACAATAAATTTCCAAAAATGGTAGTCTAATTAACTCCAAGCAATATGCACATCTGGTGAACTGTACATACTATGGGTTGTTAGTAAGTGTGACTCATGAAATGACAGTGGAGTCAGGGACACATTAAAAGACAAGAGTCATTTGAAATGGTACCTATTGGAGACTGTTGGGACTCATGATTTGAGTTCAGCAAAGGATTTGTGATGAGCAAAGCCCTTGAACTTCTTCTTGATAGGGGTAGTGTTTTCAGCAAGTGAAGAGAATTGAGACAGGTGAATAGAAAATAATTGATAGTACCAGGCCTGGCATGGGCAGTAGTAAAAGAGACACAAAAGTCTTGAGCAACCTTGTGTCTTCAAACCCTGTGGCCCACAGTTATCCAAACTACATACGTCTAGAAGATTGAGGCAAGTGAGATGGATTCAGATGGACCAACAGAATCTAAGGAGAGGTAATGGCAAAACTTAGCATATGATCCTGGGGTAGAGTTTGGCTTTGTGGAGGGGGCGAGGGCTGAAAGAAATTACTATGAATATTAATGCTAATTAATGATATTCTAATATTGTATTGATGTTCAATTTCCTGAATTTTATAAATATATTGTTGAGTATGTGTTAGTTCCGATAGGGCACTTATGACAAATATCTACACACTAATGCCTTTAGTGAGTCAGAGATACATTGTCTTATAGTATTTGGGCCTCGAAGTCTGAGGCTGAGGTATTAATAACTTGTGTAGGGAAGCCATGCTTCATCTGAAGCTGTGTCATTTTGATCTCTGCCCTATCACCTGTGTGGCTCTCTCCATGTGTTAATACATGGCCTTGTAAGGACATCGTCCATTGAATTCAGCTTTCCCCCTAATCCAGTTCAACGGTATCTTCATTAATTACATCTGTAGAAATCTTATTTCTAAATAAAGTGAGGTTCTGAAGTTCTAGGTACCGTGAGGGTTTGTTCATTTGTTTGTTTGCTTGTTTTCTATAGGGAGACATTATTTAGTTTGAAACCCAGAGCAAATAGGAGAATGCACTGGGTTTTAGGAGAGAAGATTGAGGTGCTTAGGGGTAAGGGATCATGGTGTCTTCAATTTACTCTCTTTGGTACTGGAATAATAGTTAGACTATTGTGCATTTGCAGAGAAGATGACAAGAAATGCTGTGAAATAATGTTAAAATAATGATGTTACCTGTCTCTTCTGTCAGTCTGACTATAGAACTTACCTGACCTCAGTCACCGTACTACTGCACAGCCCATGTATGACATTAAGCAGGCTAAAGCACCAGGGAATCTCATCATACTTAATTTTTTTTTGAAACAAACAAAAATCCATTCTGATATTTCCATATTTTATCCATAATTATGAAAGTACATTAAATTTTTCCTTAGTCAAATTCCAGGGCAGTTTTCACCTTAAATGTTTGGCATTCTGCCCAAGATTTTGATACATGAAGCCTGACCTAATTTCAGTGCCCCAGATTAAACATCATTTCTTAGAGATAAGTAAGATTTCTTTTATCCCTCCTGATTTTTTTTTTTTTTTTTTTTTTTTTTTTTTGTGCTTCAGAAATGTTACTTTAGGCATGATCACGATATTTTTCTTGGATAATTCTATTTTTCTTTGAATTTTATACACTGACACTGTTATATACAAATGATATGATTCTGCACACAGGTCTGGGGGACATTATTGACATTTGCTTTGTTTTTCAGTTGGCACTTGTAGATTGTAAAATGCAATCTCTTTTGCATATCCTAAAATATATAAAACCCAGTTGTGCAAAGTGTGAAATGGAGCAGCCCTTTGAAGAGAGAGGTATCCTGGCTCAGGGCAAGACTGATGGAAATAGCAGTCTCCCCAAGCAGATGGTGCTGGCTCCTCCCAGTCCTGCAGAGGGCCAAGGGGGCTTGTTTGTGCACAGAGCTTGGGTCTCATGGCAAGAGAACTAGCTTGTAAAGTTATTCCCACGGGGCTCATTTTCCTCAGCCGAGCGTCACCCCGGACACAATCAAAACAACCACGTGGTTCCTTCATTTCTTTAAGATGCATGAATGCTGCTATAAAGAAAGACCTTTGTTGAACAGTGCCACATGATGCAGAAAGAATGTTGTCATGATATATTAAAACCGTATGTTATGAAGTAGGTCATGGCAGTTGATGAGGTCCATTTTGTAATGTCAAAGTATCCATCAGAACACATCAAGGAACCAGTTATTGGGGTAAAAGGCTGAATCCCCAGAGTATGGGGCATTCCTGCTAAACTCCTCTGGACAGAAATATGTTCAAGGAATTGCACATGTAAGAAATGAAAGAAAACAAGATTAAGAGAATCTGGGAGCAGGAAGCAGAGGGCTGGAACCAGCAAAGTGGAGAACTTCAGGGCTTACTCTGGTCCTAGACCCACTGGCCTATAGGAAGTGCACTCAAAGTCTCCTGGTGATGTCGCTTCATCACTATGAGCCTGTGTGTGCCAGAGCCATCTGGCAACCTGCATCCTGCACTCCACGGGATTTCCATGCAGGCCCCATCACTTCACAGTTTCTCCGAAAGATCTCCACACACCTTAGGCTCATGGACATCATTCTAGCTACTTTCTTGTATTCTTACAGCTTCCTTCTTGTGCCATATTCTCCAGTAATGTCTCAATCAGACCTACAAAGACACAGACTTCGAGTTCAGTTTATCATTGTAGCCCTCAATGTGGTCTTTGCAGCTGTCCATCTCAGCTCCAGAGAACAACCAGCAGACCAGAAGGGTTTGGTGGGATAGCCTTAGCCACCTAAGGCAGCATCCTCTGCATTGGTGGTTGACGGCATCACATGTTAGGGAAGTGTTATTACAACCCAAATACTGAAAAGGATTTTGATTGTGTCCCTCTAGCGTCATAGACACGTTAGGATAGCTGGCTTGGCTGACTACCAACATAATCGATCTAGACAGGTAACTAGGGCTAAGCATTACCCTTCAATTCTCAGTGTTGAAGTCACTGCCCCATTTTAAGATGTTTGCCCTAAAATGAATGTATACAGAAGACTTAGCAATGGTAGGCTGAGAGAACTTAGATTCAGCAGCCTGCAGTTATTAGTCATTGGGAAGGCTTCTGTGAGTAGAGCCATCCCAGAGTAAGGCTGGTGTGCCAAGCTTTAAATATTTAATTTAAATAGATTGGAATCCAATAACAGCTGCAACTGGAAAAACCCGAGGAAATGCCCATAAATGGCTCATTTGATGAAGCCCATTCATAGGTCTATTTAGGAACTTGAGTTCCTGTGAACAATAGCAGTAATTCTTGGGCCCTTACTATAAGTCAGGCACCAAGCCAAGAACTTTGACATGTCACCCCTTTGCATCCAACGCAGCAATCTTTTGAGGACAATTCTGTTCATTATCTCTATTACACAGTTGACGGGCTTTAAAGATGCTATGTGACTTTCTAGGACTCCCAGAGGTGGGAATCTAGCTGTGACTTTAAACAGTGGGTCTTTCTACCTGGAGGCTCTCTCTCTGCTGATGCTGTACCCTGTCCATTTCAAGTGACTTTTATTTAGCAATGACTGTTCATTGTGCAGCCTTGTGGTCCTCCATGGCACTCTAAGAGAAGAATCTACACGACACTGTTTAGAACGGGGAGAAGAATATCTAAGGAGGGAGTGAATGAGATAGAGGGATAGAGAGCAGAACATGAGTGTGTGCTGGTTGCTCAATAGCCACTGCCTAAGAATCTTTACGTGCTTTCTTGAGACCCTGAAGGTTACCGTCAAGCACTGGAGAAAAGAGGCGATGAATGGGCTCAGTGTGTTTATTTACTATTCTAGACCATGTCCTCTGGTAGGGGCAGATTAACCGTCCAACTTCATAAGCAATGCACTGGACACTGGTTAAAAAAAAAGATGTGTTTCTCAATCACAGGTCATTTTAGCATATACCAAACAAACCAGGGGTCTGTGATTTGTGGTGTGTGTGTGTGTGTGTGTGTGTGTGTGTGGTGTGTTCACATGTATGTATTACTTTAAGAGCACATGTACGCATGTCTGTGAGGCCTGAAGTTGACATCATGTATTGTTAGTTTCATTCTTCCCACTTATATATTCAGGTAAGATTCATGCTGAACTTAGAACTCACCTTTTAGCCTAGTAAGCTAGCAAGCTTGCTCTGGGGATTCCCTGGCTCATCATCCAGATCCTTGGGATTATAGTCAGGCCATAGTGCCACGCCCACCCACCTGGGGATTCCAGGGATCCAAACTCCTGTCCTTGGGCCATGTCCCTAGCTGTAAGGGTCTGTGCTTTCTTTGTTGCATAGTTTTCACCAGTAAGGGCTTATAGTAGAGGACTCTGTTCAGTCTTGGGTACAGAGCTCACACTTTCCGGTCTTGGTGGGCATCATTAAACCTTCTTTTCAGCACAAACAGCAGGACATGCGTGGCCAGTTAGATTTAGGGGTGGGTGCTTGTTTCTTTTCTTTATTTTTTTCCTTCAATACTTCATACCTATTTGTTGGAAGAGATCAAGGTTTAGCAAGGTTTATAGCCTATTTCAGTGACCCATGGATTGGCAGAGGCTGCTTTGAAATCATGTACAACTCCAGCCATTTACTTGGTGGTGGTAGAAATGACTCCACCTGTTTCTTCTCTTACTGCTACTCTAGCTCTAGAGGGCTGCGGTTAGAGCCCTGGGATCCTGAAATGGAATGAGGTGAATGGGGAAAACAGTTATCATAACAAGTCGCACTTGACTAGAAACCGAAATGAGTTGATGTCATTATAAAGTATTTGTTTGAACTAGATATAAAGTTACAATGACTTTAAAGCTTTTAGAATTTAATTTGCAAGATGTCTTCTCAACCTTTAAACAGGAAGAAATCTGAAATGATATGTTGCCACGTGACTCTCAGAAAAAGAAAGGTTGCTATCTCCCTGGTGTTACAGCCAGCTTATTTAGTTAGTAGTCAATTCCCAGGGCTACAGTGACATCATCAATGACCCCGCTGCACAAACAAAAACATCCTTCACTCGTGTCTTTAAAGCAAGTAATTATTATACTTTTGTACTCATATTAAAATTAGCCACCAAGGTGTGTGTGTGTGTGTGCGCGTGTGTGTGCTCATGTGCTTGCAACCACATTAACCTTTGTACCTGAAGCAGGAAAAAGGTTAGAAACAAAGCAAGTAAGGGACTTTATTTCTTTTGATTGATAACAATAGTATGATACATGTTATGTCCACATCACATCCTTTTGTCTTTTCATGTTTACTGGCAATGCCTCTCCCTGGAAAAATATCCAGCAGTTCAACATTCGAATAGATAGTGGCTTTCACATATCTATGTGATTGGTTGTGTACAATTGAAGTTCAACTGAATTCCTCTCATCTTTTCCAACAAACAGCTATAAAGGTTGGAAGAATAAAAGATAAAAGAGTCAAGAAAAAAATAGTCCCCTTTCTCATGTCTTGCTATAGTTACTCTCGTTTTCACTCTACAGTTGTATTTTCATTACAAAATTTCAGTGTGGTACTTTATAAGATATAGGACAGAGAGCTTCAAGAGGGTGATGCAGTGAACAAACTTCTCGGTCTATCTCTGTCTCTCTGTATGTCTCTGTCTCTCTGCCTCTGTCTCTCTGTCTCTCTCTGTCTTCTCTGTGTGTGTGTGTGTGTGTGGTGTGTGTGTGTGAGAGAGAGAGGGGGGGGGAGATATTTTCAAATCAAAACTCTCCTGTCTATGAGGTGTGCACTGTACCATTGAATTACCTTCTGACCACATGTGATTCTAATTGGGGGGAATGGATGCAGAGCAAGATTTGCTCCTTCCTATGTTGTAGCTGTCGATAAGGAGAGTCCTTCCATGTGGAATGGCCTGAATGAAATGTGATAGCTGCCCATGCTTAAGGGGAGTGACACCTCATGTGTCATTAAGTCAGTCCACATCACCCTGTGGGTAGTCTGTGGTTCTTGCTGAGAACAAGCTCAAGCCATTTGTGTAGGTGACACACAGAGATGTGTACAGACACCACTTGACGGTCTACAGCCTTTTAGAACTTGCAGCTGAATCTCTTGCTGAACTTCATTGCTGGTTATAAAAATCCGCACAGAAATTGTCACCTGTGCTAGAAAACCTTGCTCACTTCCTCCCGATAATTGTCATGTTTCTTGATTTCATCCTCTGATTTCCTTTTTCGAGCCATCCTTAAATGTTGAGTACATTGACCTTTGTGTCTTCTTTTACATTCTCAATGGACCATCTCTGTCACTCAGAGAGTGTCAAATATAATGCATGTCTATACCTGTAACAAGTAACATCACCTATTTTCTAGGCTTTGGGTAGTAAACTGCCTTTTACATGTAACAATCTGTAGTTTCCACAGACACCTAAATTTCATACACCTACAGTGGTGTTGAGAATGCAAATTGGTTTACCATTGTGTAAAACAGCATGGAAGCAAAACTTTCCAAAAGTTGCAAATAGAATTACCATATAATCCAGTAGTCTCAATATTGGTTATATAACCAAAGAAATTATTATATCAAATATTATCTTCATGCTTATATTTTTGGTAATACTAACAATGGCCAAGATAGAGTATCCACTAAAATGTTTACTAATACATAAATGAATTGGAAAAAATAGTACATGATATGTATTCAACCCTAAAGAGATGAAATTGTGTCATTTACAGAACACAATTCTATAAATTGTGTCATTTACAGAATGGAAGATGTCAGGCTAAGTGAAATAAGCCACACAGAGAAAGATGAACACATGTTCTCACTTACTTGTCACAATCTACAAAAAGATGATCAAATTACAATACTATATACCCTGTCAATATGCACAAATACAGTACATCAAAAATAACTATGTATATAATTCAAGAAAAGCAAACGAAATTGTCTCAATCAAAAATAACTGTATATAGTTCAAGAAATCAAATGAAAATGTCTCAACTTGTTTCACATGGAAATCAGAAACATTTGTATAGCTATGGGCCGAGTAAGCTACAGTAAGCAGGGAGTGTCTGCAGCTAAATGGAAACTAACCCATTACATTTTCGTAGCATTTATAACACAGAGACCATTAAAGCAATTTTAATATTGAAACGGTACAGACCACATAACTTTTCATGGTAATAAATAAGTGACCTTTGATGAAAAATAGTTTCACAGGTCAAATACAAAACTTACCTGCTTCTCCTCTCCTTCCACCCCTTAAAAAGAGTCTAACATGTGCTTCAGTCTGTCTGCATTGCCTCTGTGAAGGCGGGAGTCCTGGACTCTTCTATCTCTGTCATTTACCACCTACTTGACCCAAATTGCTTTCGTCCCTCCTAGTATTTCTAGATTATGTAATAAAAAGTCTAACATGGCAACTTTTGCTGTATGTTTGACTTTCCACCCCCTTATTCTGACTCAAGAACTTCATCCATTTCCCTCTATGTCAGGACATAGACAAACACTTTATGTCCTTGGGAATCAGGCTGTTTCTTTTGGAGACAGCTATGCAGTAAACTAGTCTCACTGCTGCCTGCACCATCTCTGTGATTTCAGCAGGATCTGTCTTTTCTTAGCACTAGTCTTACTGTCTTTATGATGGAGCACGAAGTAAGCTCCCAGGATAGTCTCATTGCATTTGTATCCTAGCCTTGAGTATTCAGCTTGTCTACAGACAGTAGACAGATGTAATTGCAAGAACATCAGACAGGCTGTTCCTGGTGGGAGGACCCACAGTATTCAGCTCATGAGTAGGCTGCCGTGAATCTATGTGAGGCTTCCCACTTACCCGCTTAGCTGTAGGGTATCGGATGCTCCCAAATAAGGTTACCTTATTTGTACCTTACCTTTGGAGCATTCGTTATATTGACAACTATTTTCTTTTATAGACTATGACGAATCTTTAATAGTGAAGGAGAATGGAACCTCAGAGAGATGGAGATGCAACTTAGTGTGCTAGTTCCAAGCACAGCCTTGTTATTATCATTGTAGAGCTTTAGGGATGCAGATCCCTGCGGAATGATGCTGAGTGTTGAAAGCCATTCCAAGATGCTTAGGATAGAACCCAGGGATGCATTCATGCTAACAAATGTCCTCCTTCTGAGTTGCACCTCAGAAGTATTCTCACACATACCATTTTATTGGAAGTTTTATTTTACTTCAAGTAGTATTTTTTTTTTCTTAATTGGTAGAATTAAGTCATTCACTGCTAGGTTGTAAAGTGAGAAGTGTTTCGAAATAAAAGCCATAACAGTAATGCTAATTACTGATTAGCACACGTGAGGATCCATGCTCAGTGCTGTGTGTGTGTGTGTGTGTGTGTGTGGTGTGTTTGTGTGTGTGTGTGTGTGTGTGTGTTTGATTAGCTGCATTGACTCAGTGAAGCAGACATTCCTGTGCAGGGCCGTGAACATGATGGTACATTCTTGCTTGATTGAAATTTGTAGGCACTCCTATAGGGTGTACAGCATTGGTTATTAGGATGTCCTGATGGAAATGTTTGATTCAGGGTCTAAGAACTCAACCATGAATAAAGAAGATGTTGTATAAATATGTCCCAGGCTTAATTTAGATGTTTGATTCTAACTGGAAACAGAATTAAGGTAAGTCGTTCTTCAGGGTGGTGGTGGTTAAGTCAGATAGTAGTTGATGTAAGAGAGTGTCTTTTCATTTTTTCCTAAACCTCAGAGATCTTTGGCTTTTAGGAACTACTGTGGATTTTTCTATGCTTAAGATTTCAAGAAAGATAGTTCCTATTGGTGTATTATATCAATTAAAGCCCTGACAATATCTCTTTTATGCAAAAAGGCAACTAACAATGTCATGGTGATCTTCTAATTGTCATGACAGTGAATAAACTGGCTCATGCTGTCTTACCCAAATTGTCATTTGCATGGTTATTGTATTATAAGAATAGCGTGGCTTTTAAAACCCTGCTAGAGACAGTTTGACTCCGCTTGGCCGGGATTCAGGACAATAATGCCTTTTACTAGACAGTACTAAAGCCCTGGCATAAAGGTAGAGAATTAAGTCAAGCTACAGCTGTAGAACTGATCGTTTCTGTGCGGTGGGGAGCCAATAGAGAGCCTGGTAATGTGTTAGAACAACGAGCCTGTCACTGACATGCTCAGAGGGGTCTGTAAAATGTAGCTTGCAGTAGTATTCATGCAATCAGCAGAACTAACAGAAACTCATAACTGTGATTCCGGTGTTAGTCCATTAAGTCCAAAGGAGAGCTTAAAGATACATGGAGACTCAGTGTTTTCTGACCTCCGTTACTTCAGAGCACATAATGTTCTCGGTGCAAGCACACTGGCTTGTGGTGGTCAGTGCGTTTTGGCAGACAGTTCTCAGGGCTAAATAATATATTGATAGTTTATGCAGCTAATGAAAAGGAGAGCATATTTCTCAGTGCCGTCAGAGGTGCTAAGCTCTTGCTATGTTCTTCTGCATTCCCCTAAGGCATCTGTGAGAATCCCCAGTCTCACAGGAAGACAATGCTGTGCTAGCTGAATGGCTTCTGGGATGAAGGATTGCAGCCAAAGTCTTCACATAAACCCAGTGTTAGAATCCAGACATCCAGTTTCTTGAGAACTGATCATGAATGGTTTTGAGAATTTGGTACAGAAAATGCCTAGAACATCATATGAGTTAGGGTTTTGTATACAAGTGACCAAAAGCCTACTAGTGGCATAGTCTACATAATAGTTGTTTCTGTTTGGATAAAATCAATGCAAAGGAACTAAGCAATCCAGGGTTCTGCAATTTCTTGGCTCGATGTTCTTCATAGTCATTTCTAGATCGACATAGATGGTCCAAAAACAGACTGATTTAAATGATGCTGTCAGGGACCCAAGATCCCAGTTTTCTGTTATCAGTCCTGTGCTAGACATCTATTTTATGGCCCATCATGGCTACTAGGCTCAGTCATTACATCGTAGCTACATTCTGTAATATTGTAAGGATGAAGTGATAAAAAAAATAATCTTTTTTCCTTATGAGGAAACTTGTTGAAAGTTACTTGTCTTTTCATCAGAAACTTGCTCATTTGATTAATGCAGCAGAGGCCACACACAGAATGTCCCCTTTCACCTGGATTATTTCATGATAAATCCAGTTGTCAGTACCGTGGAAGAAGAGACAGATTGGGAGAAGAGGTGGAGGCCTTCATAGTCCCTGGGTCCTACATAGTCATATCTAAATCAGAGCTGCAAGGACTTTGATAAAAGGTGGCATCTCAATGTTGAAGAAATCATAAACAACATTGGTAGAAGTCCTACTTTGGTGGACGGCCTTTGTTATCGGAAGTCTCTTTGGTAGTTGATAAAAATCAGACATTAAAACATTGATTCCCTCTGAGCAGCCCAATGTTTTTTATGCAGGCAAGCAGGAATAAAACGGAAATGATTGGATGCCAGCTCCCTGACTTTTATAGCAGCACATTCAGCTGCCTACCCACAAAGCACTTCCCCAGGAAGTTGCAGCCAAGAATTTGCTTGGCCAGGCTTGTCCATTTTTCATTTGTTTCAATGACCATCTCCAGGAAAAAAATCTGAAAAGAGGAATCTCACTGAAGGACCTAGGGAGTATGAGCAGAAAAGAAGTAGCTTAAAGCTACATGTGCCTGATGGGGAATTTCCGGATTTTCATCATTTCTATGTGTATCTGTGTTTGTGTCTTTAAGCTCATGCAAGCACGTAAATATACATTCAGTGTCAAAGCTATCATTTCAGAGTCAAAGACTCTGCTTTCTTGTTTTACTGACTTTGGATGGAAACAGCAGCAAATTCTTTTAAAATAGCATTCCCAGACTCAGGATGGCTTTTGGCATTCAGTAAACAGTGTGTTCAACCCTGTTGAGGTATCAAGGTGTATTTCATGTGTATGGGAAGATTTCGGTCTGGTATCTTCAAAAAAGCTTCCTAGGAACCTCAGACACAAGCCAGTGAGAACTTGCTGGACCCCAGGCTTCAAGTCACTGTGGTCTCAGTTTTCCTCCCTGAAGGTATCCTTTATCTCTTTAAGAGGTTCCAGTAGGACACCCTTGAGCCCACTAGAGGTGGGAGGATGGGAAAGGGAACCTGCCTGGGCTCTGGAATTGCTTTACTCAATGTCAACCACAAGCATCTCTAGAAAAGCTTGACTGGTCTAAGGATAAGTTTAGGTCCTTCTGTGTATGATTCTTTCTTTAGGTCAGGGCAAGTTGTGAGTCTTACCTTCAGTTCTGGGTGTTAGCTGAAATTCATTAGGAGCCAAGGGGTGAATTCTCCTTCTATACCTAGTCTTGTGTGTGATTCATTTTATATTTTAGGTAATTTTAGATATCTTTATTTTTGTTTACCTCTGTTTCTGGTCTCCTCTCAGTACACTTTTGCTTTATCCTATGGTTATTGGAGACCCCTATATGTTTAACTGCATTGCTTTCAATATCTAGTGTCTAGAAAAGGAAGCCAGACAGGATTAGATCCAGTCACTGTGTTCTAAGAGTTCCCTGTCTAATCAGCAGAATCTGCTAGATGGCTTTCTAGACATCAACACAGCCTGACAAATTGTTTGTAAAAAATCATACAACAACATATGTGTGCTTTTCTTTTCACCTCATTATGTTTTATGTTTTCAGCAGTAAAATGGGGGATTATGAAACTATGACTTATGTTATGGTTAAAAAATAAACAAACAATTAGAGGTAAGGGGTAATTTGCCACTTGTGTTTTGCTTAATACATTCCAGAAAGAATCTGGAATTACCTGTGTTTTATTTTTGCTAAAACATGTCCTCCATTATAAAGGTTATCTTGGGTCTTTTCACTAGTGGATACAAAATGAAGAAAAACAGCAAGTGAACTGATTTAAGACAGTAGATGCTTTTAAACACCTTAAATAATTATTTCAAACACTTTCATTTTCTGGGCCATTTGTTTCTTTGCCAGGTAGAGAGAGTACGGGGGAGAGCTGTTTGAACTGTGTTGAAATCATTCAAAATATCATAGGATCCGACTGGCCAATGTCTTCTAAATTATTTCCTCATAAGCTTCTGAAAATCCTGTCATCAGTTAAAAATGACACTGTAGCCGGGCGGTGGTGGCGCACGCCTTTCATCCCAGCACTTGGGAGGCAGAGGCAGGCGGATTTCTGAGTTTGAGGCCAGCCTGGTCTACAGAGTGAGTTCCAGGACAGCCAGGACTACACAGAGAAACCCTGTCTCGAAAAAACCAAAAAAAAAAAAAAAAAAAAAATAATAATAAATAAATAAATAAATAAATAAATAAATAAATGACACTGTAGCTAAAATGTTTGACCATTTAGTATTCAAATTGATGGAATGAAATAGTTTGCTCAACTCACAGAATAATTGAGTGTTTTTCCATTGTGTTTTTTTTCCCCCAACATGATATACAAGAACACTCTCAGGTGGCTCCTGATGTCAGGAATGCGTGGCAGTGGCTCGCTCACATCTCAGAGGGTTGGAAGCAGAGAGATATGAGGAATGCTGACACTCGTCTGACTTTATCTTATTCTTCCTTTTGTTTTCAGCTTAGGTTCCCAGGTCATAGAATGCTGCCACCCACATTCAGAGCCCCCACCTAGTCCTTTCTGGAAATACTTGAAACAATATGTCCCTTAGGTGATTCTCAATCCAATCAGTTTGATGTTGAATTGTAACAGAAAAATAAGGAGACACATAGATAAATAGGTGTGTGTACATGCTTGCATGTATGTATGTATGTATGTATGTATGTATGTATGTAGATAGATGATAATGATAGATAGATAGATATGCATGTGTATATGTAAATAGATAGATAGATAGATATGCATGCATATATGTATGTAGATAGATGATAGATAGATAGATAGATAGATAGATATGCATGCATATATGTGTAGATAAATAGATAGATGATAGATAGTAGATAGATAGATAGATGATGCTGTCAGTCTTCTAGGATTGGGAAACTTTTTGAGTTATTTATGGTGCTAAGCGTGCTGTGTACCTCTGCACAGTTTGCATATATTTTTAAGTGGGTTACCATCATCAGCTAATGCTTACTGAACTGTCAGCAAATATTTATGGAATGCCTGCTGTGCTTAAGAACACTTATGAAGCTCAGAGCTCTGAATTATGAGTGGAAAGGATTTTCAAAAGATAGAATTCTATGCTTTAAGGGAAATATTTCAAAGGAATTGTGAATTAATTTGAAAAACTCAGGGGCCTTCTTAGAGAAGCAGTGCACATCCTAGATACAGCATATAAAGCCAGAAGATTAAACCACCTGGGTAATCATTTTCTTTCTCATTACTCAACAAATGTGGATTGTGAAATGGGCAGAAACTCATGGTTGCCAGGCCCTACCACCAATTGGACAATCCTGTAACATAAGGAAGTGCATTGCCTGCATGGCTTCCCTGGGATTTTGTGTTTTCTTATAAATCTGATAATCTTTCTCCCATGTCAGCAGGTATCTCTACTTTCTTGAACATCTTCCAGAAATGAAGGAGGATCAGTCACAGACTAACTCCTGAGGTAGTAATTCTTTCAAGGACTAAGATAGGGAATCATCAATATACTGCTTTGAAACAACTAGAAGCAAATCTAATGTCTTAGTTACTGTTGTGTAATTTCTGACAAAAGCTTGTGGTTTGGGGTTACAGTCTACCTTGGTGGTGGCGATATGGCAGAAGGAGCATAAGAGGCTGGTTGTGTTCTGTCTGCAGCCAAAACCAGAGAGAACTGGGCGCTGCTACTCAGATCTCTGTCTCCTTTCTTCCTCTGCATTTGTTCTGGGGTGCTAGTCAATAGAATGTGTCACCCCTGTTCACAGTGGGTCATCTCCCCTTAGCTAATCTTTTCTGGACACATCCTTAAAAATGCACTCAGAGGTGCATCTCTTAGGTGATTCTAAATCCAGTCAAGTTGACAGTGAGGATCAACTATCACAGATAGTGACCACAAGGATGCTTCACCCTTTAAAATATTCCTCTGTGGAGTGATGCTTTATATGGGAGAAAGCAGAGGCTCTGGGCTCGCCCTATAAATGACTGGATGAGTAACTTAGCATCTGTCTTAGTTAGGGTTTTACTACTGTGAACAGACACCATGACCAAGGCAACTCTTATAAGGAAAGCATTTAATTGGGGCTAGCTTACAGGTTCAGAGGTTCAGTCCATTATCATCAAGGCAGAAACATGGCAGGATCCAGGCAGGCATGGTGCAGGAGGAGCTGAGAATTCCTCATCTTCATCTGAAGGACGCTAGTGACTTCCAGGAAGCTAAGACTAGGATATTAAAGCCCTCACCCTCAGTGACATACCTACTCCAACAGGGCCATACCTACTCTAACAGGGCCCCACCCTCTAGTCGTGCCACTCCCTGGGCTGAGCATATACAAACCATCACAGCATCTTATAGCTTGAGTAGGGACCAGGTCTGGACTCAAACCCAGCGCTCTTGGCCTCTGAGCTTTACTAGCTCCTTCAGAAGATCAGCAGGGCTGACTTCCGGATGTTGGCAAGCAGGCTGACAGAAGCACCGAGGTGAGTCACTCTCTCTGACTGCTTTAATTTTCCAGCTCTATCCAAAGACCTAGGCTCACCTTGAGTACAACAAAAAAATAATTCAATAAGACAAAATTTAATTTATTTCAAACGGCCAGCTTATTCCCCAACTTACCTCATACACATGCACACAAATAGAAATGTGTAATTCATTTGCCGTATAAAGGAAACAATGCAAGATCTCAGAGTACATGAGATACGTCCGTGTAGGACACGTGTCACGGTAGGACACGAGTACAGATGACCTAGATTAACTCAGTAGCATGGTGGTGTAGGCGTTCAGAAGGCTGGCATCTAGTCTTATCAACAAACCACGCCACCATTCAAGGGAAGTTGCCCTCAGTGTGACAGAGTCCACTGGAAGCCATCGGAGCCGCAGCTCGGTAATAGATGAATCTTTGTTGGTGAAGACTCACATACAGATCATCTCCTGATGCTGGAGATAGAGAGAGAGAGAGAGAGAGAGAGAGAGAGAGAGCGCTCAGCAGTTGCAAGCACCTCCAGCTCTTACAGAGGCTCAGAATTTGGTTCCTAGCACACAGGTTTAGTGGCTTACAACCACCTGTCACTTCAGATCTCTGATATTGGAACCCTCTTCTGGCTTCCACAGAGCCCAGAATTCACATGCACAGACTCCTACACAGACAGAAAGATAATAGAAAACACACACACACACACACACACAAAACTTTTAATTTTTAAAAAAAAAATCTGGATTTTTAAAATCCACGTTAAAATTTCTCTCCATCACAGGCTTAATGATATGTCGGTGGGTCAGGTGTCTCGGTGACATGGAAGATGTCAAAGTATTTCTTTGGACATTTACTGCGGTGACTTTTCACCTGCATATGCAAATAATGTTCTCACCCAGATCATCATTATGGAAATATTAGACGAGACACCCCAAAGCACTGAAATTGTATCACTTCAGTGAGATAACTAGCTAAGAATGACTTGAGTTTCTTTAATATGATTTAATTTCAACTGAAAGTCATTTAAATTATTCTACTTTTGACGTCCCCAGTCTTGATGTTAATGTGTCCTGTTGGAGGCCAACCTGGGTTTAGATTTATACAGGAATGCAGTAGGAAGCTCCTTGCTGGTGTTGGTTCAGTCGGAAGATATAAGTCACACTAGCCCAGAGGCCTTCTCACTTCATAGGAAAATGTACTGTTTGTTTCTAAATTACCAAATGTGGAATTAACACACCCCAAAACCAGTCCATAGATTAATGCTTCCTGGGCAATTTTCTATGGGAGGAGGGGATGCCCACATAGTAACTTGGGCTTCTTTGTCACACTGTGTCAACATTTTTAATTTACTCTGCACTGCATATTATAAGGTAGCTAATAATCCAAATATGTGCACATTCACATTTTAAACATATCAATATTGATATTTCATGCACTATTTTTAAATTCCAAGTTGCTCAACTAGCCTTCCCCCACCGCTATATTAACATAGGATGATACCACACAAGGATTGCTCAGACAGTTACATTACATTCACCTTTTATTCTGAGTGACATGTAATACAGCCCTTTTAGCTAAAGAGCTAAAAGTATCACTATGGCTCAGAAAACTGAAGCGTTCTAAATATAACTCGCAAACCTATTTCCTTGGTGTTATGAGTCAATGATGTCAGTCTTCGAGCAGACACAAGCTGAGCTGAAAACCAACCCAGCTGGCGTGGCTTCTTTAGCATAGATGTTATGAGCGGGGTTTTTTTTTTCTGTGATGAGATAAATCATAAATAAAATGCAGACGAAAACTTGTGGAGCATCCACTGGGTCAGGGGCACTGTTGGCAGAGGCAGCACCCTACCCCATGAACATGATCACAAGGTCGTCCGAGAAACAGTAACTCTAGGTTCTTTTAGGGAGTTACCCTGGAGATGTGCTTCAGCAAACCAAGTGAGAAAAAGGAAAGGAAAGCAGGTGAGGTGGTGAGGGAAATGTATGTATCTCCATGATCCAGAGAGAAGTGAATGATAGCCTGCCATCGACTGGAGGGTTAAGGAGGAGCTGGATCAGAATAGGAAAATTCAGGGCTCCTGGGATGTGGGATCTGCAGAGAAGTGAATCGCTAGTCTATAAAATAAAGATATGATTAAAGAATTTAAAATTTTGACTTCTGACAGGTAGGTAGACTAAGGGAAAAGTGAGTAAGACTGTGGATTTAAAATCTATATTTACGTGTGTTATTAAAATTAACAATGTTTTTTTATAATTTTGATGAAAAATTGGTCATTTGATTTTACTTATGTATTCCATTTAATGTTTGTGGTTTTGGGTTTAGAGATGGCATCTCCTTTGTAGCTCAAGCTGGACTTAAACTTACAGTCCTTGTGATTCAACTCCTTGAACACTGAGGTTATTAACCATGCCTGGATTAGGAATTAAATTCATTTTATTTTTGCATTATTTGGAGAAGTGAGAGAATCCTACTAGGTAGTCCTTGCTGGCTTGAAATTCACTATGTAATCCAGGGTACCCTCAAGGTACTTGCAAGGATCCTCTTGTCTTAGCCTCTCACTTGTAATTATTGGAATTACAAGTGTGTGCTACCATGTTCAGCTAGTAATTACTTTTAAATAAAATACTACTTTGTATCGAATAGCCCTTATATATATGCATAATAATGTAAATTTCACTGATTTAAACAAAAAATAAATAAGCCACTGAAAAGATGAAGGTATTTTAAGAATATGAATTTTCAGCTAAGGTATGAAATTAATAAACTTAGTAATATCCATTTGAATGGAGTCTCTAAAGATTTGGAGTCATGCCAGAACAGTTTCATAAGAGATGGCAGAAGGTAAGAATGAGAGTAGTGAGGTTGGTACACGAATACTCCAGGATAAAGCTTTTAGCTGGCCTGCTTTACTCTTAAAGAACACATTGTTTAATAATGTAGAAGAACAGAATATTGGAACAATACTCCAATTTAAAAGAAAAAATGGTGGGATGAGCTGAACTAGTAAGGCTGGCAAAGGAACGTTTTGCCCATCTCCCTAAGAAAGCCTGGCTTTGGCCTTTGCTTCATTGCTGCTGTGGGATCAGTCAGGTGTCAGTCAGGGACACGGAGAGGTTGGTTGTGAGTCTTCTTTTGGCCTGTTACTAGCTATGTGACTGTGTGCTGTGGCAACCTACCTGCTGTGTACAAGGGGCTGGTGGGATTGATTTTCTTTCTCTGGCTCTCAGGAAGAGGGTGGCACCTCTCTTGCTGATAGCTACTATTGGATGATGGCTCAGTAACTGCAACAGCTTTTCCTCCTCTGGGTAGATTTGGTGATCTCAGTCTTGTTGGAACAAACAGGGTCTGCAGGTCTTTGATAAACATTCATATGAGTTGTACATCAGGAGTGCGAGCTGGCTTCCAGATATCTTGTTGAGGTGAGAGGAAATGCCTCTCTTGTCTGCTATAAAAAGTCCTACTTGAACTTGTGAAATGTTTTCTACTTGATCAGTATTTCTACTAATGAGAATTTACTTGATCCTTGTCCCAATGGGGATTGGAGGTAGGATACATGAACAAATAAAGTGATTTCATTGGCCCAACTGTGCAGCTAAACTTTGTAAAAAAGAAAAACTAGCATTCTTCTACCAAAGGACATAATAGACAACACCTATACTGCCTAAGTATGGCACGCATTCATCCACTTTACTATCGTCTATGACCCCCAAAGTCTTAATTGATACTGTAATTGTTAGTTCTTTGTGTTTTTCTGTAGTGATGTTTGTAAAGGTTCCACAGTGAATCAGAGTGAACTTCTGGTCTCAGCATTTTGCTCAAACAGATCCATACCCAGCCTTGTTTTGTCCTTTCCTCTTTCTAAACAGGCCACTGTTGCTTGATTAACATGGAATGCATTTTTCCATCGGCTCACCTGATACCATAGGCTGATGCTCACCTAACACTTGCATTTTCTTAGTGGATTTTCTCACACTGGGGAACACTAGACTCTACTACTTCAGGACTACCCTGGGGCCATTTGAGACAGAAGAATCACTAACAAAAGCACAGCACTGTGAAAAATGTAGTGCTGAATAGAGCATGAAAGGGAGGCTTGTTTACAGTTTATGAGCTGAGGCAGCAAGGCAGGGTATTGCCTGGTTTGACCTCAGCTGAGAATGTGGGATTTAGACACTGCTCTGTGCATGACCAAAGGGGCTGTGGTAGGGTCAATTTGGGAGGTCGATTATATTTTAGTGGGTTTGCTTATGTAGGTATAGAATCTACAAATAATGAAGACTTGGGTGTAATAACAAATAAAACAAAATTTGAGTCATAGACTGAGTAACTTCTCTAACTTTCAAGAAAATAATAGATGCTAGAACCGATTCTTACATTCTGTGTGTGTTTGGGTGAGGTGTGTTATCTGCCCAAACAAGACCCCACCTAGATCTCTGGTACTTACTGTGCCCTGCATATGCAGCAAGCTTCTTATTATCACCTTTCCAGGATGAAAATCTTTCTTTCTTCTGCATTCTCTGTGTTTCCCATAATCCCTTGCATCTTGACAACCAACCTATGTGAAGTCTTAGAGATGTAGCTTAGCTCACCCCCACCCACAATTCTTTTTAGTGCTCCGCTAGGAAGGCTGGGTAATGTCTATCCTTTCCTACCAAACCAGACAAAGGAACTTGGTGACCATACCCACACTGCCTGCCTTTTAAGATTCAACCTTAGCCCACGTTGTTCTGTATCCCATGTGTCATGTTTCTGTTTCCATGTAAGAGGTGTTGGAAATGTTCATGTTCTAACTGTTGGGATTAAGTGGAAGAAAATTGAGAAAACTGAGGTTATCTTTTCTGTGCAGTAAAAGTTTTTGCTTGCCTGTTGGAAAAAACTTGCTAATGATTTTCTTATTCTTAGCTGGGTTTATCAGCAAAGTCTTACAAAAAATGAAGAGAGAGAGAGAGAGAGAGAGAGAGAGGAGAGAGAGAGAGAGAGAGAGATTGCCAAATGAAATGCTTTGATTTCAAATTAAAACAGTGACAGAAAACCATTTTCTTCCCTCTGTAAATTTTCTGTAGGTAGGTCCTTGCCTCTTGTAATTCAAGGCAAGCATAATAAGGAATTTGATTGCATGGTTTTTGCTATTACTTTTGAGATAATTGCCAGATCGGCATACACAGTAATTTGTAGGTGAGAGGTGATCAGATGTGAATATTTCCACTCAGTCATCTCCCTGGAATTCAGACACATCACTGCTTCTGCTTTAGAATTAGGACCAGTAATTGCAACGCTGGGATGAGTGGAGAATCTGAAATAGGCTATTTCCTGAGTGATGGGTATTGCTGTAGGCTTACTGTGGGAGGCAGAGCTGAGCTGAGTCCCGTTCCACTCTGTACCCTGGAGTAGTGGCAACAGAAGTAGTAGCTATTGTCCTAGTGGTGGTAGTAGTGGGTGTCGTCATCTCCATAGCAACCACAACACTGACATAGTTGTTATTTTGAAACTCAGCAGCAGACATGCAGATAGGATTGGGAGGGGCCCAGCTTCAGGATTCCATATGTGGAGACAGAATGAAGGAGTTTATCACTTGTGACCTCAGTTCTGGTTTAGTTTCCCTTCACCTTCAGTAAAAGGGAACACATTCTTTTCATGAACTCTGAGGAAAGAACAATGGCCATTCTCTGGAGGACTGAAAAGCTCCTGTGAGTGTAAGGCAAACAGAACCCAAGGCTGGGTACCTAGTGCCCTGCAGGAGTTGCTTTCTTAAAGAAAGATGTTTTCCCCAGATTCCTTGAACATTTTGATGAAGCATGCTTTTTGAGAAGCTATTTTCTTATATTGGTGCAATGATGATGATGATGATGGTGATGGTGATGGTGATGGTGATGGTGATGGTGATGGTGATGGTGATGATGGTGATGGTAATAAAGTTGAATGATGCTAACTACTTAAGAAGCCAAACACACTTACCCAGGTATACATATGTTCATGATGCTAATGTAGTGTTATACAATTTGATACTTAGCTCACCCCCACCATGAATGGGTGGGTGTAAGCTTAAATTGCTTCTTGCTTTTGTCAACAGTACAACCCTGTAGCTTTTAATTGAAAAGAATGGAGAGATGGGCTTGTGTCCCTCAAATATAATTATTAAGCATTCCTTGTGGGGTTTTTTTGAGATTTTGTAATTCTGCTGTTATATAAGACACTCTGTTCCCTTGCTGCTCTTTCTAGAGTTAATGTGCATTTTATTGACCATTGCTGTGTTTTGCAGGGTTGTAACATGCAATCCTAGTGGATTCCCCCAGAAACATGCTCTAAAAAGTCAATCACTGATTTTTTTTTCGGGACAATTTCAAAGACTCCTGTCCAGCAAACTTTTCACACTGCATCCCTGTGGTTGTTATTCTTGTAGACAGAATAATTTGTTTGATATTATTCAGCCTACCTAAGGAGAGGAAAGCTCCTGAGACTTAGAATTTGCATTTGTTGAAGTTCTGGTTTGTAACTTATCCTGATTTCTTCAAGATTTGTTTCTTTAAAGCTTGGATCTGAGGGCTGTGTTAATTTATATGATTGATAAACCATCCCCCTGTTGTGCCATTGACAGAATAGGACAATGTAACCTCAAGTTCAGTGTGTCCTGATGGTAGGAAGAGTTTCTTTCATTTTCCTTACTGTGATGTTCTAGATCATCATACCTAGTACCTTCTACATGTTTGGGAGGTACTGCCCATCAGCTATAGCCCCAGTGCTAAGCAGCTTCTTTGTTCTCTCTCTCTCTCTCTCTCTCTCTCTCTCTCTCTCCTCTCTCTCACACACACACACACACACACACACACCACACACGTGTCTAGTGCACAGAAAAGTGTTGCTCTTGACCTTGAAGAACAACAGACATATCATTTTCTTGGTCCACTTTTATCTCTTGTTGAGAAGCTGAGGCACTTGTCACCTTAACTGGTAAGAACTCTCTAAAGAGGAGATGCCATAACTCAGCGATAGAGTGTGTTCAGAATGCACGAGGCCTAGAATTTAGCCACTATCTGGAAAACAAGACACTACCGACAAAGAATCAACCCCCTCAAAGAAGAACTCACTGAAACGCTAATGGCCCCTCTCCTTTAGTGCCCGAGATATGATCCATACTAATAGATGAGTTGAGGGCATATCTCGGGCTTATCAAGACGTCTTTCCTTTAACTAAGACAGGAAGCCATTTAGAATTGTATTGTAAGAACAAGATAACTAGCCATATCCCCAAAGTAAGGCAATTTATTTGTATGTATGAATTGTTCATGAACTTTTGTGGTCACTTCTTCCTTGTTCTGGCTTCATTGTTTTTAACGATGGTTTCAGTAGATCTAGTTCATGGGTGATTCGAAGCCATTTCCAATCTGTGAAGGAGAATGTAGGATGAGTCAGAAGAAGATGATAAAATATTGTTTTAATAATCGCTTTCCTCGGTTGTCAGCAGCTTTGGGGATTCACAAATAGCCTGTGGTTTATAAATATTAAATAAGGGATTCATTACTGGAAAGTGTCACTACAACTAGCCAAACCCAGAACCAAAGCGATTTAAGTCAACGCGATGCCTTTGTGATGAGAAATTTGGAGCTGAGGAATAGTTTCTTCTCTCTTTAAACATTTCAGAATGTGTGGGAAATATTTTGTTATTATAAGAAAATAGCCTGGAATCTTTGTTAAGGATGTTCTGTTAATAACCTTTAATCAGAACTCTACCACATTTTCATAGTCAATAAAGCAATGGAGACTGTCAAATTTTAACTCCCTATTCTTGATTGAGTCAAGACAATGAAACAAAGTAAGACACAACAAAGATATTTGAACATGGAGAGAATCAGTTGTCACACTATGTACACTGCTTTATAGGAAACCAATTGAAACACCATTAGTCTATCTACTGAGGCTTAGTTATACTTCTGCACAAGCAATGTTTTCTGACTTGGTAACTTGGGTTATGTATTTTCCCTTTGAAACCTTAGTTCTTTTGAGTTTAGATCAATGACATATTTTAAGATTCATCTCATCTTGAGATGAGGAGGAAGGAATGAGCCAACTTGGGACCTATAAAGGGTCTGTGATCTAAGATCTCTTACTGATGGGCAGGGAACTTTCTATACCTCAGCACCACTTCAGGAATCATCTTCGTGTCCAGAGAGACAGAAATTTGTAATTATGGCAGCAAGACACCAAAAAGATAGCAAAGTATGCTCATCCTACTATAAGATAAATATAATGTTTTTGTTATTGTAATGTTTTTTATATATGCTGTGAATATTTCATAGACATACACATTGCATTTTGGTTCTGTTCATCTTCCCGTGCCCCCAAATCCTCCTGGACCCTTCTTCCACAAGACGCTTCCCTTCCTGTTCACATCTTTTCATTTTAACCCACTGAGCTCAGTTAGTGCTGACATATGCATGTGGAGATGTAGCTACTCACTGGAGTATGAGTAACCTCTCAGGGGTCATACACTCAAAGAAACCCTCTCCTTTCCTTAGGAGTCATCATCTGCCAAATAGCTACATAGGAATAGATGGGACCTCCTCTGCCCCTCTCCATCCATGCTGGTCTGCAAAATGGCTCAGTCGCGTAGACATAATGACAGCTGCTTTGAGTTCATGAATGTAGCAGTCCTGCCGTGTCTGGAACACACTGACTGCCTCTGAGCACCCCATGTCACTTATTTATTGTGCTTTGAGCAATTGTAAGTTTCTGTAGTAGCTGCCACCCACTATAGAAAAGAGCCTTTTCTGATTAGGATTGAGTGTCACACTCATCTCTGGGTGTGAAGATAAAAGTTCAGAAGGCAGTTTTATACTATGTTCTTTTAGCAACTACTAGTAGTAGTAGTAGTGGTGGTGGTGGTGATGGTAGAATTTTGTCCTCATCAGCCATGCATTTTTGGCCAGGTTTACAGTATCAGACATGAGATTCCACCTGTGAGTGGGCCTTAAATCCAATTAGAAAGTAGGTTTATGGTTACTGCTGCAACATCCGTGCACCTATTACACTAACGGACATGTCTTGCCATATTGGTCATCATTGTAGCTTGTAGGGTTCACATTTACGGAAGACTACTCATGCCTTCTCTTTCCCAAACTCCAGCAGCCCATATAGTACCTTCTATAACTAGGAATGCTAGCCACCAGGGAGGAAGCTTCCACTTTAAGTACCAATTTGATTTCTGTAAATCCTGTTACCAAAGTATGTAGCGTCTTTATCAATAGGGTCTTACTCAAAAGTTCTGATAGTCAACCGAGAGTAACAGTAACAGATTGTATTGTTCTGAGGATCTCTGGGAACTCCCTGGCCAACAATTCAAATGGAGGTACCATATACCTGGAGCTGGGATTTTTGTCTAATACTTTATGGATTCTTGTAGGAATGTTATCAGGCCCATGTAGGATGCCTCTGATCACACATTTTTGGGGGGTAATATTTTAATGAGCTTATGAAATAGTAGGTTCCTACACAGTTTTTTTTTTACACCTTCTTTTTATTATGCATTATCTCATCTTCTCCTCTGCCCTCCCTCATTCCCCTCACTATTTAAACTTCCCCCCATTATTTCCCTACCCCATTCATACCACCTGTGCCATACTTCTATTAAAAGAATATGACATTAAAATTATTATTTAAGTCAGACATGGCTCAGGTCTGTAATCCTAGCACTTGGGAAGTGGAGCAGGGAGATGAGGTCATAGGGAATTTGAGGCCAGCCTATGCTACCAGCTCCTACAAGTAACCCTCATCCCATTCCTGTAACTTAACCCAGTAAACTCACTGGCTTACTAAGCCAGACTTAGAGAGATTCATTTCTTTGGCTTGTCAACTGCGTCCGGTCTGTGGCTTTGGGATTCACAGACGCATCAGTGACATACACAAAGTGTTTCTGATTCAGAGTATTCCCACAGAAATGAGCTTATTGAGTCTTCATCCTAATTTCTTGGAAAAAAACTCAGCTTGCTTTAAGGATGAAGCAATTAAAAGGCAAAACAGTTGCATGAATTTCTCAGAGACACCCAGAGGAAACCAAGAGCCCTGGGTTGTGAATTCTCATCGCTTTGATCTTATCTGACACTAGGCTGCCTGGGATATGGTCTTAGCCTAGTCTCAGGCTGAAATTGCCCAAACAGTAGTAAAACAATAATCAAAATCAAACAATAGCAGTTACACACTTGTTCTGATAAAGGAACCTCTTGCCCACGGGAACCCCGTCCTTGTTGTCTCTGGGACCCTGATCCTCCCCAGTGTCAGTTACCTGGAAACAGTTTCTTCCAAGAGTCTCTGGACCTGGGCTGACGTGTGAAGAGTGAATTTCATTTCTCCTGCACCCAGACTCTAAACCTTGCAGCTGTGTCTGATCCCTGTTCGATCAACATACCAAAGCAGACTCTAAACTTGGCAGTTATCTTTGACTGCTTTCAATGAGTTCTCTTTATGTCCCCATTTTCCAGTATTCCCAGAGTTTCCAAGCCTCTCTCTGTTAGTTCCTCTGACATGCCCTCAGACTTGTCTCTTTTGCCCCCGTTTCAGGCCCCCAGCCTTCCAGCCTCTGGCTCCACTAATGCAGGACAAGTCTCCCTCAAATACTGCTGTCCTACCAAGACCCAACCTTCTTGGAGTGTGGGGGTTTGAGAGCTTGTCTGAGCCAGGCCACCTCCAAGGAAAAAAAAAAAAAAAACTATTCCAAAGCGTAGTCCCAGAGGATGCTGGCTCACCAGCTGGTGTGGGCACCACCCACAACTCTGGTTTCCTGAGACCCAGCCAAGGATCTTGGCTTTGTCCCACTCTACATCTTGTTATTCCCACCATCTGCAGTCCTCATGGATTCTCCCCAGCATGCCCACGGCAGCCCAGGTCTCTTTGTCTGGTGTGGAGACACTCTCTCTCAGTGACCCAGTTCCAACATGCTGTTCAAACGATCTCTGCCTAATCCCTAAGCCAGTGTTCTAGCCAAGATGTGCTACTCACCATTCTTTTAACAAGCCCACTGCTTCCTCACTTTCCTGTCTCTTTGCCCTTTTAAGGCAGTGTTCTCTACACAGAATCCCTCCCATCACCCTCTGCCTCATGCTATCCTTCCCGCAAGAAGCCCCCTGAGGTCGGTCTTCTCTGCTTGAAGCTGAAAGGACGTTCTCAGCCCTGGGAGCTCACAGCACTTGGCCTCCCTGCCCCAGATTTCTCCTACTCTGTTTTTATATTGTGATGACTTTATGATCATTGTCTTTGCCTACTCCAGCCTAGGCAAGAATTGTATCTTATTTATTCTGTATCCCTCTTTATCAGGCTTAGCTGACTGGCCTAGATTAGAATGAGCAACTGCTTTGGTGACCAAATATTTGGAAACATCACGCTGAAGAAAGCTGTAGCCATCATTAGGAGGAAACTGGACTTCAGTTTAGCTCCTAAACTATTCAGGTTTGGGAAACCTGGGGACCTGAAGCCCATGTAAAAAGTTAGGCAAGACAGTATGAACCTAGGATCCAAATACTGTGGAAAGAGATGGGACAATCCCTTGGACTTGATAGCTACCCAGTCTAACAGAATCATTGAACTCTAGGTAGAATGTGATAGACACCTTCTCTTTGTCGGGCATGGAAACACTCTCAGCATCTAGCTGTACCTGCAAGCTCTGATGGAGACCCCCCTGCATCAGTAAATAAGATGGAAGAGTGATCGGGAGAGGACACGGTCTCTGTGGGCAAGAGGTCTCTTTATCAGAACAAGTGTGTCACTGCTATTGTTTGCTTTTGATTATTATTTTATTACTGTTTGGGCAATTTTAGCCTGAGACTAGGCTAAGAGCATATCCCAGGATGCCTCAGTGTCAGATAAGATCAAAGCAATGGGAATTCACAGGCCAGGGCTCTTGGTTTTCTCTGGATGTCACTTTGAGAAATTCATGGAACTGTTTTGCCTTTTAATTGCCTCATCCATGTACTAATCATATATATGTAAACCTCTGGCTTTTACACACACTTATACATACAGGTGTGTATGGGAAACACACACACACACACGAATTAATGTTTGTCCCCATAGAATTGAAATTAGCCATAAACTTTAAGATATCATGAAGATGATGGGGACCACCTCTTGTCTTACTTGCCTAAGGTGGGCACTATGAGACTGCTTCCCTCAGTCGTAGGAATGGCTTTTCTATTTACAATTAGGCTTTATGTTCTAGCTCTGGGTATCCTTGGGAGAAATGGCTGTTTATTTCTTGGGATGTGGTTGTCAGGTTTCACAAATTCTATGGGACCTGATGTGAATGTTCATCTCCAGAGCCGCAGACACCTCATCATTTATGTAAATGTTGTCAGTTTGTCTAATTATACATCTCAGATTTACATAGAAATAATATGCCTAACCGAAGGGAAAACGTAACTGATTACAACTGCATTCTACATCTGTTGACCTTTGGGTGTTAAGTGAGGCGAATGCTAAGCAGAATGTGTGTGAGGTTGCAGTAGCAGTAAAGTACATATCCTACTCTGTTTCACTCAGAAGGGATTTTGCATTGGGCAAATTTGGGCTAAGTTGAATACTTGAATTTGACTAGCGGAGGGCTTGTTTGGTGTTTTGTTTGTTTTTGTGTGTGTGTGTGTGTGTGTGTGTGTGTGTGGTACATGTATATTTCTATGCATATTTTGCATCTGTTTGAGTACATGTGCTTGTGCTTACATGTGGGGGTTGTTGGGAATCATGTCTGAGCATCCTTTCTCCTTATTCATTGGTACAGGGTGTCTCAATGCAAGCATGCTCAAATGGCTAGTCACAATCTGAGCAGGCTCATGTGACTAGTCCTAACCTAAGCATGCTTATATGACTAGTCAACTTGCTCTGTGTCTACCTTAGGAGTCTGGAATTACAGACTGGCCGCCGTGCCTACCCAACATTTATGTGGGTTTGTAGGGATCCAAATTCTGATCCTCATACTTATTTTTTAAGTGCCTTCACCAATGTGCCTCCTCTCCATCCCTTCCCTTACTTTCTTTGTACGCTGCAAGACCTGGCTAGAGTGTAGCTTCTATTGCTCTGAACTATGCCTCCAAGGATGATGGAAAAGTCTAATTGGCTTTCACCAGATTTATTGCTCAACAGTATGATCCAGGACCTTATATTGTTCTTGCACGCAGATAATAATGAACAACAACAGCGCCATTCTTTATTTAACCATCTTAAAGACCAAATTAACAAGGAAAGTTGCACAAACTAATTGCTAAGGAAACTGAAGAGTGATAAGCCATCTATCCCTTGCTATGTAAGTCTAAGGAATAAAGCCTGGGGTTATTTTAGGGACAGTGCTGGGAAAAATGCTAGCTTTTAGAGAATTATTTGTTCAGGGTCTAGACTTAAGGCTACAATCATCCAATAGAAACAAAATGTGAACTCCGTAATACATTTACATTTTTCTCACAGTCACATTAACAAAATAAAAATATAGTGGAAACTAATTTTAATAATATATTTTACTCAACTAAGTATATACAATATATAACATGTAATTCCCATTTTAAAAATATCTATAATTTACCTTGATGTTGTTACTTAGTCTTTGAGATCTCACATGTATTTTACACCTTTCGGTTCAGAGTTGCCATATTTCAATTGTATATTAGTCATATAATAATGGTGACCACTATTGGCAACAGTTTGGCTTCATGCTGGGATGTAATTGTCTGAGAACAAATGTGGTAAAGAAATGATTTGGTCATCACTTTGAAAAAAGAGTCAGCAAGCCATTTCAATAATGGGCCAACCAGGGAATTTGGTGTCACATGCCTGTAATCCCAGCACTTGAGAGACTGAGGCAAGTGGGTCGTGAGTTCAAGTACAGTCTCAGCTACATAGTGTCAGTCTATCTCAAAAGAGGATAGAGGCATAAATTTAAAAAAATTCGGTTTTTGTGGGTTATATTTTCTTCCCCCCAATAATATAGCACAAATGTAGTTACAGACATTGCTTTAAAACTTGTATGAGGCTCTGTTTCAATAAAACTTTATTTATATAAACAAGCTGTGGATGAATTTGGCTTGGGTGCTACTTTCCCTACCCCTTCCTAACTTTAAAGCACGTCGATGTAGCATATGAATGAAAATGATTTCTGCTGGGAGGACTATTTGTATGTGAAATGTCTCTGTATTTAGCAACCATAAATGTAGCAAATGACGGCTGCTAGAGTTATTTCCTTTGCCATGAAACAGTGTTAATTCTCACTTTGCCACAAGTGTTGTTTATTGGTTGGTTTAGTAAATGACAATGTTTTTATGTCACTATTGATCTCAATATTTTTCTCTCTTTTCCCCCACCTACTCTCCTCTCTGGCTGGGACCATATTTCTGGATGACTTGGCTCTCACAACCCTGCTCATTCTGCCCTGTTAAAACAGGTAAGGCTTGTCTTTCACTTTGAATTATGATTCTCCCAGTGCTACATAAGGTTTCTCTTTGAATTTAACTATTCAAGGGAATCGCATAACATAATTCACCTCTAAGTTAAATCACTTTCAGCTACAATAGTTATCAGTAGTCTCCGTGGTAATATGTATGTTCTGTAGGAACAGCCTCTTACATTGTTTTGTGAGTTACAGTTTGTTCTTAACATACGAGGTCAGATTTTACTGTCTTCAGTTTGCATTCTCAGATTCGATATAAGACTATCACAAACCTATCTGTGCCTTGTGATTATTTATGTTCAAAAGAGTTTTTTTAAAAACCTTTTTTCATATGAGGAATGTTGGGAAAAGATTTTTCCAAATGTCACAGCCCTGGGGAGTGTGCTGTTGTGCCCCATGAAGCCAGGAGGGTGACTGACTGTACTGGAGATACTTACTTCAAATTTGTCTTGAGACTTTCTTATGGCCCAGTTGTAGGCTTGTTCATTTTGCAATCCATAGGGACATGTAAAGAAAACGTATATAAGCATCTATAAGTCTCTTCCTTTTGCATTCCATTGTGTGTGGGAAACAAAAACCCATATTTTAAGGTTTTATTTTTTACTCTTAATTTAAACATCAACAATTACATCCCTCTGAACCTGCCAAAGGCAGTTCATGTTCTCCTGCCCCTCTGATGGTGGGTGATTCCATGGGAAATCTGCTGCAGGCATCCTGTGGTCAGATGAACACAGACAGAGACTTTCCCACCCTCCTCAGGAAGCACTCTGTGCCTCCATCTTTCCTGTCTTACAGGAAGACAGCATCCCTTGAGACTGGTCCCTCAGCCCCTCTCCCTCAGCCCAACTGACCCCTTTACCTTAATCTCCTTTCCTTGTCTTTCTAATTTCAACCACTGACCTTGCTCTTTTTATCCATGTCTGCTCCATCTTCCATCCTCCCCAGGACCCTGGGACCATAGTCTGTGGGCCTTCCTGTGCACTGACAATATTTTCTTTGTCAATAGGCCTTCAACAGCAGTCTGCAGACATCACCAGGCTTCCTTAGGCCTGAGAGACATTAAGTTTCCTTCCATCTCATTCCTTTTTCTTTGTCAAGACTGTCTTTTAAAGAGTGACTGTGCCCACCTTCATCTTTCCCTCCAGTTAGGAATTTTATAGATCATCCCCCACTGTGCCCCCCTCCCCGTAACACTTGTAACTCAGGTAACACTGATTTTCCCTTCCCTCATCCTGCTCCTGTTTGCCTACTCTTTCTGATTAGCTATCTCTTCACATTTTCTTTCATTACATTTCCATTCTTTACGTTTCCCCAGATGTAGGTTTTCTTAGAAGCCCTGGTTTGGCTATTTAGGTGTTTCTTTTATAAATGTCCCCTGCTGCTCCTCACACCTCTGTCCTCATGGCTTCAGGGTGTCCATGTGGGTAAGCACCATGTCTGTCCTCAGCTCTCTTCTCACAGATGCAGCCCACATTACTCTGCCTCCCCCATGGCATGCCATTAAAGTTGAATATTCTCCAATGAGCATCGCCATCTTACCTTCTCTCCCTTGTTACCTGTCCTTGTCTCTTCCTCAACTGTCACATCTGTCACCTTGCGAGGTCCTCACTCACACCTCTGCCCTTCCTTTTCCACAGCCCCTTCATCATCTCGTTTGCTCCCTGAAGGAGCTCAGCTCACTTTCTCCTAAGCACCCTCTGACCTGTTGCTAACGTCTTAAGTGGAGTTACTGCTGCCACTCACTCGCTTTAAAAGTCTTCATTGATCCCTGGTTATATTAATAACTGGTGCCCTGTATACAGCAAGTGCTCAATAAAAGTCAGCTATCCCCCCCTCTTCTTCTTCTTTCTAGTCATCTTTTGTAGTCTCAACCTTATCTTAGCATTAAAAATCCTCTGGGATCTGGTCCAACCTCTTTTCTGTTGTATTTTCTACCAGTAGAAATAAAACAGGAACCCTGGAAACTGCAGGGGACTCCGCCCAGGGTAAGAAGTAGGGACCATTTGGAGATGAGGCTGGCAGGGACCTGGAAGACAGTCCAAGGAAGTGGTTTTCCTTGGGGTTCCGATTTTATTTTGTAACAGGGAGCACTATAGATTGTTGGCCAAGCAGTAGAGACCCTACTTTTCCTAATTTATACTGTCCCCTATCCATGTGTTCCTGTTGAGGCCTGATTCTAAGTGAGTTTGAACCTCTCTTTCTCTCTCTCTCTCTCTCTCTCTCTCTCTCTCTCTCTCTCTCTCTCTCTCCTTCCCCATCTCTCCCTCTCTCCTTCTTGCTCTCGCTCTGTGTGTGTGTGTGGGGTGTGTGTGGTGTGTGTGTGTGTCTCATTTATTCACTTTACATCCAACTCACTTCCCCCCTCCAGGTCATCCCCTCCCACAATCCTTCCCCCATCTCTCCCCTTGTTCTCTGAGTGGGTGGGGGCTCCTCATTATCCCCCCACCCTGGCATATCAAGTCTGCAAGACTAGATGCATCCTGTCCCACTGAGGCCAGACAAAGCAGCCCAGCTAGAAGAATATATCCCAAGTACAGGCAACAGCTTTTGGAATAGCCTCTGCTCCAGTTGTTCAGGATCCACATGAAGATCAAGCTGTGCATCTGTTACATATGAGCAGAGAGGCCTAGGTCCAGCCTGTGTGTGTTTTTTAGTTGGTGGTTTGGTCTCTGAGAACCCCAAGGGTTCAGGTTAGATGACCCTGTTGGTCTTCCTGTGGGAACTCCCATCACTTTAAAGAAGAGGCTTCCAAGTCTCTACATTGCTGTCTCCAAATCTCTTGATCTTGTGCATGTCTCCTGTGTCTATGGCATATGTCGCACCCATCATCCTTCAGGGCCTGTGTCTATCAGATCTGCTTGTCCTTGCAGGCCCACAGCGTGATGCTGTCAGCTTACACATGATCAGAAGGGCTTAAATTTAACCTGGATGTTTTGAGTATTTACCTTGTTGTAGTAAAATTTCACAGTAGTTTATTCAGGATCACTGTTTTTAGTGATATTTTCATATTATATTTAACCTTGGCAGGATCTACCTAAAGCCAATAAAACCTGTTTAGCTAGAGGAAACAAGACTTGCTGGCTCCTTTTAAAATCAATGAATACAGGGTAGGAAGAAAATTGTTTCCTTTCTCCCTGTTCTCTTCCTTCTCTTTCCATATCAGCCCGTTGAAGCAACTTTGGACCTGTAACCCCTTCAAAAACTGTTCACACATCACAATTGCTTTGCCAGGTTTTACTTAACTCTTCAAGGAGAATAAGAAAGCAATTTAAAAAATAGCATTAAACAATTTTAAAGTTTGTTTCACTGTACTTGTATATTTCCAGTTCTTACACATATTCACACGCATACACATACACATATAGAGAAAAACTCCTACACATTCATACAGACACACCCACACACATATAAACACTCACACAGATTCATACACAGACATACCTACATACTTACACATATAAACACTCAAATACATTCATACACAGACACACACACATATAGATAAACACTCGTATACATCATACAGAGACACACTCACACATTCAAAGTCACACATAGTCACACACACAATTACAGTCACACAGACACATACACACTCACAGTTATACAGTCACACACAGAGATGCATACTTATTCATACACAATTACACACATACTCAGACACAAAGAGTCACACATACAGACTCACAGTCACACATACAGACTCACACACACACAGTCACACATACAGACTCACACTCACACACAGTCACACATACAGACTCACACACAAAGTCACACATACAGACTCACACACAAACACAGTCACACATACAGACTCACACACACAGTCACTTATATAGACTCACACATACTCTCTGACACACACAGGTCAATTTTTGAACTAAACATCTCCTGCTTTTAATGTACTCTTTAAATGTCTAAATGCTTCTTTGAAATGAAGATGCGAGCTTGGTTTTGCCGTGAGCATTATCCTAGGACAAGGAGGAAAGCACGTTTTACTTGGCCAGGAAGAACCCCAGCCTTGGGCAGGCTCCCTCTGACTCCACACCTTCCTGGGCTGTGGGAAAATATGGCTGCCTTCCAGAGCCTTGCTTGTTGCTGGAGAGACAGAGAAACCCTTAAAGGTGTGGCAGGGGCTCTGGAGCAGGTGTCAGAAGTTGGGAAGGTGAGGCACCTGCTGGGAACATGGCAGTAGTGCAAGAAGGCAGCACACACAGGCTTGGAGGCCCAGGAGATGCTGTTCCTTCAAGGCTGTCCTTCCTGAAAGAGCCTCATGGGAGCCATTTTTGAGTAGCTGCCGTGGAACCATGTGGAATGAGACTACAGGATGCAAGACAGGAGCTCACCCTGGAGCCAGCTCCGAGGCTCAGAGACGCCATCATGCATTATTTATACCTCCTGACAAAACATACCACAAACAAATTTAATGGATAGATAATATTTCTTTCTTTTGTTCACTCTTGATTGGGTCCAGCTACATAAAATTCCTTTATTTTATTTCATCCTATCTGCTAAACTAGGCCAGGGTGTCATAGAAACAGAGTCTTCTTTCCCCTTTGAGATGAGCGAAGTGTCCAACTCAAAGAAATTTTTTTGAATAAGAGGATTATTTCTTTTTAATTGGCTTTTTAACTGTGTTACGTTCTTTGAGAATCAGCTCTGGGGGAACGTTAGAACTCCTGTCATTTAAAGTTCTGAGGTAAGATGACTGCAACTACAAAGCTGAAGGTGAATTTCTTTTAAAAGGTGAACTATAGCATGTTCCTCCATCCCTAATAGTGGCATTTAGAGAAAGTAATCTGAGAGAGAGGCCATCTTTTGATAATTATTTGTCAGTGGCTGCATGTTGGGCTATGCTAATGTGAAGACTAGAAAGTATAGTAATGGTATTATTTAGGACTCAGTAGATGCCAGGTGCTGGTTAAGCCTCTTGCTTACTAGACTCATTTTATCCAGTCCCAAAGGATTGATATTAATAGTACCTCATGTCACAATGGAAGACTCAGAGAGTAAACAGCTCAGGGAACTTGCTGGTAACAGAGGAGGCCTGCTTTGAACACAGTTAGTTGAGTGCAGGAGCCCAAAGTCTCTGCTGTTAAGCTCTCCTGCCTCCTCTCTTCTACTGGTGGGATCAAAACACAGCTGGGGGAAGGCGCACAGGGCCTTCAACTTCTGCATAGTGTTTATAGATACCTCAGTTGCCCAAAACTAGAACTTGCTCTTGCAGCAAGAGACGAACAGGAAATAGCTATTTTCAACAGCAAGATCAAAGATCCTGAATGGGAAAATACATGCTTAGCCTCTTAACTGTTTTCATAGTTACAGCATAGCAGGCAGATAGATAGACAGACAGACAGACAGACAGATAGATAGATAGGATGAGAGGTAACAACAAATGTAGATAAGGAAATAGTATGGAAAGGAAGGGGAAGAAAAGGAAGAAAAGAAAGATGGGTAATGAGTGAATGGATAAATAGGAAGAAAAATAAAGGAAGAAAAGAAAAAGGGTAGGTAGTAGATAGACAGACAGACAGATAGATAGAGATAGACAGACAACTTGGTAAATAGGTGTATGGGGAAGGAAGGAAAGGGATTAAAAAGTAGGAACAAAGAAAAGAAATCAGAAGGGTAGTGATTGGATGGATAGATAGTAGCTATATGGATGACCAGTACATGAACATTCATACATGAACAATGATGTGGTTGAACATATGTCTTTTAAGTACTGTAATTGTCACACATAATGGTTTTTATGTGGCCAGCAAGGAGGTATCTAGATGTTCAAGAGACAAGGGACTTTATACTCCTGGTTCTTTTTCTGAAACATACAAGTTTCTATAAAATTGAAAATCTAGAATTAACTACTTTTTCACTGTACAAAATTCTATGTAAATAATAGACAAGCAAAATGAATCCTATTTTTTTATTATATTCCATTATGTATTCAACATTCACTTTCTTGAGGGAATTCCAGCCAAAGAAAATCACTAGGAAAGTTATAACTACACTTAAAACTAAAATTAATATTACACTTAAAATAACTTATTTAAAAATAATCTTAAGATTATAGCCCAGTCTTCACACAAGTATTAGTGAAAAGAGTCTTAAATATTAGTAATGTTTTGGGCCTAACCCAGAAGTCATCGACAAATGTAACCTCTGCTTCCCAAGACAGTTGGGAGCATGTGCCTGTAGATTGTGATATTGTCAAGTGAGTTCGTCTGAGTTTCACAAAAGCAACAGGTTAATGACAAAGAAAGGCATCTCATAGAGATGTCCAAGGGTCTGCTTTTCATTCGGTGCAGAAGGATGGTTCTTTTCCGTTCGTTCTTTGAAGCACTCTTGGGAAGATCAAAGTGGAGTGCGTGGAAGACTGGGTCTCTATATTCTTATTATGTCACTTCCTCTTCATTCCATACAGTTTTATGTCACAATGTATAAACATAAGTCACACTAATCTCAGAACCCAGTGACCATGTGTAGGGGTCTTTGTGAACACCCAAAGGGATGTGCTGTATTTCTGTTTAAGGTTATATCCATTTGGTTTGGGGGTGGGTGGGTTAGGATTAGTGTCCAGAGTCAGACTGAATTCCTTTGTGGAATAACTGGATTTCAAAGCGTAAAGCATTCCATTCACCAAGAATTTCCCGTGTGCTTCATTAACCTTGAGAAGCTGAGAACTTTGAATTGGCAGCATCTTTCTTTTCATAATCTATTAGTTATTTGGATAAGTTTTTAATTCATTTAACTTTGGATTAAATTTAAAGATAATATTAGCATGAGTTAATTATTTTTCCTTTTAAGCTGCAGCATTAATATATGTAAAATAAAAGATGGTAATAAATATATTCAAGTCTTTTATGTCTAGCTGTAACCCCCTGTGTTAGCTAACTTTGGTTGTCAACTTGAAAAACCTGGGAAGAGGAAATCTTGGTTGGATAATTGCCTCCATGAGATTGGCCGGTGAGTGTATCTCTGGAGGTGTTGATATAGCAGACCCAGCCTACTGTAGGTGCTGTCAGCCCTAGGCAGGTAGGTACGAGCTGCTTAAGAAGGTAGCTTAGCAAGCCAGAGGTAACAAGTCAGCAAGCATGGTTCCTTCATGGTTCCTACTTCAAGCTCCTGCCCTGAGTTCATGGCTTAGCTTCCCTTGGTGATGGACAGTAGCATGTAGGGTGAAAGAAGTCCTTTGTTCCCCACGTGCTTTCAGTCATGCTGCTTATCACAGCAACAGAAGACAAACTAGGATGCAACCGATAATTTATTTTTATTATTAAAAGTAATATATGCTTTTTGTAGAAAAATTTGCAAATGTAGATAAAAGAAGAAAATAAAAATGAACAATAAATCTAAGAATAAATAGCTTTAGCACTTTGGTGTCTAGTTTTTCCTTTTTTCTGCACTTGAAGTCACATGTCTCATAAGTCATTCTTTTAAAAAACATTTTTTTATTTATTTATCTTTATGTGCATGAGTTCTTTGCCTGGACACTTGTATGTATGCCGTGTATGTGTCTGGCATCTATGAGTGTCAAAAGAGGGTGTTGCGTTCCAGCAATTGGAGCTGTGGACAGTTGTGATGGATACTGGGAACCAAATCTGGGTCCTCTGCAAGTGTAGCTAGTTCTCTTAACATCTCAGCAAACTTTCCAGCACCTATAATCATTATTTATCATAGTACACATTTTCATGTGTTCTTTGTGATGTGTCTGTTATTTTGTACTTTTTACCACTTTACCTTTAGCATCTGAAGACAACTACAGAATATCAAATCATATATTCAACTACTTATTAGTGAATATAATTTACTTCGAAAATTTCTCCCTCTGAACATCACAAATGAAGATCTTTGCTGTTTTCTATACTAATTTTCTTAATATAAATTGATTCCTTTAGATGGAATAGCTACATCTAAAGGTGTAAACAAAGGTCTTTGAGACTTTTGATACCTATTACAAATTGTTATCCTGAAGGGTAGTACAAATGTGGACAAATGTGGGTTGAGTTTATCACCTTGGGGACACAATCCTCCTAAGTCTCTGAGAACTGGTAGGTCTCTATAGCAGCAAGGTGCACGCTTTGATGAAAGGTCTTATGAGTTTTCTTCTTGGAAGGACATTCGATTCAATAACATGGGGATTTCATTTGGGACTGAGTCTGTGCAGGCAGTAAGTTGTTTACCTGACGGTAATCGAATCCAGCCCTTGGTTGAATTGGATGTGCTGGTGGTACCTACCTGAGGGAATTGTTGCAACTGGAGTCAATAAAGCAATTTCAAATGGAAGGAAACCTGCACTTCCTTTTAAAAGAATAAATAGGCAAAGGACTTTTCCTTTGAAACCCTGCTAATTAAGATGGAGTTTGAAGGACCCTCGTTCTGTGGGAAACAGATTTGGTATGTCTTGAAGTCTTCTTTAATGAAATGTGAGCTGAATTTCCATCTTGCACTTAATCTGAACGGAGTTTTGCAGTGGTGCCCATCCCCATCACCCAGAGAACTGGGCCCTCACTGAATTCTGGGTAGATAGATGGAGAAGCCATGAGCAGTTAGCTGGGGAAGATCAAATCATTCCCTAAAAATGCATGCGTTAGAATGGTCTTATTGTATTTTCTTGCCTTACAATAACGGAAGGAATATTTTACTTGTTTCCTGATTTAAAGAAAGATCCATAAAATCTGTCTCTATTAAATATCTTGTTTTCTGGAATTATATGCACTGTGAATAACAGTGTTGCTGACCCAGCTCTCCCTAACCCACGTTTCCTGTAACTGCCATGAAAGCGGCATTGCTAGTAATGATTCGATTAGTCCCAGTCTCCATTCACACATCAGGGTTTCCCACAAGTACCTTGAGTTTTCAGTTCCTATAAGGAAATGTCACAAACTGGAGGCACAATAAAGACAAGAACTTATTTGGAGTTCTCAAGACTGACCAGGATCATGGTACTGGTGATCTGTAGAAGACTGTTGCTGTGTCACAGTGTGGTAGGAAGGTAAAGAAGATATGTGTGAGAGAGAAACAGGGCTCACTCCTGAGACCTCGATCCATTTGAAAAAGCATAACTTGCCCGACCCAGTCACCTCTTATTGGTTGTACCTATTAATAAAGTTGCAATGGCAGTTAATCTCAAGATGAAGTTAAGACAGGACACATAAGCCTTAGCATCCCTCCATGCAATCCAGAGTCCCTCCCTGCAAAGCATCCTTTGGATCCCCACCCCATTGCTCTCTTGGCTCTTGCTCAAGCCCATAGATCTAGGCTGGGCATGAATATACGTAGCCTTCAGTATTTGAGTATCCATTGCTTCCAACCTCAAGTCATGGTGGGGAAGCCTGGCCATCTACCACTTTAGAATAAGTTTGGTTGCTGTGAGTACCCCAGGCTTCTAAGTGCAGAGACATCTAACAGACTTCCCCCTTCACGCTCTAACATCCCCCAGCTATGTTCAGAGATGTCTGGTTCAGGATCCAAGCTAGAATCAGTGAATCACTGCCTCTGTACAAGATAGGCAGTTTGTGGGTGAGGTCAGAGGAATAAAAGTGTTGTAACCAGTCTTACATGAAGACTGCTCTCACCCCTACAAGTCTTTGCCCATTCTCTTGTTAAACTTGTTGATACTTCATTGAGTTCAGTATCAGTCAGTTTAGCCTGGAGAATTCGCAGGCTAAACTGAAAAGTCCCACCTCAGTGTTACAACCCTTTACCTGCTGCACAAACCATCACCTGCTTCTGCCTTTGAGGAAGGACACTTTGCCACGTGAATCCTTGGGATGTTATTGGGGCGCCATGGAAACCCTAAAATCTAAGAGTAGACATGGGTATATCTCAGAGACCACTCAATTTAAGATTTCTGGAAAATATTTTCTTTACTGTGTGAACTAAAGAGAGGCCAGGTGGGCCCTCTTCACCTGGGGTCTTTATTTTGGCCTCCTTGGCATTTTAGAAGACCAAGATGGCTTGGCCTTTAAGCCTTTAAAGATCCTAATATGTATGGTTTCGGTGGAGCATCTGATTTATGGGACTGGAGCTGTTGCTCTGTGGCAAAGTACCTACCTCAAATCCGTAACACCTCGGTTCCATCTCCAGTACTGCCATTTAATAATAAGGAAAAAAGTCACTGTGGTTGCCTTCATGTATTGCCTTCTTTCTACAGCATTTATGGCCTTCTCCCTGACTGTTGCAATTACTTCAGGGTCAAAGAGAAAAAAGAGAATCAATCAAAAAGGAAACAAAACATTTATGAAAAGGACTAGGTGCTTGAAAAGTCAGAATACAGGAAATCCTTGAAACAAATTATAGCTTTAAGCAAGAGCTGTCTCCTTGGCCATTTTCAGGGTTGATTTGTGTGGAGCATGGCAGGCCCCATCATGACTTACTTTATCATGTTTATCAGAGCCCACAGGAGCGCCTCTAAACAGTGCTGATATATTAAGCACATTCTTTATGTTTTAAAGTGTCTTAAAATATTTTTTGACTTGCCTTATTTTCATAAATTTTGCTTTCTCTAAAGAAAGTTGCAACATCTCTCACTTTCTAAACATTGTTTTTTATAAGGTTCATATTTTCCTTAGTGTATTGTTGCCTATAAATTATTGAGATATATTAAATAAAGCTGTGCCTCCTAGGCCCCAAACACCCTGTAAAATGGATGAAAAAAATCAATGATTTAGGAAGATTTTAGCAATCTGAAGAGTCAGTGACAAAAATAGTAATACTGAGAGAAATACAGAAGTGGAAAATAGTGTTTTAGATTTAGGGTTCAGTCCTCAAACCCAAATTATAGATTATAGACATTTTTATCAATTGCAGAATTCTATAGTAATAGGAAGTTATTTCCAAAGAGAGAAAGGTAGTCTACTATTATAAAAATACAGTTTTACATGTAAAAATGTCTCTACACTAACACTCTTATTGTCCTCAGTCTGGTCCTTGCTGTGTTAGCTATGGAGCCTTTCTGCTAAAGACTGCTAAACTAAGATCTGTGTTTGGTAAACAATCTCTAAGACAGCCCCTGGGATCTCCACGTTTTGGAAAGATGGATGGCATATTTCTCTACAATATAGAACACACAGTGAAGGTGATGGGCTATCCATTCCTCTTTCTTTTATCTATATTTTGTTTTTGAAGTAAGGCCTCATATTGTAGCAGGGACTGGCCTTGAACTCAGGGCAACCTTCTTTGCCTCAGCCTCTCTAATGCTGGGATTACAGGCACTTGCCACCATACCTGGCTATTCTGTAATCACATCATATAAAGCTGATGTTTTTCTTGCTAGAAATTTGCCCCTTCCTCTTTTACTCTCTTTTATGCTGTGGTAAGGGCCTGTGGTTAGTGTCCAGCTGAGAGCCACTGAAACCCTTGGGCTGACAGCCCACAAGGAAAAAATAAATGCTATCAGTACCTTCCTGAATTCCAGAGCAGGCCCTTTCCCAGTCGAGATGCAGGTAAGTGAAAGACAGTGCTTTCACGGGGGGCAGGGAGCTTTGATCCCCTGAACCAGAAGACTTCGCTAAGCTGTGCTTAATCTACTGACCCACAAAGGCTTAAGATTATAAATATGTGTCACGTTAAGCCACTGAGTTATAATATTGCTATTAAACATAGTAATGGGGAAGTAACATGTGTGTTTATAGAGTCATTAGTCACTCTGTCATTAATTGTTCTTAGTGTTATAATATATAATATAGCTTCATGTTGGGTGCTGGAGAAAGAAAGAACAAGTCCTTTAAGTTATGTGACTATTAGTGTTGTGAGGTGCTGGGAAGATGGTGATAGAGTTAGCCCAAATCTCCCAAAACTCGGAACCTCGACCTCGCCTGCAGGTGAGAATAATGAAGACCCTATGTCTTTGGAAGCAGCAATCTTGATAAACCCAAACAACTGAAAGCCAACTTGAGAGGTACGAGAGGCATCAGAAGAGCAGCACGGGACCGGACAGGCAAGCAAGGGACTGGAACGGCCAAGAAGGATGGTGAAGCTCGATAGTCATGAGGATCAGATGGGTGGATTAAAGAAGGCTAGTGTGGGTTTAAAGAAGGGGGGGGATTATGAGAAGAGCTTAAATAAGATTGAAATGACACATTGTATTTAATCCAACCACTCCGGCACCTGAGGTCTTTGTTTGGATTCTGGCCACTTGGGAGCTTTTGTGAGCCCACTAAAAGCTGACTACTCCCTAAATCTATGCCTTATGTTAAACAGTGGAAATAATGTAAAATGAGAGGGCAACCCCAACCCAACAGAAACTAAGAATTAGCTGAAATTTTGCACAGAGAGGGTGAGCAAATGCAATTGTGTGCTTGTGGACTTGAGTGCCTAGGGGACATTCAAGGTGAGGACACTCAGTGAGCTGTTGGCCATGTTGTTCATTAAAGGAACAGCTTCCCTATCGTTTACCCATTTTACTGCCCTCTAGTGTAGAGGACGAGGGACAAGCTGTATGTTATAGTTAGGATTGCCATTGCTGTGATGAAACACCATGACCAAAGCAACTCGGAGAGGAAAGGGGTTTTTCTGCTTGCACTTCTACATCACTATTTATCTTTGAAAGAAGTCAGGACAGGAACTATGCAGAGGCCATGGAGAGAATGTCGCTTACTAGCTTGCTCCTTATGACTAACATGTTCACTCTGCTTTCCTATAGTACCCATGACCACTAGCTTAGAGGTGACAACACCCACAATGGGATGAGCCCTCCTCCATCAGTTACTATTTAAGAAAATGTTCTACAGGCTTATAGACACATGACATAACACATGCTGATTAGTAATCATTTTTATTGGAAACAAAGAACACACAAGATTTGATGGTTAGTATCGATCATCCACGTGATAGGATCTTAAATCGTCTGGGAGAGTTGAGACATGCAACTCTGGGTATGTCTATGATGGAGTTTCTGAACTGGGTTAATTGAGTTGAGAAATCTCACCCTAAATGTTGGTGGCACTGTCACATGTGCTGGACTGGATCAAAAGGAGAGGGCAAGCTGAACAACAAAATCCATCATTCATCTCCTCAACTGAGGACACTATGGGTCTAGTTGCCTCCCCTACTACTGCTATGTCTACATGTCATGATGGACTGTACCCTCGGACTGTGAGCCAAATAAAACCTTTCTTCCTAAGGTTGTTTTGTTGGATGTTTTCTAGTAGCAACAAAGATGACACCCAGGTCACTCATTCCTCACCAGAATGCGACAAAAGTTCGTGCTGATAGGAGATAGAAGTAATGAACAAGGGCTATTATGAAACACGGAATAGCATTTGAGGGTCTAGCAGTCACCGTATTGATGTAGACAAGTTGAGTACTCTCATGATTTAATTATCCCTGGCTTGAGAGCATTTGTCTCCAAGTCTTATTGATCTTGGCCGCTTCATTGTGAAGGAACTTCGGAAACATTTTCACACAAGTTCTATGGGAGATTGTTATGATTTTCTGAGCGTATCCTGTCTGCTTGATTTTTTTTTTTTTTTTTTACAATGCCATGATGGTGGATTCCAGGGCATACCTGAACATTGACTCTCTTTTGACTTCCTAGATTACTTTAGGATATTTCCTGGATGCATGTGGATAGTGCAGCCATCTTTACTTTAATGACTTAATGCAGTTCCCTAAGATACTATGTGTACATTTCTTTCCAGTTGTATGCATTTTGGGCAATAACTCAGGTTCAGTCTATAGTCTTAAAGGTTAATTTATAAAGATTCTGTGAGCTTGTAAAAAAGAAATCAATTTATTCATAGCTCTGAAAAAGTTATGTTATTCCTTATGGGGTGTAAAATGAGAGACATTCGGGTCTCCCTTCTCTCCCTATCCCAAAGCTGAATTTCAGCTTTTCAGTTGCAAGTTTTATTGTTTGAAATTTCTGTACATAAATGCCCATGTATGAAAACAGACCATATATTTATGTCTTTTGTATTTCATTGCTTCAGCGTGCCCCAGTATCTTTACTGAGCATACAGTTTTAGCTGCCATTAGTCATTTCCCAGAGCTGTGGGAGAGTCTACACGGTGTAGCCCAAGGTGTTGGGAGAAGATGGAATAATAAAGAACAGCAGCAGAGTGTAGCAGAAGCTCCTTAAGCATGTGTTAGTTTATTTTAGCCATTTCAGTGTTTAGAAAATGTCTAAACATCATGTTGTATGTGTTAAACACATATAACTTTATATGTCAATTAAAATAAATTAGTATCTCTCCTTTTAGCAAGTTTTAAGAGCATAATGAAGTGCTATGATGAGAAACACTATGTGTAGTTGGCTCTTTTTGGCCAGCTGAAATTTCCCAGCATCCCTCTGTCTCTCTCCCTTCCTCAATCCCTGAAAACTTGTCATTTCCCTCAGTGCCCAGGAGCGAGATCCTGCCGACCTTTCAGCATTTGTCTTTCTATGCTTGGCAATATTCATATAGTGCAATGTTCTCTAGAATCATCAACGTCTCAAAAGTCAGGGGCAGTTCTCATTGCCCGAGACTTCTAGCCACTTCCTTGTGTCCAACTGGGTGCTGCCTGCTGTTAATACTGACCTGAATCTGCTCGGTGCCTATGGCTAGCCTAGCCCTGCAGGTGTTGGCAAGCTTCCTACTGAGAAATCTTCATCTCCAGAAGCCTGACCTTGATGTTCTTCTCATGAGCTCAGGTCAGCTCTAGGTGCTGTACTCACTCAACAACTCAATCTGAGGACACACACGGTTCATGTTGCTGATGCTATGGGTGTTCTTCTGATGGGATGCTTCTTCACAAGATGATGGTGCTCGTGATGCTGAGAGTTCACAGGCCACATCTCTGGTGTGACTTACATGGAGAGTCATACATTCTCCACGGCTCCCAGGGACCAGTCACACCTGAAGTACCATTTAGCTACATTGTGAAGACTTCCCTCCACTGAGAGAGTCTTTGTTCTACAGTCATGATGCTTGGGTCCATCCCAACCCTACCAACCCTAATAGGTATAATATAATAATAGGAAAGTACAATCCAAACCAAGTTCAGACTAAGCGGAGTCAGAGTGATCTCTCAGAGCACCAGAATATGTTAGAACAACTGATTGGCATTAACACAAATTCAATACACAGAAAATAAAATTTTTAATATATTACTAATATCTCAGTTGAACATTTTGGAAGAAAAACAATGGAAGTTTCTTTGCCAAATGTGGTCATATTTTTCTTATGAATGACAGAAGATATTTCTGACCATGTTACTAAAGATTTATATGGACAGATTCTGCAAGTATTGAGAGAGCTCCAGTCAACTGGAGAAATTGACATTATGTTCTGTGGGAACCCTGACTACCTTCCATTAAATGGCATGGATAATGCCCAATGACTGACATCCTAATGGAGTATGAAGAAGGGGAAGTCACAGTCCACACATCACTGTTCCCTCTTCTTTCTCACTGTGATAACTGTTGTTAGCCCGTTCACACATCTCAAAGTGTTTGGTGATTATGTGTATTTAAAAATCAGGTTCTGAGTACATTTATGCAGTAGTAACTTAGCTGTTTAATCTTTTAAAGAGACATACATGTAGTAAACCAATGCACATAAATTAGTGCTTAGCTTTCAGCTAAATGGCAAATGGGTAACACTGATAGTATAAATATAAACAAAAATTTACAGTAGTATATATTTTCTTCTTGACACTTTTTCACCATTTTGAGTTTTGATTCTCCAGTTGTAACAACGTTTTTGTGTTTCAGGTTCCATTGTGAACAGTAAAATACATCATTTTATTTAATTCTTCTGTAATTCTCTGCAGTTCATATCATTGTTGTCTCTGTTTTAGATGAGACTCAGGCCCTTTCACTCCCAACAGATACAGCTGAACCAATTCCAAATAACAGACACATTGATCATCAGTCTAATGCAAATGACGTAATAGTTTTTAACAACTGACATACTTGAACCAGAAAACTTTAGAATGTTTTTTTAAAAATCTAGAGATTAAAATAAATTCAATGTTTAACATAAATAAAGATGGCTGCTGAGAGAAACATTTATAGGTAAGTGAAGATACATAGGTTAGTGGATATACATATACTTCTTCATCTTGTCAGATGAGAGAGATTAAAGGTACAATACTCCAGTAGTGTTGATCACACTGGTACCCATATCCTACCTTCTAATGTTACTCTTCCATATAAAAAGCTACGTATTCTTGGAGCTTTGGCTGATTTTGGACCCCTGGGCTGCATTCACTTTATCTCTACTGTGGGAAGATGAAAGAAAAGAGCAGTTCTGCTGTCCAGAGCACTTCCAGGCATTCCCTCAGACCAGTGATTGAGGACTACATGGCAAGTTAATGAGGAAGGAAGTGGGTTGAACTGGAAAGGATCTGAGGATAGCAGCACTTGTGTTGGTTACTTTTATAAATTATTTTTGTGGCAAAATTCTTGACAGGCTGTGACTTAGGAGAGGAAGGATTTAAAATAGTTCACAGTTTGAAGAGACAGTCCATCACAGTGGGGAAGAGCATGGCGGTGACCACAGTGCTCAGCTGTGCTGTCAGGAGTGTGTGCTTGCCAGTTTGCTGTGAACCAGACAGTAGGAAAGGAAGGTTGGCACATCTCAGGCCTACTCTTTCTCTCCTTTACAGTCAGTCTGGGCCCTTCACTGATGTAATGTCGTCTTTCTCATTCAGAAAATCACCTCCCACCTTTGTTAGTGTGTTACCTGGAAATACTCTCATGGATGAGTTCAGAGGTGTGTCTCCCTTGTGATTTTTAAACCCAGTCAAGTGGACAATGAAAATTAACTAGCACAGCACATCGCCTGTGGGATTTCCCTACTCTGTAACCCCAGTCTAATCATGAGGAAAACAAAGACAAATTCTAAGAGGGAGGCATCTCATGAGAGACCTACACTTGCTCTTCACAGCTTCTGGGACCTTTAGAATAAGCAACGCCTGAGAAACTGTCACATTTGGGTGGAGTCTCAGGAGACATGATGTTGAGATGGAATGGAGTCTGTGGTGTTCTGGGTAGGATCCAGATGAGTACAAAGAGAATCTGAATAAATGATGCACTTTAGTTCACGAGAGTATGGAAATATTGGCTCATTGCACACAGCCAATATGCCACACTTGAAAGCAGGATGTTAACACTTTGTGAGTTGATAGGATATACAGAAACACTATATTTTCTCATCTAAATGGTTTCTGAATTAAAGTCTTTTAATTAAAAATAAAGTGTATGTTTGCATTTTCAGTATGATTCATGAGAGCACAATTTGCTTTGTTCTTGAGCCTTCATTTAGATAATGTATCTGTCTCATTTATCCAATGAGTATAGTAGGTGTGAATTCATTTAATTGAGGACTGTCAGATAAGTAATTTTCATAGAAGGAATGCATGCCAAGATCCCTTCGAACCCTCGCAACTAAGAAGATGAATAGTTCAAGAGGAAAAATCTACAGGGAAGAAGTCGTTCTGTAATTTAATTTTAATTTTGTAAAAAACCATAGAAAGGTATTAAGATTATTTATGAACAGCAATATATTTATTTTTTGTAATGGTTGTTTTAATGGATCTTAAATTAGCTTCTTGTCTTTCCTATTTTGCTTCCCTAATTATGTTGGGCCTTGCTATCATGTTCTATTAATTGGCCTCTATTGCATCCGTGTGGGACATAGGGGGGGGGCAGGGAGGCAAATGTTTTGCTTAAAGTCATTCAGCATCCAAAAGGAGGATCTCGGAGCTTGATTTCTGTGCTTTGTGCACCGTGACTATATTGATTGAATTTCAAACCACACGTCCTTTTATCAAGTTCTCTCATGTAGCTCTAACTTTCATTTCCTTTTAGGATTTTGGAGAGCAGATGTTACTATACACATGCATGGAGGATGAAAACTCGAGGCTCTTACAGTCTCTTTCTTTCTAGAATTAGGTGGGCAGAACCTGGGTACCAGCTTGTGTGTTTCCACTGGCACGTTGAGCAAATCTGTGCCATCTCTGAACTCTGCTTTCTGTTCACCAGTCAGAGATTCTTGGTGGGAAAGGCTGCCTTAGTGTAGAGGTTGAGTCACGTGAGCTGGTCTGTAAATGGTTTTCAGTAAATAGAATTCCGGTAATCGATAGCTACACAATGAAATAGCCAAATACATTTGTTGTAATATAGATGCTTTCTCTGAAACTCTCTTATTATTCTGTCTTTAAGACTCATCTGGGAGCCCAGGATCTGTTTTAAGGTTGTGACCATGCTTTTAAAAAAAGAAAAAAATGTGTCAAGTTTAGAAAAAAAACAAAAACAAAAACCAAACAAAATCCCACATACAGGCACTGATATTACCTCAAAAGCTGAAAACCACAGCACCCATTTAACAGCCTTCACTGACTGTGCCGCCTTTAGGACATGGTTTGTGTGAATCAGATTCTAAATTCATGGGCTCAAGTCAAAGACATTGATGTTTAAGGCCATCAGTGGAAAATTCTTCTCATTTGTCTCACAGACAGTGTGTCGTCATTATGCCATTTGACATTTGAGAATAGACATAAGTGCCTCACTATTCCATCACCTGTAACTAATACTGCGATTAGCTTCTTGCTCCTCTCTGCCCTGGGTGAGTTCAGCATTCCTCTGACTCTCAACTAAAGCTAAATTCTGTCCTGCAGAGCATGTACCCTGATATGCTACGAATGCCTCTGCTGGCCCATAAACTTGGAAAACGTGTTGAACAAATGCTTTCTTTTCCCAGAGCCTTTGAGTCCTTACAAGGTTAAGGTATTCTGTAACCTTTAAGGAGGCACTTTGTATGACATGTGTCAAATCACTTGAGCATGGCTTATTCTAAGTGGACAACAGTGTTAACAATCTTAGAGACATCTACTTGGATGATGGGACTGAGGGTTCTCCTTAAAGCCCAGTTCCTGTTGTTAAGGTGAGTGTGCTTATCCTTAGGGTAATGCTGAAAGTTAAAAAAAAAACAACATATAAAACAAATTGACATGGTGCCTGGCATCTGGGTGACTTAGTAAATGGTAGCTGGTGGCAATTGTTATTGTGGAGAATCTTAGAGTTGAAGAATGTGTGGAAATGTTGATCCCTAATTATATCAGTTGTTTATTCTGTTTTACAGACGAAGCCAAGGATAGGTTTCTGTGGTTGCTCACCTGTGTGTATGTGGGGGAGTGTGTGTTTGTGTGTGTGCACAATTTATGGGGGGGGTTGTGTGTTGTGGGACTATTTTAAAGCATGTATGATGGGGTGTAAACCCGAGGACGTTTGGTTTGGCATTCCTCAGGTAGTACCTTTTTTTTTTGTCGTTTTGTTTTTTTTCCCAAAACAACACAACAACACCACACACACACACACAACAAAACCAGATTTAACAATTAAATTAGGGGTGTTTTGGGGAAACCCGGGGTTTCCAATCTTTTTTTGCTTCCGCACTACCCATATATTTTTTTTCTTTTTCCCCTTTTTTGGGGGAAACAATTCCCCAATCAAACCCCCCCCCCCAACCCCCCCCCCCTTTTTTTGTATCCTTTTTCTTCCCAAATTTAAAATTTTTCCCCCCTTAACAAAACCCCTTTTTTCTTTTTCTGGGGTTTTTTTCCCCAATCTAAAGGGGTTTTTTTAATTTTAAAAAAAACATTCTTTTCCCCCCCTTTTTGGGGTCCTTTGATTTTTTTTTAAAAGGGGCCTCAGCGAGGAACTTGGGGCCCCAAAAGGCCCAAAATTGGCGGTTTAATTTTTGTAACATTTGATGGACCCCTAAAAAATTTCATATTCCTTTCCTGCGCCCCATCTTCCTTTGGGAGAAAATTTTTTTCCCCAAAAAAAAAGGGGGCCCGGGGTCCTTTTTTTTTTTTTGAATAAAATTTTTTTTTCCCCCCCCCCAAAATTTGGAAGGGGGCTTTTTTATTCATTAATTTTTCCCTTTTGTTCAAACCAAATCCTTCTCTTTGGAAAAGGGGGGAAAAGAAAAAGGGGGGTTTTCCGGTCCCATTTTCCTTTTTTCCCCGATCTTGGGTAAAAAAAATAAACACCGGGGGGAAGAGTAAAAACCCCGGGAAAAAACCCCCTTCCCAAAGCCCAAAAACTTTGGTTCCAAGGGCCCCAAAAAACAAACGGGGGGGTTTTGGGGGGGGGGGGATCAAAATAAACCTCCAATTTTACCTTAACTTTTCCCCCAAACCGGCCTTTACAGGGGGAAAAGGCCCCCCTTTTTCCCCAAGGGGCCAGGTAACAAAGGCATGGGCCCAAACCCCAAAAAAAAAAATCTTTTTTGGGGTTTTAAAGGGGTGGTGGGTTTTTTTTTCCCAAAAATTTGGGTTTTTTTTCTCGAGTTTTCCCCCAGGGGGTTTTTTAAAAAATTTTTTTTTCAGTCCTAAAAAATTTTTAAAGGGAGGGAAAAAAAGGGGGGTTTTCCCCTTCCCCAAAAAGGACCCTTTTAAAAATTTTAAAAAAAAAAGTTTCCGGGGAAATGGGGATTTTCCTTAAATTTAAACAAAAAACAAAAAATTGGCTTTTAAAAAAAAGGGGGGGGGAAGGGGGGGGGGGGGGGGGGGAACAGAAAAGCGTTTATTTTTTCCCCCCCCCAAAAAAAAAAAACCCCTTAAAAAATCCCCCCACCCCCGGGGTTTTAAAAAAGGGAAAAGGGGGAGGGGGGAAAAATTTTTTTTGGGGGGGAAAAGCTGGGAAAAAATCCAGGAGGGTTTTTAAATTTTGGGAAAAATTTTTTTGGGAAAAAAAAAGGGCAAACTTTTTTCCCGGGGGGGAATTAAAAAAAAAAAAGGGGAAACCCCAAAAAAAACATTTAAAAAAGGGAAAAAAATAATTTTGGTTTTAACAAAATAAAAAACTCACATTTAAAAACAAAATTTTGGGAAAGGTTTTTCTTAAAAAACCCCCCTTTAAAAAATCCCTTTCTTTAAATGGAAAAGTCTTTGGGGAAAAACGGGGGGGATTTTTGGGGGGTTTTAAAAATGAAGGTTTTTTTGGGAAATTTGGGGTTGGGCCCCGGTTTTAACAGGGGGGTTTAAAAAAAAATTTGGTTTGGGGGGTCCCGGGGGAAAAATAAAGGGGGGCCCCGGGTTTTGACTTTAAAATCCTTTTCTTTTTAAAAGGGGGAAAGGGGGTTTTTTTGGGTTTGGGGGGAAAAATTTTTAAAAAATTTTAAAAAAAGGGAAAAGGTTATTTTGGCCCCCCCCAAAAAACGGGGTTTAAAAAGTATTTTTTGGGCCGGGTGATGGGGGAAAAAAGGGGACCCCTTTTTAAATACCCCCGGGGGGGGAAGGGGTTTTTCCAAACCCAAGCCCCTTTTTTCAAAAAAGGGAAAAAACCCCCTTTTGGGGGGCAAAAATTCCTGGCCCCCTTTTTGTTTTCCCCCCGCAAAAAAAAGTTTTCCCAAGGGGCCCCCCCCCCCCCCTTTCAACCCCCCCCCCCTTTTCAAAACCCCCCGACCGAAGGTTTTTAAAAATTTTTCCCCCCCCGTTTGGGACCCCGAAAATTTCCCCCTTTTTTAAAAGCCCAAAAAAGGGGGAAAAACCCCCCCAATCCCCCTTACCCCCCGGAAGGCCCCCCCAAAAAGGGCCCCCAAAAAACCCAAAACAAAAATGCCCCCCCGAAAATTCGAAAAGGGGGCCCCCCCCTTTTTTGGGGTTTTTTTGCTAGCTTGGGGACCCCCCCCCGGAAAGAACCAAAAAAACCCCCCAAAAACTTTCCCCCCGCCCCCCCCAACCCAACCCCCCCCCCCCTTCCCCCCCCAAAAAACCCTTTAAAAAAAAAAAAAACCCCCCCCGAAAACGGGAAAAAACCCATTTGGTCTTTCCCCCCCCCAAAAAACCCCTTTCCCCCCGACCCCCCGGGTTTTTGGGGGCCAACCCTTTTTTCCCCTTTTAAAAAAAAAATAAGGGAAAAAATAATTTATTAAACCCCCCCAACCCCCCCTTTTAATACAAAAACCCCCAAAAAAAAATTTTCCAAAAGGGGTTTTAAGACCCCCCCCCATGGTTTAAAACCCCATTAAACCCCCCCCCTCCCCCACTTTCCCCAAAATTTTTCCCCCTCCCCCCCAAAAAACCCCAAAAAAAATTTCCCGGGAAAAGGGCCCCCCAAAAACCCCCGAATTTTTAAAAGGAAAAACCCCCCCTTTAACCCCAAAAATTTTTCCCGCATTTGAAAAATTTCCCCCAGAATTTTTCCCCCCCCATTTCCCCCCCTAGGGTTTTAAATAAACCCCAATTTCCCTTTTTCCCTTTTTTTTCGGGGGGGAAAAATACCCTTTCCCCCACCACAACCTGCTGTTAGTTGTGGTACCCTCTCATTGTTGTAGGACAGTTCCCTCTGAATATAACATAGCCAGTGCTATCTTGAATTGTCAACAGTTAGGCTTACTAATAGATACCTGCACCAAATTCCATCACTGAAATGGGGAGAGAAGGAGGGCTCATGACACCCTTATGTCTACCTAAGGACTTACTGTCAATGGTTACTAGAAAAGTGGGCTTACAAAGCCCAACAACTGATTTATAGACAGTTGCTAAATGGAGGTGCTCATGAGTGATGCCCCTCCAAGACAATAAACTGTTGTTAGGGAGAAAGCTAATGGTGTATGCAGCCTGCCCTCTGCCCTATAACTTTCTTCAATGAAGGAATATGTATACCACTTGTTTTGGGTGCGGGGTGGCTAGAATGAGGAATGGGAATTTTACATTTCACCCCATAGAAACTAAACTGATCCTGGTGGCTAGCGTCTACTGTATTATATAGCAGCTGTCTGAACAGAGCCACACCCTGGATTCCTGCCCTCCCAGCTTCAGGTCCTGTTCTGCTACCCCCTCACATGCTCTACTGTTGATGCACTAGCATAAGGAAGCCTGGTATTCAGTGGCTCCCAGAATCCATGATAGGTGCTCACAACTACCCGGAACTCCATCTCAAAGAGGATCTGACACTACAGGCACCTGCGCTCATGCGCACGGTTTAAAAATAGTAGAGACACATCTTTAACAAGTGACATCTTTATATCAACTCTCACATCCAGATGCCCTTGAGGAGAGATCTTAACCTCGGAGAGAGTTCTTTCCCCTTCAGGAAATGGAGGTGAAGCCTCTGTTCTGCTTCCGTGTGAGCTTGTTCAATAATGAGTCAAAGTGTCAAGGACAGAAATTCCATTTAAATGTTTACCTCGCCATTGTCACCGCTCTCAACTTGTAAGTTTTCTGTTTTTTTTTTTTTTTTTTTCACCTCCTGTGATTTTCATTGAGTAGAAAGCAAGCTAAAATGCAAACAACGAGGGGATTTTATATACTGAAGAAATGCCTGACGGATCCAGATTTGCCCATTGGTGTGCAGAGAAAGGTTGGGTGTGTAGTGGGCAAAGGTTCTCAGTCTTCCTTTAAATTTACTGTGTCTCAGAGGGCTGGGGCTGGCATGTCCAGGCCTGGGACAGCACCGCCAGATTCAGTGTGCCTGGTCAAAAGGCCTTGTGTAGAGGGACTCCCAGCTTTAAGATGGCAGTCTTACTTTAGGAGAATGGGGCTGGTTTCTGTGTTTAGTGACCTAGAAGTAGCCACAGCATGCCTTGAAACTTAGCTGGCATCCTGGCCCCACAGCAAACCATGAAGAAGCCATTTGCTTGTCCTTACATGACTTCCATTTTCTGATCTGCAAACTGTGACAATTGCCTATTCTCTTTCCTACCCATGTGCAGAGCCATGGCCCCACTGGGCCTATGGAAACTTACCATTGGGTTCATTAGGAGAGAAAGTAATCTCTGGAGAAGTGAAGATGTTTTTGATGATTCCCTGACCTCGACACTAAAAGCAGAAGTAGAATCTGCCTCTTACAAACCACTGCGTGACAGTTTTCCTTAGCTTCAATTCTCAGTCACAAATAGTTTCTCTCCACACTAGCCTGCTGAAACAGCTCCCCATGCAAAAAAAAAAAAAAAAAAATTCCTATCTCTAAATGCAAAATGACGTGACATGGTGCTACGCACATTTCCCTTCTGGAGAGAACCACAACAGATTTGTTTCCAGCATTTCAGAGAATTCTGTTCATGTGAATTGAAATTGAAAAAAAAATGATTTTATTGCCGCTGGCTACATTGTGTTCAGGCCACTTACTTAGATATTTGCATAGAATACTCTTATGTATAGGAGGAGGCTGTAACTCTGGCATTGAATCATATGCAGAAAAGAAACAATAAAACTATTTCAGTATGATAATATAATTAAGCCTAGCTGTATGGCTGCTTTTAAGTATTTGACCTAAAATATTTCAATACTTAATTACTATGCTGGTGTCAACACAATATCTCACGAGTAAATAACCCAATTCATTTATTTAAGAAAGGTATTACACACCTATGATACAGGTACCAGGCCTGTGAAACCTTCAGCATAGCCTTCATTTCTAGAAGCCTGTTAGAGGCAAAATTGTCAGCAAGCAGTTAAGCTGCAGGTTCTGAGAGGCTGATTGAGGGTATCCAAGTGAGGGATGTCTAATATGGTTGGGAGTCATCCAACCAAAGTTCTGTTGAGAATGTGGTATTTGATCTGGACATAAAAGCATTTCCTGGGTAAGAAAGTAGTGCTTTGTGTGGGGACCTTAGGAGTGGTTTGCTTGTACTGGACACTGTCTGACTTCCTTGTTCGTACTCCTTCTCTGAATAGTCCCTAACTGTCCCAGGATTTAGCCATAGAGTACTAGCTGTCTCTACTGTAGGAACTCTGTTATCTCAGGTTTTCCTTACTTTCTGACCATACTATGACATGGAGTCAGACAACAGGCCAATCCTTTGTCCAGAATTGGTTTGCTGAGCCATCTTTTTCTGTGTTTATCAGCTGCAATTGTGTAGTGGGTGGTGGCAACCGAAGTTGTGGTAACTAACCAGTGCATTCACAGTGCTCAGATCTGAGACATTCAACCCCTGTTCTTAACTATTACTGCTTCTTTTCATTCCTAGGTTCTGTCTAGGCCACAGCCTTGTCTTGCTCCTCCCAATAGAACCTGGTATGCCTGGCTTTCTTGTCTCACTGACAGATTAGGATTGATTGGGCAAACAAACAAATCAGTTTTAAAGACTTGACCCAGTCTTTTTATTTTCTCTTCATTGGATTGCAATGACCATTAAGGCAGCAGATGCCAAATTATGAAACTTACAGAGTGCGGGAATGAATGTATTGACATGCTCCATAATAAAATCAATTGACATTTTTTTTAAAAAAATAAAGTGGTGAATGTTATATTATGAATATACAGACAACAAAATTGTCCCCAGAAATCATCTGTTTCTGGTGACTGAGAGCACAGCTAGACCATTTGTTTAGCTGTTTCCCTTCCCTGAAGACATAGCCACAGGACAATAGTAAACCTGTTTCAAGATTGACAGATCTGAGAAATGAGTTCTTCTTGGACATTTTCTTCTTAAAGAATGATCTCCTTTCTCCCAGAAAACTTTTGCACAAAGACATCGTTCAAGGTTTACTAAGTCGTAATAATATTGCAGTGTATTATAATTTAAGTACAGACTCCTCAAGGATAATACAAGAGACTTAGATTATGAAATTCTGCAGAGTACATTCTTGGATATCTGACTATGTTTCTGGAAAAAGGAATAGATTTGAAAGTGAGCAAGTCGTATGGAATTGAAGGTCATAGGCCTTTTGGTTTTATTTGTTGTTTTGGTTTGTTTTTCTCTCATACTCTCCATTTATGTGATAATGGAAAGAGAGACTGCAGGAGACTATACACTCTAACAAGTACAGGCTGTGAGTGTCAAGCGGCCACTACAGAAATGGACTTTACCTGACCATTTGAAACAGACAGGTTTCCCAGTTAACACTTAGCTTTCCCGAAGTCTGCAGTGTCCTTAAGGGAACATCATCTCCTGATGCAAATTTACGTTTCAAGTAGGAACTACAGAGCTATTCCACTGGAATCACATACAGGTTGTCAAATCAGACACATAAAAACCGGAAAATAAAATGCCTTGAAAAAAAGTTGGATTTTTTTTTTTTTAATATTACTACTTAAAAAAAAAAAATCTGTCAGTCAATTTACCGAGGGTGGTATTTAGGGGCTGTGCTGCTCTTGTGTGTAAGAGCGAGCATCTGTCCAATTGTGCATTAATTGGTAATCATGGAGTATTATGTTGATTATTTGAAAAGAGGCTAGAACTGATATGCTTTCAGAAGCCGTAGATCTCATAGCAGTATTTTCATAGTGACAAGGGGAGAGAGACATGGCTGTGACGAGACTGCCAAAACATTGAGGCCTATTGACAGCATTGTAGACCTCCCCGGATTCATGCTGGCTTTGTTTCCCTAAGTACCTGACAGGTTCCTAAGTGCCAAGTTGCTTTATATTTGGTCGCCAGGGTAAATTTAAGTCATTAAGGGACACAGCAGAGTGGCTTCCGCTGTGCGGTTTCTCACTTTGTTTTGGATCCAGAGCAAGATGATTGGCATTTGAATGAAGGTTAAGCACCATATTAACGGCTTAGATACAGAAAAGACAGTTGGTATCTTGCTGTTGTATCTTATCTTAGATACAGAAAACACAGTTGGTATAATTTCACTGTTACATTTATAAGCCACTTTCCCATAGGACGCTTTATCTAGTTCTTACAACATCAAGAAGTCATGTGATTTCTGTTCTAGGAGCTAATGGAGAGAAAGAAAGAGATCCCTCCTGCTAGACTGTATAGGAGACTGTACTCTGTCTACTGGTTGGGTAACTAACTGCCAGGTCACAGTATCAGCCTGGCCTTATTGCTTCCCACAGTAAGAGAATAGAGTAAGTAAGGGGAAGAGAATTGAGGCAAGAAACAGGCATGGGGCTTGCAAGGTGGATGAAGGGGATCTAAAGGAGCTCCTGTTCCCAGCCATGTCTCCGTTTTCAGGAAGTAGAGTACTTAGAGGTCTAGTAGCTGGATGTGAATGGCAGGTACAGTGGAAGATGACAGTCTTTCTGTTAACTCTTCCCATACTGAGCAAAGAACTTTTATGGGGAGCCCGGATGGTGGCCTGGCTCCAGGGTCCACTTACAGAACTTCTGAATCTTACAAGAGACTAGACTAGAGACTTTTAAAAACAATTTGAAATGATTCTTTCATTTCATTTCTGTGACTTGAACACAACTCCTCCGGTCTTCACTGTTAAGCCACATGGAGTTAAATTTTAATTTATCTCTGAGTTCATTTAGTGGACATATATATTACATTCTCTTTACACCCTGCCCACATGACTAGAAATCTGATGTACTACTGATGTCTTTTAATCAGTGTATTTAGTATCCTACTTAGCATATAAATACACCAGACGCTATCATTGTTTCATCTTTTATTTTTTTCTTCATTATTTTCCTACTTGGTCCAGCCCTTATTACAGGCTTGCTCATCTGATTTGAAAGAGCAGTTGATACTTCACCTTGATAATGGCCAGTCATAATTGGTAACTGAGAAAGAGTTATCAGAAGAGAAGATGGGCCAATAGCCATACACAATGGTTCCCATGGACTCTTAAGTCTACTTAGTATTTAAATTGGAAAGGCTCTGGTTATAATTTTTTTATATGCCCATAGACTTGTGTATGTATCTCCTGAGATGCAGATTAAATTTTGAGAAAATGTTTTGAGCAATAATTTAATTTAAAGCAGTGGTACTCTTATTGTTAAACTACAGGGCTGAGTGGAAATTTTTGTTGTGTCACCATAGATACCAACATCTAATTTGATTACTCTTGTGAATAGTTGCTAACTATAATCTGATAGCGACTGTTACTTTTCATCAGCGGGAAGGAGCCTGCTAATTGAGCTGGAGGGAAGCCAGAGAAATCTTTCAGAGGGGTAGTTTTATATACAGTGGTTTTAATAAGCGATCCAATGAAACCTTTTATAAAAGCAACAAAGGCAAGAAGGGTCTGGGCATAGTAAGTATGATCCTCACATCTACAAATGAGCCCCAGACAATGCTGGATCATGTCGGCCACTCAAACCCAATCCAGCAAGGTCAAATAAGAATAGCTTGATTTATTCAGCAGCCAGGAGCATCCTTATTGGTTTAACAACTCTTAAAGGAAGCCCTACCTGTCACTGGTGTTCAGTAAATGGGCAAGGTGCCTCTTATGCTATCAAATTATGCATGACTTGGATAGATGTTTGCATGTTGGTTTCACAAACACAATTAATGTTCTACTAGATAGATATCTTTACTAGCAAGAGGACTTTTTGAAAGAGATAATGGTATCTTTCCCTGTAATCACCTAGGAGTGTAGATGGATGAATAATTCCAAACACAGTTTTTATTTCCTTAAGGAAACCGAAGCATAGAGCAAATTCTTAAGCCAATGTTGTATACTTGGTTAGCCTAACAGATATCCTCTACTGGCTGTGGATGCAACATTTTATTTCTTGCCTCCTATATACTTCTAAGCTCCCTATGTTTGTCCTATAATCCTACCCTTATAATAGATTCTACAATTCCTGTCTTGTTGATAAAGCAATACAATTTCAGAGAATTTAACCCAAGTGTGCACTTTAATATCAGACCACAACATGTGGATCTGGCCTTGAGATTTGACTGAACTGCCTCCCATAAGAGCCAAATCTTTAGATGAGGAGGTAGAAGTGCTATTTTTATGGTAACAAGGTTTACAAAATTTGGATTGCTGGGCTTACAGGCCTTGTTTACTTCTAATGTTGAATGAGAGGCAGATGTTGCATGGAAATCCTTTCCATGTGTTGGGTGTGTGACAAGTAGTAGTTATCATTGGGGTATTTGTCTATATGTTTGGCATGAATTTGCCTAGTTCAATGTTGCCCAAACCTACTGCACTTATGGGTCCCCCAAGCAATCTTATTAGAATATAGATTCTCCATTCACCATGTTCCCAGAAAGTGAGAATTCATAATGTAAATTGGTCCTGAACAACACTCATAGGTTTACTAGTAGTTTGAGATTTTTTTGTATACTTAGTCTCACTAAAGCCTTAGGCTTTTCCTAAAAGTAAAGGATGTTGGAGAGTTTGCATGCTCAAGACAAGGAAATACATCTCAGGAAACATAAATTTAACTGGGAAAAGTTGCTTTCAAGTATAAATGGGTCATCCTAAAAAGCCTTTAGAGCTCATTAGAGCCCTTTAGGTAAATGGCGTTTGTGGAATTGAGGAAATGCTCTTTCTGGGTGCTCAACCTGAACTTGTGCAACCCTGCCAGCAAGCTGCTCCTTCAGTTTTGAGCCCCTTGCAACTCACTGACCACACCTTATGCTGATCTACCTCTTCCTTTAGGTTGTCTGTTTAGTTCCGAGGCTGGTGTGTTCCTTTGACATCACCAGCTCCAGCTCCCTAGATTACAGAGGTAGGCACTGCATCCCAGATTAAATGAATTGTTCAATATTTAGGCACTCTTAGCTATACACCTCCCTCACATTTCCACAGCTCTGAAGTCAGGATTGTCTTCTCATTGGGGACTTTTGACCACTGTGATAAGTAGTATTGTCTTTCTTAGTGGTATAGGTGACACTATTGGCACATCTTGAAATGAACAGGTTCTCAGATGTGATGAGATATTGCAGTAGAGAGACAAGCTTCTTGGGTCATTACATAGTGCGTCTCCACTGCATACTCCGTGATGCAGTTATCCTGGTGCCCCTGAAGACTTCTGAGTATCACGGTCAACTCTAGAGCCAAGCCATTACCACATAGTAGCTGCATAACTTGTGTTATCTTCAGCTTACTCTTCTGTAGCTGTGTGAGACACTGTCCATGATTCCATTCATATAAAACATTCAAAAAATTGCTGGCATATAGTACACCCTCAACAAATACAGTATTAATATTGTTGATGATCTTACTAAGTCAGCCCAGACCCTCTACAGTGTCTACACAGTAACATGAACAGAATAGAAATTTCTCTGTGCATGTTGTAAAACTCTACCCATACAGAAAGTCTTTTAAAACCCTGAATAAGACTTAGGTTTTTCAATGTGAGTCAATACTAACTGTGACACCAAGGGAATCTATCGCACTTCTCTCTATAAAGGGTAGTGAAAGCGTAAATTGACAAAGATTTGTCTTGACTGATATAGACATTGTCCTGTCTGCAAGCTTGTATTTCACCTGTCCAGTGAAAACCAAGACAGTGCCACGATTGTCTGTTAGACGAGGACCGTTATTCTATTTGCCCTACTCCCACAGTGCTAGGAAGCCCTGACTAGATTGTGTTTGTTTTGAGACCTGATCAAATGAGACATAGTTTACCATTCTGCCTCCTTCGTTCTGCATCAAGTCCTGGAGTTATTACTCATATTTGTTCCATTGTATGATTGCCTAATACAGTCGTCGTCAGTGTAATGGATATGGACATTTTCATTCTGTGTATTTAGTCTTAAGCTTCTCCCTATTTTTTCCTTCTCTGCTTATGATCATTGTGTTGAATGAGAAGAGTTGGGAGTTCTTTATCAGGACGGGAAAAGTATCTCTCCCTAAACCTTAGCTCACATGTATGATCTTGGACCCATCGTCATGGGCTGTACTGCCTTACCTTATTGGTTTATTGTTTCTCCCTGTTGTCATGAAGATCCTAGGAGAAGGATCTTAGCTTATTCTTTTTGAAAAATAACAAAAGGTCTGCAGAATGCTGCATGGTTCAAAGTAGAAACCACATGACAGGCTTCCTTTTCTGGGAAGACCTAAGCTAATTTGCTTCACTGTTTTCATACCTACCCAAGAGAGAAAACAGCTAATCTGGGTTCCTGTCAATTTCCTTAGTTACTTTCCTGATAAAAATTGGAAAAGCTATTCTCCCATATCTTAGCAAATTACATATAAAATTTATAAGGTGCATTGCCTGTCAATAATAGCTATCATGTTACGTATTGAGGCCTGGTAATAGATGGATTCAGACAAATTTGTTTCCAGTCTTCTATCCCACAAGACATACACCCCATTTCACTGGATCTCCTGGTCAGTGAGGTAGTCGCTGTCATGAGACCACTGTGGTGAAGAGGTGCTTCAGAAGTAACCAAAGGAGAGACACTGAGGGAGGAACCACCAGGCCCTTAGTGCGGCTGTGAACAGAACTGGAAGACTCCGCACCAGGAAGCTGAAGAGATTCCATAAATGGTATGTAGGTTTTCCAGAACTTGACAAAGTCGTATATATTTTGAGGAAAGTTTGTTTGTTTGTTAACAAATGTTCCAAAAGGCATCTCAGACTTTCAGTAACATTTAATCACTTTGTAACTAATCAGTCTTCTTGAATACACGTCTTACTGATCAGTTGACATGTTAGGGAAGGGTAGAGCACCTTGGCCTTGAAGTTTGAACAGCTATGTCTATGGACACTGAGTCCACGGCTCAGAACTCAGGGCTGGGTCTTGCTCCTGAGCTCTTACTACCATCCCCAGGAGGGTGGCTGTGAAACCTCATTCATTCCACGCCCTTGCCTCTCCCTTCTCTCTTACGCATCAGAAAGTGTGAGCCACACGTTTTGGGTTAGGCTCATACTTTGCATTCATTTAAGGTGATCAAGGCCACTTCAAACTCAGAACCTTGGAAAGAGGTGTGATCAGAGCAGTAGCTGAAGAAAGAGACGTAAATTTCCAACGGCTGCCAGAATCTTTATTAGGCAACTTTATAAACACAAAACTGTGGGTGCTGGCCACACTTAGAATTTAAATCAGACTCTCAGTACAAATTTAGAAACTTAACAGTAAATTTTTATCTTAGAGTGTCAGAGTATCCTTGAGGATTTTTGTGGATAGTTACAAATTGGCTGTACTTAAATCTTCTTTGTAACAGTGCAGACTATGTGACTAATTTAAATATAGCTGAAATATAATTATATTTTAATCCCAAAAATAAAATTAAAAATACAATATTTTTTTAATATTTAAAGATTTATTTATCCTATATATGTGAGTACACTGTCGCTGTCTTCAGACACACCAGAAGAGGACATCAGATTCCATTACAGATGGTTATGAGCCACAATGTGGTTCCTGGGAATTGAACTCAAGACCTCTGAACAAGCAGTCAGTGCTCTTAGCTGCTGAGCCATCTCTCCAGCCCCAAATACAACAAACTTAAAGATTGCTTTAAGGCCTCAGCTGTTTTGTATGTTCCTGTGCTTGAGTGCATGTTTGTGCAGGTATGCATACATGTGTGTTCACACATGTTTGCATCTGCCTGTGGAAGTTGGAAGAACTCAGCAGGATCAGCTGTCCACTTTGGTTGTCTTCTTTCTTTATGTTTTTTCTAAGTATGTTTGAGGCAGAGTTTCATTCACCTAGAGCTCACCACTTGAACCAAGACAGCTGGCCAGTAATCCCAGTGGTTCCTCTGTCTCCACTTTCTGAGTACTGGGATTACAGTGTCACAGCTTTTGTTTGTTTGTTTTTTTTAACATGGGTTTGGAGGCTTAAACTGGAGTCTTTATGCTTGCATAGCAAGCACTTTGCCAACTTACCCCAGCCTCTTAGCTGTATTTTTGACTGAGAGCTTAGAATCTGTTTTTTTTTCCCCCTAAGGCAGAGACAGTTATTTCAAGCACCTCAGGCACATAGTCATTCCTCCTCAAGCTGACTTGTTTGCAAACAGATCCACTAAGAACATGGCAGGTGGTACTGTGTGACAAGCAGAGAGAATCATTTTTCAGGGACTGAAGGACTTTTGGTAACCTTCTACAAGAGCTTGCGATGGTACTTGAATATCTGATCTCTTGTCTCTCCTTCATCTCCCATCCCACCGTGTTTGAAGCCTTTACGTAAGGGCTAATGATGGAAAGACTGAGGCTCAAACTCAATAGCTAGTGCCTTGGGCTGACTTTTTTCTTTTTTTTTTTTTTTTTTTAACTCAACGTGAATCTCCATGCCTGTAAGTCTCTGTCCTCCTGCTCACATTTATGTAGTCTTTAGCTATTTATTGCTCAGTTTTGCCTTGTCTTCCCCACCTGACTTTGCGGTTATCTACACATTGGTTTTCTAGGAATAACATTCCTGAAGAGATACAGCTGGTCCGAGAGTGTCTGGCTTCTTACTGATGGATGGACTCTACAGGTTGGGGGGAAGTGAGTTTGAAACATGGAGGACTTGCAATGTCTTCTTCCTCATCACTCATGTGTCCACTGAGCTTGTCATCATCAAATAAACAAGCATCAATATGTATACCCATTGCTTTTCTGCCCTTTTACTAGGAAGCAGGTTTCCTCCTGCTTTAGAAAGGAGAGTCTCTGTGAAGGTCCATCATGAGAACATCATGCAACAGACATCACAGAGATCAAATGACATGGCTTCGCAGAGCCACTAAGATAATAGACTAACCTCTGGACCCCTACAACAGCACATGGTGTCCTGTGCAGGCCAGGCTCCATTTTAGGTGCTGTAGGAAGCTCTTGTTTAGCATTTTAAAGAAAACCTGAACTTCAACCACCTCCACCTGGGTCCCAGTGTTTTAATAAAATGAATGGTTACAGGGGTTACTGTGCTCTGCAGAAACTTGTCTCTTAGGTTTGTGTTTGTGTGTGTGTGTGAAGTTTGTGAAGTTGCTTTATCAGATGTAAGTAGCTAGACATTAAGAGAAGAGCCCCTACAAGGCTAGCTCTAAATACCCAGACTGCCTTGTCTTAACTCCAAATTATGGAAGAATCAGGAAAACGTTCTTTATTTCCCCATCATTGGTGGGCAGTGGATTAAAAGACAGCAATTAGAATCTGAGCACAGGGCTGCATGTTCTTAACCTGAGAATTCAGAGGGTGAAGGAGGAAGGATCGCCAGATTCAGCCCTGCCTGAGCGTCAGAATGAGCCTCTGTTTGAAAGACACAAACAAAAGACAGCATTAGGGAGACTGAGAATGAATAAATTACATTTTATGATCTTTGAAGATACTCCAAAGAGTGTTGTGTTGTCGGGGTTGTGGGAAAAATTCGTTGATCCGGTAGGCTTCATTCTTAGTGGAGGTTGAAACCACGTGGTGAGCTCAGCATGATCAGTCAAAAGTCAAGGGCCGTGTTGTTTTCTGTCATCCATTTGATGTGGTACAGAGGTAAGCCAAGTCCTTGATGACTACTACCAACTATAAAATCTGCACACAGAGCTACGCTATGTGTCCCATCTGCTGAGGCCTGTGATTGATAAGTGACAAAAGATAGGTGGTATTTGTAGGTCATAGGGGCATGGAGGAACCCTTCTGTGTCCCATTCCTTCATTCTTTCTGCCCCTCTACCCCCATCCTCCACCCCACCCCCCCTGCTTTTCACTGCGCCCTTAACACCCTGCATATGAATGAGGTTTTGAAAGTCAGCTTCTAGCAATAGCATTTCTCATAGATAGATCATATCTTTATTGACTTATTTTTCTGAAGTTTCATGGAGGTGTTAGAAGACATTCTTATTATTGTTTTGCTTTGGGCAAAGACAGCTATAATTGGGACTAGTGTTTATTGAAAACGTAAAATTAGCAAAACAGTTTAGAAGCAAGATTTTTGCCTGATCTGCACATTTCCTGAAATCCCACATCTGGCTTAAATTTGAATGATTTTGAGTTTCTTTTTTCCTTGAGAGCTTAAAAATTAGTCTTGTTTCTTTTTTAAAACATTAGAGCATGTAAACTATTAATCAGGTTTAAATTTACTGAATTGAATGCCCATGGCTTAAGATCATGATAGCCTAGATTTTTCTCCTTCATGGCTTTGGAGTGGCATAGACCAGCAGTCTACAGAGTACGTCTGTTGGAAAGGGTAGAAAAAAATGAAGATAGCTTTATGTTGGAGAAAAAAAAGAGCAAATTATTTTACAAGCGAGCAGCCGGAGAGGCTGTTGAAAAAGGAGGAAGACAAAGAGGCCTAATAATGATAATCACACATTAAGGAAGTGAATTTTCCCCAAAGGAAGGTGGTAATGTTTATTTGGATGAACTGAACTGAGAATTCATTTTTCTTCCCTAAAGTAATTCAAAGTATTCTTGGCACTAGCACTTATTTTATTATGGGACCAAAATTTTGTTTTCAGTGATTATCTCAACATCGCACAAAGTGAAATTATATACCCAGGGCAGGATGATCACAAGGTATCACAAGTAGCCACCACTTATCGTCTACTCATTATGACATTCTCTTATTCAACACACACTCATCAGCACCTACTGTGGATCAGAAACAGTTCCTGCAGTTAGAGATGCAGGGATACATCATTAATAGGAGGTCAAAGATCATAGGTCAAATGCCAGTGTGAAAGACTGGCAATGGGTGTTAAGCATAGTCATGAAGGAAACTGTATGGTGCATTCAAAAGCCACAATGGGTGCGGGAGATGGCATGCTGGGTAAAGAAGTTGCTGTGTAAGCATACATTCAAATCTCCAGAACCGCGCTGAGGGGTTGTGGTTGAGGGTTGGGGTCCATGTATAGTATGTGCCTGCAAGCCCAGTGCTGGCAAGACAGAGATAGGAGGATCCCCAAGGTTTACTGGTCAGACAATCTTCAGAATCAGTGAGCTTCAAAGTCAGTGAGAGACCATGGCTAAAGAGAAGGGAAAGGGGCTGAAGAGAAGACTCAGTGCTTAATGTCACTTGTTGCTCTTTCAGAGGGCAAGTCATAACCACCTTCAAGATAGGCAACATCTTCTTCTGGGCCTCTTTGGGCACCTGCACACACATGGCACACACAGGCATGCACACACAGAGAAAGGCATAAATAAATAATAAAATAAAAATGCAAGGTGAAGAGTGATTAAGAAAGCTACCAAATATCCACCTTTGGTCTACACAACAACCACAACAGCAACACACTCACACATGCACACACGCACGTGCACACACGTTCATTGCATGCATGAATGTGTGCATGGACAATGAAAGTGATAATATCCACAAGCAAGCATACATAGAATAAAAGTGAATTGGAGTATGGGGTGGGGAGCAGACAGTATGAATTGGAATATGTATTGGATATGTGCCAGTCTGTGGGCAGCTGGCACCAATCCATATAAAGATCCTCTCCCCTACACACACACACACACACACACACACACCACACACACACCAAAATATGTCTATTTTAAGGTAGAAGCTAACTGCTTCTCAAAGGGGTTAAGTACCTTGCCCCAGATCAAACAGCTGGGAAGAACGAAAGTTGCTTACTCAAACGTCTTTTTATTCTCCCCTGCTGCGGCTCTGCTCCGTGGGTTCCCACTCCACTGTTTCTGTGCTTTCTACCAGGGATAGATTCGGCCCAAATGATCGGTTTCAAGATGGTGTTGTACAGATGTTTGATTGGATGTGGGGTTTTTTTAGGCCACTCAGGGTTCCAGTACCAGACATAGTTCATCGCTGTAGTTATAACCTTGGGAGTAGCAGCTTATAATAACTGGAAATTAGACATGCATGAGAGGCTAGGAAGGTCTGGATGGAAATGCTAAGAGGAAGAAAGTAGGTTAGAGGGCAGGGCTGCAGCACAGGTGAAGGGAGATAATTACTTAACAAGGAGTCCATGCCAGGGTTGGTGCTGAGGGCAGTGAATAACTTGTGCACCATGAAGCGAAGAGAGCCAGTGCGAGCGAGTCTTACACAGAGAGCCTCACCTGGATTTGGTTAGGGTAGGGTCTGCATTGCTACTGGATGATTTTAGAAGTCTGTGGCTTAGGGAACAATCGTTATGATGGGATGAGAATCCAAACCTGGACCCTCCTTTCCCACTGTGGCAAAGAATAAGGAGATTCAAAAGAAAAGGCAACATGGGGCCAAAAGAAAGAAGAGGACTGTGTGCATGCTGAGTTCTTTCCTGAATGTAAGCTGACTTCTTTTGTTCATTTGTGTTGTTGTAATTTTCTTTTTTTGGGTCTTACTATGTAGCCCTGACTGACCTAGAAATCACTCAGTTGCCCAGGCTATCCCCAAACTAACTCTTGCCTCAGCTTCCTGACTACTGTGATTAAAGGCATCTATTACTGTGACTGGCTACAAAGCAAGTTCTAACAAAGATTATAACAACAACAACAACAACAACAACAATTATAATATAAAAAACAGATCTCTGGTCAAACTTTGTTTTACACTATCTGTGTATCTGAAGATGACCTTGAGTGTCTTCCTGTCTCCTCCTCCACATCCCAAGGTGACAGGGATATACCACTACACATGTTTATACAGTGCTGGGATTGGAACTCAAGATAACTTGCAAGCACTCTCCCAACACAGCTACATCCCAAATCCCTCTCCCTGAGTTCTGGTTTACAAGCCCTTGCTAGGGAGTAATAAGTAATTTCTACACCTGTCTTTTAGCTTTCTGGTACACGCTTCCCTTGTTGGTGATGATTTCAAACAACTTGTGTTGTCATTAAGGGTATTTAAAAAAAAAAAAAAAAAAACTACAGCTTTTAGTGTGTTTGTGAGCAGCCTTAAACACTTAGATCGTGCCAATCTATGGTCTCAAGTTCATTACATTTAAACTTCATAACAAGTCAGGCGTAGTGGTCTAAGCCTGCAATTCCACCTACTGGGGAAGCTAAAGTGACAAGGTTTCAAACTGAAGAACTTCTCAGGTTACAGCAAGTAAGTTTAGGGCTAGTCAGTGCAATTTCCTGAGACCTTTTTAAAAAAATTTTTTAACTAATTAATTAATTTATTTATTCATTTTACTTCCCAATATCCGCCCCCCTCCTCTCAATGCCCTCCTCAAGACCTTGTTTTAAAAGAGGGCAAAGAAGAAGAGGACGAAGAGCAAACATGTGTGGTAACACCGGTCCTTCATCCTAGGCATCCTGTGGTGTTGAGTCTGTGTGTTTTGCACTTTATAGGTGAACACAGCAAGGCATAGGGAAATGGACTTTCCCATGATACCACAAGTAAGTGAAGGAATGTGGTTAAACTCTGGGCAGTCCTTAGCCATGATCCTACGTGGCCTCCAAAAGGAAGGCAGAGGAACAGTTAGGTACTTCAGTACTTTTCCCAATTAGGAAGCACTATAATTAGTGCCATTATTATTATTATGACTAGTGCTGTGGGGTTTTTTTTTTTCTATAGCTGGAAAAATTGCGCATGAGGTGGTCACTTGAATTTACTCAAAAGCATGGGACTCCTCAAAAGAGTCAAGAGGCAAATTCAGATATACATGAAACAATTCTTAAATTATTATTGCAGTTATAGGTTGTATTGATTTCAAAATTTGACATGCTGGAACTAAAGGAGTGGCTCAGAGGGTAAGAGCAAGCACTATTTTTTTTTTCAGAGGACCTGAGTTCAGTTCCCAGCACCAGGGTCTTAACTCAGCCCCAGGGGATCAGGTATCCTCTTCTGGTCTCTGGCACCTGCACACCTCATGGATTTAGAGACATGATAGAGTTCAGATTTCTAGATTAAGGATGCTCAGTCTGGAATGTCTAAGTCTATTTATGGGCTTCAGGTTCTGAATGATCATGGTATGTTAAAGAATTTGAAGAGACTTAGGAGGGTCGAACTGTTTGATAGCGGAGCCCACGAAAACCTAGTGAGGGCGGACAGAATGATTATATAACAAGCAACAAAAGCTATCTGGTATGCTCGACTGTATTTCGGGACATCCAGTGTTGATATTTTTATCACATCTATACTATAGGCTGCCACATCTGGGTCTTTTTTTCCAAGTGCTCTAATTCCATTTAAAGGCCATGAAGGTGGCAGCATGGTTACAATGATAGCAAACACAGAAACAAGATTCCTCTGTGGCTTTCCTTTGTGCCACATGAAGGCCCACTTGATGAATGCTTAGCCCTGGGTGGTAGGCCTTCTCTTAAGCAAGAAGTTAAACTCCAGGGCAGCCTGAGCCGCTGCACATTATCAGTAGCCTATCTCAACAAAACAAACAAAGCAAGAAGAAAAGATACAAGAAGCTTTGCTGTTGAAACAACTGGAAAGGAAACATTTTTTTTTCTTAGATTTGCTTTATATCCTAGCCCTCCTCTGTCCCCCTCCTCCCTGTAATTGCAAGGCAGCTTTGTACTGAAGCTCCTACAGCCCTTTAAAGTTTATGGTCCTATGAAGCACAGCTGGAGAGAGAATCCTTATTCTTAAGCCTTCCTTTGAAAGTCTGCAAGTGCCCAATCTCTTTTCTCTAGGTGGGACGGTTGGGACAGCACTTGTGTTCAAGGGAGGCCCAATGAGAATCCAGGGACACCATTAGGCACACGGAAGTCATTCTCTTTCTTCTGCCCAGAGGAATCAGAATCATTTCCCCTCCTTTCACTTACAAGCAAAAAAAGCCAGATGGGATCCAAGCAAAGGAACAATAGTACTTGGCTCTGGGAACAATCTGGAATCCCTCTTTGGCTTGCAGGACTTGGAGTCATTACCTTCTGCTGGTGGTCTGCCTTCACGTGGTCTTTCACTCCAATTGGAAGCCATGGTTTGTTGTGCTTCTCTGTTGGAGATGCCCACAGGCACGAGCTCCCACACAAACACACCTGCAGGCTGCCTCCATTGCTGCTAGGCCTGTGGAGTTTAAGAATGCATTAAACAATCAAGGCAGATGTGCCTTGTCTTGTCCCACATTGCTTCAGACACAGCAAAAAGGGGTCCCCTTCAGGAAGTTAGAGCACCTACAAAAGACTGAATAGGGGTGAATTGGGGTGTCCAGGTGACCGCTCACCTGAAAACTAATAAGGGACTCAGTCAAACTGTAAAGAACAAGGGCAGCTTTAAGGAAAAGGGCAGAGGAGAATGAATTTGGATATCTTGATAGGGAAGAAAGCTTAGCGATTTGGTACCAATTTTACCAAAGGCCAAAGTTAGACTTGCTAGCTGGGCATTATGGTAGAGACGTTGTGGGATAGCCAGATTTGAGGTCTTTCCCACAGAACTGGGGTGAAATGTTTATCTTGGTCTACCTATCGTCCAGCAGGAAAAATGTTTTTCATTTGCTAAACTATTAATTCATGAGAAAGAGACGGGGGCTTTCAAGACTGCTTGTGCCCCTGTGACAGTGTCTCATCCTTCCCTGGCCAGAGCACATTTGAGGTCCACATTTGGGTGAATTCCATGTTTCAGAACCAGCTGGAGTCCATGCTTCCCATCAAAGTCATACCGTCTGTTCCCTGCCCTCTCTCTGAGATCTGTATTCCATAGGCCTCGGCTCCACCAACACTTCCTCAGTCTATGCCTAATGGACTAGGAAAAAGTTGACTTAGTGAGGGACGCTGGGCCACTTAAACCATAATTTAAAATTCATACTTGTAATTCCAGGTCTGGGAGGTGGAAGCAGGAGGATCAGAAGTTAGCTTCATCTACATACAAGGCTAGCCCTACTTCAGAAAACCCAAAACAAGCAACAAACTGGAATATGGCAGAACAGCAATGATTTTTGCTGTTGACTCTCAGCTAAATCCTAGCTGTGGCCAAACTCATTCTCTAGGTCTCATTGACAAGAACATTTCTGACACCTTCTTAAATAAAGAGAAATCTTTAATAATAAATTATATTTGCTTCTAACGCAGACATAGGTATATTTTTGTATGGTGATTTATAAATAAGGAAGCTAGTATCTGGGTTTGAATTATGCATTATTTTCATATTTCTCTTCTTCAGGCTATTACATTGCTGACAGAAAATGGGAGCACAGAGGTCTTTCAGTTCAGATTTCCTGATAACCTTGAATATAAGAGAGACTGGATTTTGGTATTTTGCTCAGGTCTTAACAAATGATAATAATTTTATAATGCAAATAAAACTGAGGAGGAACTATATAGCTGGTTCATCATCAAGCAATATTTACAGTGTGCTCATTGGGAATTTGTGTGGTCATTGAGTTTCCCCGTAAGGTAAAACCAATCACCAATCATTCACCATACCCTTTTCTCTCTATCATAACTGTACACAGGGACTGTTTACCCCCATTCCCTGCAAAATGCAATGCGTAGTGTGGTGTGTGTGTGTGTGTGTGTGGTGTGTGTGTGCATCTGTGTATGTGTGAGTGTCTCTGTGCATCTGTGTCTGGGTGTGTCTCTGTGTGCATCTGTGTATGTGTGAGGTCTCTGTCGTCTGCTGTGTGTGCCTGTGTGTGTTACATAGAGATTATGTGTCTTAAGTTTGTTTACTAGCTCTCATCACAGGAAAGTAGAGGACCTACCACACTGAGCACATGAGTGACCGTGGAGGCCTGTAACTGGGTGTGGTTTCATGAATACCAGATCTCATATTGAAGCAACTAACCAGAGGAGCACCCACTCTTCCCAGGAGTCCTGAAATATCCTAGAGGCTCCTGGACGAAGCATGCTGATCTAACAAATTCTCTTAAGAGATTAATAGCCCAATAAGTCATATTAGCAAATGATTTTTGAGTCCCTTGTCCCTCTAATTCTTGAAACAGGGTGATTGTTACTAATTAACCTCATTTTACAGATGAAGAACCTAGGTCTCAAGGAAGCTAAATGGAAGTTGGTGATTGGTTAGATACACTTGTGGGAGGGTCCATGCTCTAACATTAATGGGCCAGGCTCACAGCCCAGCCCTCCTGCCACTCTGTGACTGATCTTGAGGCAGCTTGTCATCCATACCTGGTTTGATTCTGTGTTGGTTGGGATGGAGAGATGGCTCAGTGTTGAAGAGCAATCCCTACTCTTCCAGAGCACCCTAGTTCAGTTCTCCGGACCACATTGGTGACTCATAGGTGCCTCTAACTCCAGCTCTGTGGGATGGGTTTGCTCTCTTCTTGCTTTCAGAGATACCAGACACATGGCACACACTCACACAGATACATACACATACATGTAAATAAAAACAAATCTTAAAGAATGCTGTGAAGATAAAGTGATGTACCGGAAGTTCTGAGAGTAGTGTTTGGTTTAATAGACATCGGGTTGTGCTGAGGTGGGAAGTGGTCTAGGTTCGGAGATAAACAGAATGTTCTCACAGAATTTCATTCCGGTAGAAGACCAGATAATCAAGTAAACAAATGCAAGAGTGATAACCTTAGCTGTGGTACTCTTGCCACAGAGACACTAAACGGGATACTAAGATAAGGAATGATTGGCTCTGTCAGGGGTCTGGGAGGAGAGGCTCCTTTAATTAGGTTGCCAGATAAAACCTCCTTGGGGAGATACATTAGCTCTGAAGTGTAGCTTGGAACAAAGAATTGGAATACAGCAAAAGCCTATGACATTGTATTGCCATTTAAGTTTGTTGTACCCTGGGCTTAGAGCACTCAAGGAATGAATGTTCAGGGGAAGATGCCAGACAGGCAGATGGGCGTGGGAACCTGGAGCAAGAGAGAAATGACTGGACAGTGCTCAGGTTCCTGGAGATGATTAAAGCTGTTGAATAGGACCATTGTTTCCAGGAGCCAACATGCATGTGGAAGTTGCATCCCTTCCCCATGACAATAGTATGTCCAGTGGGACATTCTTTTATGCATATTAAAAATAGTTGTTCAAAACAACCTCCAGGTCCCCAAACAACCCTAAAAGGGAGAAGGCTGTTGTTTCCCTTCCATTTAATAAATTTCATTAATAGGAAACCAAGGCATAGTAACATAACTTTTTCTAAACTCACAGTTACTTAGTAAGGAGGACGTCAGTAGCTTGGTTGTAAGCCGATGGCTCTAACTGCTGAAATGCAAAGCAACATCCATTTCATAGACAGACCATGGAAATGAGATGCACATGGCCTTGGAGGAGGCTGGATGAGGGAATCCAGAAACCATGAGGAGAAGGTGGGAGGGCACTGAGGAAAAGAATAAATAGCTTCATCCGCTGGGAAGTAGAGGCAGTACTAAGGTTCAGTTTGTTGCCATGTAGTTGAGGATGAAGATTCAGCCACTTGCTTTCTAGACCAGTAGCTCAACTACGTTAATCTTGATTCTGTTGATAGTAACCCCTTCAGCCGCTGATAGAGGAATTCAAATGAACAAAGTCTTCAACAAAGCAAGAGGGCATCTTTCCCCAGGCTTCCTGCAAGGGAGGGTTTTTCTGGTTTTTGCAGACCTGTCCACGAAAAGCAGACAAAACCACACCCCTTCTCTTCAACCTCAGCAGGCTACTTTATGTTCTGCCTGTTTGTCGTGGTTGGTAGACGCACCAGCTATGTCCTCACAAGGTATTTTACTCTCTGAGATCATCGTGGGAGTCGCTGTGTTGATTCTCATATGGTGCCTACAGACCATCCCTGGACTGTGCATTCTAGCTTTTATACTGATGTGTGTTTGCCAAGCAGAATACACGAAACAAGATCACTTCTTCTTGTTGGTCATACTGCCCGGTCTCAGAAATACACCTGCACCTATTAAAGTTGGTGAAGCCAGATTAGGGTACAGCTGCAGAGGCAAACCCACACCCTTTGGGAAGACCTCAGGGAAACTTGAGCTGGCTCCTTTATGACTTGGAATTGTTCTTTCTCCACGACGTGGCACTTACCAACTACTAGACTATATTTTTGGTGACTCTACTTGCATTCCTAAGCCCCCAGTGTTGTGGCAGCACCAGGAAGTTTGAATAAGTATAAAAAAACTTTAAAATGAAATATGAAAGAGGCAGCAAATTCCTTGGTAATGGCCTCAGTCCCCCTGTGAGTAGTTAGCGCCACTGAATGCGTGACCTTGTTTTTAATGGCGTCGTTACTTTCCTTCGTTATGTTCAGACTCTGCTTCTTTCCCTACTTAACTTCGCTCCTCTATGATCTGTTCTAAATTATGGCTGCATTGTGTATTGCTCCTTAATTCTAAGTCCTACTGTCCTGCTTTGTCCTGTTTTCCTCCCCCTCCTCCTCTGTTCCTGATTATCCAATTTCTCCACTTTTTTTTGACTGAATTTATGCTCTTTAGGCAAATACAGATTTTCTAAGAGCCTTTTGAAGAAAATGTGATTGAAACTTTGAAAATAATTCTGTTAATTAATAGTAGTTATCATGCTAGAGTGTTAGCCTCCACCAATGAGTGTTAGCCTCCACCAATGGCGTGCCAAACTCATTCAGCAAGTTCCGCAGCAGTCACCCTTTGTGCCATGTTCCTTGTGAAACCCCACTTTTGCTTATAAGTTAGCACATGCTTCCCCAAAATGTCTGTGTTGTTTTATAACCTAAGTGGATTTTCAAGTCATGCGTATTTCTCCTGTTTGCACACATTAGTTTATTTACCTGGTAGTCTTTCTCCCACAAGTATAGATTAGTACCTGATAAAAATGAAGGAAGGCTGATTCTTTCCTAATTCTGCAAGCTCATTATTTGCTCAGATTGTAATAAATTCTACCCTTGTGTAATGTCAAGAATAATAATGACTTTTTTTTCAGCTGTGTGTAAATGTTCCTTAGGAATATTATTTCATTAATATGTAATTTTCTAAGAGGACCTCTTTTTTTCATGAACTGTAAATTGTAAATGTGATAAGGCTTGCCTTGAAGAAACACTGGTGGCCATAACGCACAGAGGGGCACACCTGTGCGCACATGTGCCCACCCACGGTGCACATGTGGGCACAGAGACATGGTTGACTTGCTCCAGCTGCAGAAAAGGGGGCTGCTTTCAGTCTGTCAGCAACTTGGTTTACTCATTTGAGGTAGGTGATTCTGGGGATCTGGAGTCGGCATTTTTTTTTTCAGCCTTGAACAAAGGTCTTGAAGTTCCTTTTGGCTGGTGTGGGGCTGTGCAGGTGACATTTCCTCCAGGTACTCTGAGATTAGAACTGCCTGCTGCTGGCATTCCTGGCTCCTGAAGCACACTGGCACACCAGCTGGTCTTTCCATCAATCCCTAGGCCACCTGTACCTCTCTGTGACTTGGTATTTATATTGACTGGTTTAAGGGGAAAAATTAAAAAGAACAAAGTATTTAAACATGAACAAAGTTTGATTAAAATTTAGGCCATCACTGGGCTGGAGCGATGGCTTGACAGTTGAGAGTGTAGTGTACTGCTCTTGGAAAGGACCAAGCTCCACAGAAGGTGACTCATGACCCACGTAACTCCAGCCTCAAGGAGATCAGATGCCTTTGGCCTACCAGATACTTGTCCTCCCAGACACATATCCTCATAGATATCTCTCTCTCTTCTCTCTCTCTCTCTCTCTCTCTCTCTCTCTCTCTCTCTCTTTCTCTCTCTAATAAATCTTTATAAAAGAATCCTCATTCTACACTTACATTAAATGTAACCTTTAAAACCAAATCAAAGATCCTAAGCACCTTTGTGAGGACTGAGGGGAGTCCGAGTAAGGCATTTGGGGAAAACTTTTTTAACAGCAGAAAATTGGGCTTTGTTAAGAGACTTCCATTTCTTATTCTAGAACTTGTAAAGATTTAGAATCCTGTAACCATTTTTCTTGATTCCCACATCGGAACTAAACATATCTGGTTGATTTTTAGACACAGAATAATCAGGGCGACGGTTTAGATTGTTACAAACTGGTCAGAGACTGTTTCTGCACATCCCTTTTGAGCCAGGCCATCGACACAAGCCACTGCATTCCCTGACAAGTTCGGGATAGAGTTAAGGAAGTAAGCTGAATGAACTCGAAGGGAGGGGCTGCTTAACACATCCAATTAGTGAACCGTTACATCCTAATGCTTCAGCTATTGTTGGAAAGTCAGGTAGACTTTGGGTTCCTATTCATTAGCCCTGATTCTGCCCTTGCTTCAGTCCTTAGCCCTCACCCAACAGCAGCTGCTATTAACCGCAGGCTTCAAGTACACCAAGTGAACATATGCAGGAGGCACTCCGGACCTAAGCCCGAATTGTGAGACAGTATCAGCGGCATCGCTTCATGTTGCCTCCCATTCCCCAGCTTTACTTTCGCCCCACTGCCTGCTACTTCTCTTATTTATTTTTTAATTTGCTCGCCCTCTATTTTGTGAGCTAGGTCTCAATTCATTCCATCAGTTCAAAAATATCACAACAGCTTAGTATCAAATAAGCATCCCTGTGCTGCGCTTAAGCGTCTGTGAGCATGTCAGTCATGTCTAAGATTTTTAATTGGTCTTTATGATAACCAGCCATTCATTCTTTTTTCATTATCACCTACTCTTTGTCATTAGCCTTTTGTCCTCTCTTTTTCTTTCCTTCCCCCCCTTTGTGACATCACTTGTGAATGTTAAAATTCTCACTTTAAAGTCAGTTTTTAATTTTATTTTCATTGGTTTGCTGGAATGTAAATGCTTCGATGTCTTGAGTTTTTGCTTGTTTCTCATCATGCCTTTTTTTTCCTTGGGTGCTTTGTAATGCTTGCCTTTGTCCTTGCTTGTTGACACAGGGACCTTTCTTCAGGCGGTATCCTAGAATCTGGACATGATCTCAAAGGGGCCTTAGCTCTGAACATATTAATGGGGACCTCAGGTGGGCTTGGTTGGCTTTATGACTTAAAGTGTCTGGCCTTGGAAGAAGAGGTTGTTTGTTTGTTTGTTTTATTTCCCTAGGGTACGTGATCCTTGAACATTTTCATTCACCTTTAGTTGGTTTGGCTGGGATATATTAAAAAAAAAAAAAAAAAAAAAAAGATCATCATCACTATTTGTGTGTTGCTTTTAGTTTTTATTTTTATTTTCTTCTTGATCCAAGTATTTAATGACTAGATTTGATTCTCCCTGTTTGCTTTTGTTATAGCTCATTCTCATTATTCCTAGTTGATTATACTGTCATAGGGAGTGAATGCTTTTTTCTCATTCTAGCTTTATAAAAATATTTCCTGCTTAATTGTATATGTATATTTGATATGTGTATACACACACACACACACACACACACACACACACCACACATAATATATATATTATATATAATATTCAAAAAGGAAAAGAAACAAAAAGAAAGAAAGATGGTGTCCAAAATGATAAGTAGTTATCTAATGTTCCGGGATGTGTTTGTTACTTGAAAAAAGTTACAGGCTAAATGGAGTGCAGAAGATTTGAATTGTAAATGGATTTCTTGTCTCTGTTGTAGATAATTGTACTAAATGCTAATTCATGGACAAGTAATGTGTTCTTGTGTTCACTGATAAGCTGTGTTGCTTGAAACAAATTTATAAAAGAGACACATCATCTGTCGGCAGAAACTCTCAGCCCAGTAAACTTGGTTGGTGTGCCCGATATTTCTCTATGCTTTTGCAACAGGAATCCAATACAAATTACCTCCCTCGACAAACAGGCACCTCCCACCTACTACCCAGTGACAATGGCTGGTTAATAAACCTCTCCTTATTGACAGCCATTTTGGAGAGGGAACACATAAATACTTTGGCTGGGTTAGATAGGAGACCCTTCCCCAATCTTTTTTTTTTTTTTTGGCTGATAACAATTGGTTTCTACTTTACAGGCCTTGTAATTGTGGCTACAAGTATACAATACAGGGGATGGGCAAGTCAGAGGGTGCTGCAGGAAGGGTGTGGCTAATGCTGCAAGGACTGGGAACTTTCTTGGCCATAGATGACATTGCACTCCCATTTCACAGACTGCTGAACTGTTTCCATGCCATGACACAAGTCAGCCTCTGGAAAGGTCCATGCTACCACTTAATCAACCAATTGAAATTAAGTATCTCTCACTACAGAGCTGCTCCTCCCCAGAGTCAAATCCAAGCACAACCAGTCAGATTCGCTGGGCTTCAGTTCTACCTGTGTATCGCAGGAACCAGATAAAGACAGCCATGACCCACCATTTCCCAGTGGCTGCTTCTTCCATCACCGCCGTACCCACTGGCCCATTGCACTGCACTGAATAGTCATGCTTTTCTTCTCTGGGCTGTCTCGTATGAATTCTTTCTTTGCCCCTGACTGACCTGACACATTCAACCCCAAAGTAATGCACAAATGAATGAGCAAGAGTGGAGCCCATAAAACTATCCTTAATTAGATTTCATTGCATGAAATTCTTCATATTTCTTGCATGAAACACTTTGATTTTTTTTATTTTTGCATATTAGTTTGATTTTCCTTACTCTAGCAATTTAATGAGTTTCACCAGTTCAATTTTTTATAAGTCTGAGGTTTATAAACAACAACAATAACAACAACAACAACAACAGGCTATGGTTTGGCTTGATTTTCTCAGGATAAGTTTGTAAAACCTGGCACTGAAACTTTCTTGTGTGTGTCCATTACTCTTTTTGATGTCTTCTTTTGCTGTGATCTCTAAACTCAAATCAAGATCTATTCCTGATATCTTTTGGGGAAGTGTTTGGAGATTTTTATGTAGAAGGCCATTAGTAGTCTTATTTTAGCTTTGTTGTGGGGGATGCCAAGGGTTATTTGTTTGCAGATACAGGAAAAACACAAAAAAGTGAATTACATTAACCACTAAGAGAATTATTTGTTCAAGCATACAGGATCTAATACTGCTTCCATGGCTGGTTTTCTGTTCCTAATTTTGTATCAGATACTTTTTTGTTGTTATACATTTTATTGCTCTCTTCTTTAGGAATTAAGAGTAAAAACTTGAAAAACCTGCAACAAAATAACCTCTTCCCTACTACCCAAGTGAAACCCAAATACATTAGCATGGCAAAGTAGCAAATAGTTCCCTGCTGATAATACAGACTGAAGCAGTTCCTTGGCCAGAGGAGATGAGTTGATAAACATGCACATCTGGCTATAAATTAACAATGATATTAGCAATCAAGTCAGTTGGCATGGCCACTCTAACATTCCTAGTGTAGAGAAGACAATTTATGTATGAATGAGGAAATTTCACCCTGACCCTTCTATTTGGGTAGATATACTCAATGTCAATGGAGATCTACTCGTGAAAAGACAAAAAAGAGTCGCCACCATGCTGCTTGGCCCTGGCTGTCTTTCAGCTCTACTGAAGTCCTTTCTACAAGAACCAGATTGAGTTGTGGGTCATCCGCATGGTCCTTAGACACTGCCTAACACAACCAGTAATCTGAAGGAAGATGCAAAGTGTTCCTTTGTCCTGTGGAACCCTGTAATGTCTGATCTTTTGAACTTCTAGTTTGGGAGCAAATTGATTCTTATGCAGGGAGTCCTGTGAGGCTATTATACTTGAGAGTGAAGACCTAAAACTAAGACATCTTTGTGTAGAGCTTCAGACACTGGGAGATTCTAATGGTGTTTAATTGGCATAGGAGCTAAATAAAGTTTAACTGTGGATGGCTTTTTCTGGGGACCCTTAATAAAGCAGGTCAAGAAGTCATTGTTACTAATCTACCTCTTCAGATCTGCTCTTGTCTTTTGGAGGAAATAGAGCACCATGTGGTAAGAGAATGGGGATAAACAAGCAGTCATGAGCCTGTTTGAGTATTGGGGAAATTCTCTGAGAGGTCAAGTTGAGAGGTCAAATTTGAGGGGCAAGCTCACTGACTCATTGGTGAGTGACCTTTGGCCCCTTTTGGATGTATGCATTTGGGTTCAGGGTCCCAGAGATCTCTGTAGTAGGTGAAAGAAGCCAGAGGATCCACCACTTTGCTATTGAGACAGCTGGATCCCACTGTGCTCCCATACCTCCCAAGCACACGATGCTACTGGTACACAGCTCTGCTCTGTTTCCATCACAGTGCTGACTCTTGCACCATCCCTCTCCTGGCTATCAAATAATTTGCATGTATTTCTTTGCTAGTGATTTTAGTTCTCATTTTTAAAATTAGGTGTTTTACATGTATCCATGCAGAGCTGTATACCATGCTCATTGTAGCATGATTCACAGTAGTCAGAAAGTAGCAGCAAACAAACAACAGAAACAAATCAAATACCCATCAACTAGTGAATAAATATGTATATGACAGAACATTCTTTGTCCATTAAAAAGAATGAAGTGCAGTAAAGTAGCCTTGAAAATTTCATGTGGGATAAAAGAAGCTATGTAGAAAGGACTGTGTAGTATGTGAGCGTGTTTACATCAAATGTCCTCAGTAGACAGATCTACACAGAGAGAAGAACTATTACTTGTAGCCACGGTCTAGGGAGAGAGAATAGCCTATCACTGATTGTTGGTGGCCATGGGGATTGATGAAAAGACTCCAAATGGGATGACAGTGATGATTTTACAACCCTAGGAATTTATTAGAAAATGCTAAATTTTTTTAAAGGCTGATTTTTTGAGGAGGTGTGTGCAAGAATAACTCCAGACAACTATGATATAAAATAGAAAATTTGTAGGTCATTATGGAAAGCTAGTTCTGCAGGGCTGGAGTTCTGGAGTTTTTAATGCATATTTTAGAATATTTATTTATTTATTTATTTATTTATTTATTTATTATCTCATGTCAACTAATGAAAGTCTTTGTGAGGGGAAAGATCATGGACAAGTTGAGCTACTTCGTTATGGATAACAGATTGAATCCTTTATTCTGTATAGTGTGATTTTAGTTCTTTCTAGATCTTACTGGGCCCTGTTGAACAGATACACACTTTGCAGGTACAAAACACTTAAATGGAAACAATACTTTATTCAGAGATGTGAGTTTTCTTTCTGTTTACCTTTGTGAACAAAGATAGTTCTGTAAACTTCTGGTCACATAGCATGATACTCTAGATATATCCAGTGAAGTCTATTGTTTTATACAAATGTGGCCTTGGGGCCGATGGTGATCGTTGAGTAGACAAGATAAAGCAGGCATTCTACTCCTGAAGGCAGCCGATCATCTTCAGTGAGGAAAGAGAAGAGCAGCAGTGAGTTTCTTTCTATCTTGCTTTTTTTCTTTATGAGAAAACAAAGATCAGTAGTGCTGAAACCCTAATGCAATCTTCTGTGTATTTGCCTTTGCCATGACAGCAAGAGGATCAGGTGTCCCCCAAGTATGAAGCATGTCTTTTACCGAAATACAAAATGACATCGTGGTTTAAAATACATTGCCCTAAGTGTAAACTCTTGGAATAGGAGGACGGTTCTCCAGCCCCATGAAGGGCTTGCTACCAGAGAGGCTGCAGTTGTTTGCAATGGAAGAATTTATTCTGGAGATTGCTATTTCTGCAACCCAGTGATGCTCCAGATGCGTAGATAGATCTCTCAGTAACCCATCTGTTCCTGAAAAAGCCCAAAGAGAATTGGAAAAATGGCTATCGTGACAGAAGAGGCAAACAGTGTCAACTGATACATGTGAGTCACAGTTGTCACCTGCTTGTTGCTCTTCCCCCTGATGCTCTGGAAGAGAATTCTATTCAGCAGGTTTTACATGTGATTTCTTACTTACAATGTTTTTGACTTTTAATGTGTTTGGGAAAATTAAGAGATGATGAGAAAAATTAAGAAAATGATGTAATTTTGATCTTAGATAAAGGAAGTCAGAGTACTGGGGGGGCGGTGTTTAGTGGCTAGTGAGGGAAAGGTCTTAAGATTTATTTTGATGGTGTATATGTGGTATATGTGTGGGGTTATGTGTATGTGTTAGTGCAATGCCCATGGTGTCCAGAAGAGGGCAGCAGATCTTCTAGAACTAGAGTTACAAGTAGTTGTGGTCCAGCCATCTAGCATGAATGGGTGCTAAAGATACAAGCTCAGGTCCTCTTCAATAAGCAGTATGAACTCTTAACCACTGAGCTATCTTTCTATCCCCAGCTAAAAACTAGTTTTAAATACCAAAGTATTTTACCTCTTGCTCCTGCTCTGCCTCTCATTGGCCACGTACAAACATAATCTCTCCATGTAAGCTGAGGGACTTCAGAGGTTAACTACTAATGTTAAGGAGTGGCAAGAATTAAATATAATAACATGTATAAAGTTTCAGGGCTTTTTGGTAGATATTCCACAAACGTTGGACATCAAGAAAGAGAAGACCACACTACTGAAGAGTATACATCCCATAATGTCTAGCTGGCACAGTGAAGGGAGCAGGGGGCACTGGAGTACAGGTGGGCGGTAACTCTATGTTGTGAACCCACTGTATTTACTCTTCAGAGATGGTTATTGTTAAGCCCCAAGTCAGTTCTGAACTTCTTGCAAATTCAGGAGATATGCTCAATCAAATGTTGTGTCTATTATGAAGGTAGTCAGTTAAAATAAATGGGCTAACACTTCCAACAAGTCTCTATGTTTTAATGTAAGACTTTGAAGTTTGACTTCTACACAGCAAGGCCCTGCAAAATGCTTTGCTTTCCTGTGGACTCCCATCTGTAAAATGGGATAAATGGGAATTTGCCTTATCTGAGGATGAATCCAATGATGTCACACCAAGCCACATGTCGGCTAGTCAGAATGGGAGCTATCTCCAGGCAGGATGCTAAAGATTCCACATGTGTGTTCCTAGGAACCCTCAACTGTGATGCTTTGAAAATACAAGACCTACCCAGTCGAAATGAGCATTGCTTAAATCTTTCCAACTCTCAATGTAATCCATTATCAATGTTGAGAAGTTCATTCTCCCCCAAACCATGATTTCTGTTTAGCATATTCATCTGTCTTTGCTTGCTCGTCTCTCGTTGATCAAAACTCATTAGCTGGTAGTGACCTCTGAAAATAGTGTTGAAGTATCTGGACAAAAGTTCTTTTAAAGTGAAACATATGGAAGACAAATAGTCTCTCCCTGGGATTACATATTCAAACCTAGACACTCTGTGCTGTCCAAAAGGAGTTTCTCATGGAAACATCAACACTCAGTTTTATCTTACTGGAGTTGGTCATTCATAGACACAGTGGACTAGCTTCTGTATCCATTGGAGTGTCTTAGCAAAATCTCAAAGGCATCCAGGTATTGTCAGGAATTGGAAGTTAGAACGTTGCTGGAGCCACATTTCTGTGTCTTATTTTCTGGCCCATGCAGCAGTTGGTAGCTTATGAAAGCAGAACTTAATGGTTGCATTAAATGGGGTAGAATATTCATTTTGATTTCTATTGATTCTCAGTACTATGCTTGACACTGGGGACAGAGAAAATACAAAGAGGAATGCACCATTAATCTGCTCTCAAGAGCCTTTGCCTTACTGTGGGAGAAAGATGCATAGCTCAATAATGGATAGGTAGAAGGAAGGGTAAATGATTGTGTGTGGTGCAGGAATGTGCAGGGTTTAGTGGAGACTGAATTTTTGAGCTGTGTTGTAGTTGGTGGATGGATATGCAGAATGTGCAAATGGTATTCTCTAGTTTAGGGACTATCATATGCTGTTATCTGATGCAGCACACATGAAATTTGGAAGCTCATTCACTGGAGCTGAGAATTCTCAGTCAGCTATAATCCATACATACTTTATAGACATTCACATACATGTATACACACATATTATGTAGGCACACATAAAGAAACACAGAAAAATACATGAACACTTTGCTAATGTGATTGTTGTAATTATCCTATTGGCCAACGTTCATGGAGCCAATATTTCAGCATGGAAGATATGCATATATTTGTCCAAAGACAACAGACATGTTTTCAATTCAGTCATGATTTAATATATTTATAAAAAACACTGGATCAGCTCAATGAATTGTGAACTCATCTTGGGAATGAGCGTTAAATGAGACGGTCTATTTCAATCAAAACATTTGGAAACTTCCCAAGAAAGATAGATTTACCCACTTCTTGGCACACACAACAGACTTGGGAGCATAAAGGTAAATTACAATTGTTTTCTAATGAACATATTCTCATGCCAGAGTCTCCGACAACCAAACCCATATAAAGATAAGCATATACAGTTACTGGCTCTCTTTGTGCATTTAGCTAACATGTTCTCTTGTTCAGACTCTCAACTTCCTAAGTATCTTCTCTTGGGTCCCTTAAATTCATGCCTTACACTGGGATGAAGCAAAGGGAAAGGACTTGTATCATTCAGTAGGATTGAAGAGGCACATTCTAGAAGTGCTAGGGTATCTTTTCACTAAAGCACCAATGAGCTCCAAAGAGAGAAAACACAGGTTGAGATTTAAAGGTGAACGAAATTTGAAGGGAGGAAGAAAGCCAACAGGACTGGAAGTAGCTATGTGGGGAGGGGGCCTGGAGAGTCTTCAGAATGCACTGCAAACATGTATGGAACTGTAATACAACACGTTTAATGAACAAAAGGGTACCATAAAATTAAAATACATGAAAATTCAAAAAGTAAAATTATAACAGAGGCTAGTCTTCTCTATTCAGTTTTCTATACTGGCTCAAATAATGACTCATCCCTCATAAAACTCTGAGAACAAAATACAGGTGCCTGAATTCATTCCAGGATCACAACAAAGTCCTTGAACATTTGCCTTGAAGAACCAAATTGTTTCCTTTTTCTAAAGTGAAGTCTAGACGGCTTGGGGGGTATGGCTTTGAATATAAGGCTGTGGCTTGGCTGTGTCATTGCCACTTTTTCCTGCTGTCTGTGTGCCCCCTTCCATCTTTGGTGACTCTTTTCTGTATGTCCTGATGATGAGCCCAGAATGTGCTTTGGTTTGGGGATGTTTCCCAAGGCTTCAGGAATGGTGGAAGGAACAGTAATAAAATAACTAAGTCATCAATAAGCACCATATACACGGGTGTCTGCTATAGGACAGTGATGCACAGCACTGGTCTGGTCTCATCTGTCCTGTGACATAAAAAAACAACCCGCGCAGTGTCATACCTCATAGGTAGCAAGGCTAAAATTTTTTGTCTAAATCGCACCAATTCTGTCACCTCTTAACCTTAACTCTTCAGGGAGATAGATGAGCCTACCAGGCTAAATTAATAAAAAAGAAAAAGAAAAAGAAAAAAGAAAAAAAAAAGAAAAAGAACATATTATTCCTCAATAAGTGTGGTTGAAAAGCTAGTTATTCTTAACTTCTACTAATATATTCTTTCACCATTTTCTTGTGTATATTCACCACACATATACGCACAATATATAATATGAAACGTAATATAAAATACACCTCTAACAATAGGTTATCCTCTTATTTTGTCTTGTAGCCTATCTCTTTACTAAAAATATATATAAAGTGTCCTTTTCGGTCAGTGGTTGTTTGCCTCTACCCTTAAAAATGAGCACAGCCATTTGAATAAACTTACAAGTTCCTTAGACCAGCTTCTGCTCGAGTTTTCTTGGAGCAGATGTGTTTAAACGTTGCTAGTGTGTGATCAGTGGGAGAAGAAATGAGCATCTCTTCAAGAGCGCAGTGGCTTTGACTGGTAAATTGCCTGGATACCCTCTTTGGGAACATTCTGTTGTTAGCCTGCCAGCTATCAGGTAGCTGAAGAATGTGTTTCCCCTGACCTTGAGTTGAACATATAGTGAGGGCACCACCAGAGCTTGTGAGGGAGCCGACAGGGAGCTGTGTTCCACCTTAATGATCCATTTGAGCTGATGTGACCCCTTCACAACCAGATGTCTAACAACAAACTGTTTTTCATGATATGCCGGTGGAAATGTTTACTCTATTGCAACTTATTTTTTCTAGAGTGTAATGAATGCTATTTCTTTTAAAAGCCATAATAAATATTTTCCTTTTGACCTCAAAAAGTAGATGGTAGGAAATAAAATCAATTGTTTTTTCCCATAAATTTAAATAGATGTATTACCCTGTTTCACAAATGACATCAGGCAGATCACTTCTCAGGCTAATGACATTTTTCCTGCCAGACAGAGCACTTGATTTAGCATCGCCGGGGATCGCTGTGCCATCCCGTTTCCCATCCATGCTGTACGCTTGAAGTATTGTGACACTTAAAGTTTCCTATAATGAAAAATAAGAAAAACTTGACAAGGCTCATTGTTTACATCACACAGCAGAAGATGTCTCCACAGTCATTGGGAACACTTCTCCCTGGGTCTGGTGTGATGGAGCCGACCGACCGCCTTTAGACTGCCTCCGAATTAACACCTTCTCTGCCTCATCTGTGTGGGGTGGCTTGCTTGGTTGGTTTTGATTCTGGTTTTGGTTCGTTTTTACTTTAAACAATTCATGCTTTTTAAATATCTTTTTGAGAATTTCATACATGGGTCCTGAATTTACATCATGTCCACCCCTCTCTGCTCTCCAGCCCGTCTCCATGTCCCCTCTTCCAAATTCATGATCTCTTCTTTGGTGATTAAGCTATTTCTCTGTGTGTATATGAATATGTAAATAGTACCTACTGAATAGTTTTAGTATTGCTTGTGTGTGTATGTGTCTGTGTGTGTATCTCTGTGTGTGTCTGTGTATGTGTGTGTGTGTGTGTTTATCTGTGTGTGTTTCTGTCTGTGTGTGTGTGTTTAAGTACATGTTGATTTCATGAAAACATCTCTGCTTGGAGGAGTGACATTGAAATTGAGAGCTGCCATCTTGTGTGCAAGATGTCCCAGCTGTTGGAAAGGGTTCAATTAGCTATAATATTTCACTAGGTTAACCTGTGTTCTAGTGGCAGCTTTATACAAGGGGGCTAAGTATCTGGTTTCTTTGTAGATAAGCCTAAAGGGAGGATCTGTAAGTTGCTGATGTTGGCCAGGTGCTATGAACATGACAGGATACAGTGGGCATCCTAAGGAAACACGGATGGTTGTCTTACCCCCTGGGAACACATCATTGTGCATCTGGATTTGCTGACTTTGTTTCTCTCCAGAATTATATATATAACTTTCCGTTGGCTCTGATCATTACCTAAAATAGATCTGGAAGATCTCTGTGGGCGCCTCTTGGGCTGTCCTGACTCATGCCTGCTTGGCGGTTTAAACCCATGACCAGGCTCCCAGGAATGTCCTAAGTTGGATCTACAGGTTTGTCCCATTCCATGTGGTGGCTGGTAGGGTGGAACTCCTGCTGAAACACGGAGTTTCTTCTGCTGTCCTGCTTGTGTCAGCAGCCTTGGGAGGATAGCTGACTCTCCAAGACCTCATTAGCTAAATTAAACTTACCTCCTGTTCCCTTAGTGTGAGACAGCTCTGGGTTCTGTGGTATTTTCTTTTTTTTTTGTTTTGTCTTTTGATTGTTTGTTTGTTTGTTTGTTTGCCTTTTAATCATGATGCATGTGAAGTCTCATGGATTATCTTTCCTTTAAGAGGACTTGGTCAGGATCTAGATGGTGACCAGGAGATGTGACCCAGTCAGCCACATCTGTCGTCTTCAATCTCCTGGCATGTTGCTGTCCATTGCAGAATCTCCCAGTGACATGCTGAGAGGCTCAGGAAGGATCCTGTAGTTACTTTTAAATCATACATTTTGATATCTCTTTCCTTTTTTGGTTTAAGTTTTCCTAGAGAAGAAAATGGAGACCTTGACTGTTTCCCAACTGTGGCCTCCTGGGATGGAATGTTGCTTTTCTGGAGAACTATTTTTTTCTTTGGTAGCATCATAGCCTAAAGTACGTAGTGAAGTCACCATAGCTACTGCTGCCAGGCCAAAACCAAGCTCTGTAACTAACTGATCCTGTCTCTGGAGTTAGAGACACAAACAGAATAGGTTCAGAGTGTGGCAGCTGAGAATTTCAGAGTGGTTGCCTGTGGTCACTCTGTTTTCTGCCTTTGAGATGAGCTGTGTTGTGCCAGGGCTAGCTCACATTAGTAACCAGGAGACAGCTGCATAGAAGACCAGGCTCCCCGGGTCCGGACGCTCTGCTGCTTCACAGGCCCTCGGCTTGCAAGCAGCAGCAAAACAAGGTCTAATTTGGCTTTAGCCATCCTATGCCTTTTTCCTCTTCTTCAGTCCAGTTTGGATTTGAATTCCTTTCCCTCCCTTTCCCTGTCCTTAGGAACTTTGTCTTCCTGTTTGGCAACAGGTGTCTTCTGAACACAGGGGTGGTAGCCCTGCTCCCCCTGGTGGAAGACTTGAGCCAAAATGTTCAGAAAACACCAAGTACCCCCAAGCAAGTACTGTGGCCATGCAAGTGATTCTGCACTGGGAGGTGAGGGCATGGGTTCTAGTTTCCAGTTGAAAGTTACAATTTCATTCATTCATTCATTCATTCATTCATTCATTCATTCATTCAGTGAGTTGTCCAACAGTAGGGATTTCTTGACTGTTTAAGTCCGGCAAATCAACAGGAGACTGTGAAGTTTTTACACTTGGAGCTTGCATTTTAGAGTTATATTTAATAAGTATGGCAAATACATTTTTACTTTTTGAATGATCTTTATGCATTTATTGAGTGTGAGTGTTCACATCTGCAGTTCTCTCCTTCTACCGTAACGGGCCTTTGGGAGTGGACTTTGATTAGCACTCTCGTTGACAAGCTCTTTGAGCCTCTGAACCACCACACAAGCCTACATATAGTTAAATTTGGAAAATATAATCTATTCTAGCAGTTCTTGACCTAGGGGTTGCAACCAAAGACCATCTGAAATATCAGATAGTCACATTACAATCCATAACAGTAGCAAAATTACAGTTATGAGTAGCAACAAATATCATCTTATGGTTGAGAGTCACCACAACATGAGAAACTGTACTAAAGGGTCACATCACTAGGAGGTCTGAGAACTGCTGCTTCTCCCTTGAAGGACAGCTGCTCTGTAGAGTCATTGTCACCTTGGAACGGAAGTGGGTGGAGAGGAATTGCAATGCGGCTCTCAGTTCATCTACCTTCTCTCTCAAATGAAATGCAGAGACAATACAAATCAGCAGTGCTTTTCAGTCTGGATGGCCATCATGAATTGTATGAAGCTGCTTGGAAATAAGAACTGTGTAAATAAAACTTTATTGCAATGACATTGTTGGTGGAAAGCCAAAAGTTAGACCACACATTTTTACCTGTATTTTCTTGGCAAGGGCTCGAAACATGTAAGCAGAGATATTGATGTGTCAGCCACTGAATTCTTAGTTGAGTGTTCCTCCAGACATGGCTTCTGTGAGTTTCAGTTCTTATCAATTGTTTTGGGCCTCAAACAGAATATCAGGGGGGAAAAAAATCTCTTCATCACCCTTCTTGTGAAGGAAGCCAGCAGTGTTAGATTCTGTAAGGGACAGGGTGACCAGAAAATCGGGGCTAATGTATCCTACCATTAACTGCTAACAAAGTGAATTTCCAAAATGTTCTAGAAGAAGAACAGAGAAGCTGCAACAATGAGGTTTCTGTTGGGTACGTGTTCTTCTCTTCTCTCTGTTTGGGGAGGCTCTGAACAAGGGACATTTGCATGCACTCTCGAGAAACAGCTTTTGTTTAAACCAGCTAACAATGACAGAAACCTGGCCAATAGTTGACTCAGATTCCACCTAGCTAAATGGTAGGCTCTCTCCTTCCCGTTCTTTCTCTTCCCCTCTTTCTTTAAGTTGTGGGAAATACCACACAACACAAAATTTACCCTCAAACCATTTTGAAGTGTGAAGTCAGTTGTGAATCTAACTTTAAAAAGACTTATTCTACTAAGAACACGAAGGATCTCTCCACTTGTAAGTTTAAACTCACTTACTGTTTTACATTATTACTTATTATTTTACAAGTAGCTTATTACTTTCCAAGTAAACAGGAGTCTACAGCAAAAAAAAAGAAAAATCACAAGGCTTCACATGACAAAGTAGGCTTCATGGAACCAATATGTGCCCCCATATGATCATGACCATTGCCTGTATATGTGATAAAGGTTTTGGCAAGAACTGTCCAGTACTAACTTGGGGCCCTTGCAGCCCTCTAAAGTGTTTAAGTTAACATGATTTGATAAAGAATCCTTTGTTCAGTGTTTGTGCCTTAATTGGGGAAGGGTGAGAGATGGTAGAATATTAATAGTACCATCGCTTGGAGCCTTTACCCTCTCTTCAGAGGGATCTTCCAAGCCTTTCAAATCTGTCTGCAGAATGGACAGCTGAGCAGACAGGGTGGACTTTACCCTAGGGCAAGCCAGTCCATTGGCACCTGTTTTCAAATGACTTCACGACAAAGCTTCCATCTGCATCAAATGATAGGATTCATTTTAGACTTAAAGTTATTTAAGCTCATTGACTGGGCTGGCAAACAGCTTCTGATTTTCCCTGTGGAGTCAGCCTGTCCAGCATCAATCTATTTGAAGAGCAAGATCGATCAATAGAGGTATTATTTGCAAAGGTAAAGGAGAAGCTGGTCCCAGACAAGGCTAGCAAAGATGTGCAAGCAGAGGTGAGGAGTGTGGTTCTTGCCACACTGCTAGACATCTACTGGTACGGCACAGTGAGACTTTTCCTTAGGCTCTTGATTTGTGCTTTGTGGCTGGTTTGGAAAGGTACCACTGTGTTTGGGAGAGGGGCCAAAAAGCAGGTTAGAATCTAGCATTACAACAGGAACTTCTTTCACAGTATATGATTTCCTGTGCAAGTATTTCTACAAAATAGACCTTTTTAGGAATATCAAAGATTACATTTCCTTCATTTGGTGCATTCAAGTGGGCATGCCCTGTAAAAAGAAGCCCATCTTCTCTGCCTCAAGTATGAACAGAGTATATACACATTGCACGTCTTTGTCTCTGCAAATGAGCCTTAATAGTTCTTGTGCCAGGAACACATTACAAAATTGGGGAAGAATTAAATATCCTTTGCTAATGCTCTCTGAACAGATTTTAAGTATTTTTTTCTCCTTTTTAGTTATCTGCTAAAGCCATTTGAAAATAGCATAAACTCTTGTCATTTAGAAAACTGGTGTGTTATATTGTATGTATACTCACATGCAAGCGATTTTCAATATATCACACTTTCTCCTATGTAGGGCATTCAGAAGAGGTTGTGAGAAACATGGAGTATGACAGTTAATACTGTTGTCTTGACCAAATGTAGAACCACCTAAGAACCAAACTCTGATATGTCTGTGAGGGAATTTCTACATTGTGTTAGTTGAGATGGGAAGAGCCACCCTGAATATACATGGTGTCATTCTATGGGGCTGGAGTTCTAGACTGAAGAGTACGAAACACCAACGGTCATCCCTGTCTCTGTTACCTGTCTGCAGCTGCAATGTCACCAGCTGCCTCCCATCCCCACTATGAAGAGCTGTACCCACTGAAACTATAAAAGTAATAAACCCTCCCCCTCTCTTAGGCTTTGCTTGACATTCTGTCCCAGTGAGGAGAAAGGCAGCAATGGGGTTACAGATGTCATGAGTTTTACATGCTTCCCTTGGCTTTAAGCCCAGCATATACTGAGCTCGCACAGAACACGTACTCCTGCAATTCCAGCATGCAGCCACCTACTCATCATGTAAAAGATCGTACTGACATTTCTACTTTGAGCCCTGTCAAAATGGCTGTGACAGTACTAGTGACCCTCCAGAAATTTCTAGGTGAGGATTTTAGGCTTTGGAGATAATGAAAATTATTGACTTAACTTCAAATCTTGATCAAGCTATATCGAATGAAGATTCAGTCATGTACAGTATAAAAATTTAAAGTAGCAAAACACCCTCAGGCCTGATAAAGTGTATGCCACTTATGAACCTGTGAGACTCAGCTATTAGTTTATAGCTGGAATGGAATATGAAGACGCTGACCTATGGGAGTCAGATAACAATACAAAGTACTTGATGTCCCAAATCAGGTTGTGCGGCAGCGTTTCCAATGCCAGCAATCATAAATAAGTATCATAGGCAACTCTTTACTCCCTATTTGCAAGACCGTTCTGACTGCTTAGACTTAGGGGATTGATTGCAATGCTTGGAAGAGTATATTCTTAAAAATGCATTACTACCGTGTTCTTTTTAGTTTGAGTATCATGAGGTTATGCCGCTGTTACATTTTATCCTTGCATAGTTCTCTGTAAATAAGACTTTATCATATTTTCCCACTCAAATCTTATCTTCCGTGGTGTTTCTTTGTATCAAGATATCTACATACGTAGCATCTAAGAATGTGGTGAATCATTTTATACTACATTCTCCAAGGGCATTAAGCCTGGGTTCTTCAGGAGTGACTGTGTTGGAGAGGAGTTTTGCTTTTGTTTGGCTGTTATTTCAGCACCAATGGGTAGATAAAGAACCTGAATGAGCTCATATTATTCTCGTGCAGTTACCAATTACACCTAGTAAGTAGCCTTTAATGGGAAAGTTTGCCTTGGACTTAGGCGGAAGTTTTAGCTGGGCCAGGTCTCTGATCTGTGGCCTGACAAAAATCTCATTTATAGCCCTTGGTGTTTGTACAAGTAAGGAGATGGACTTGGGCCAACCCAGGACCTTTCTGAGGGAAACTGGGCTCTGTGTCCAGCCTGTGGCTAAGGCACAGAGACAGGAATGAGCTAGACTTGGAGAGGAAAGAGTTGGGCAGAACCACCAAGTATCAAGAAACACTAACAGGACTGGAGTGTAGCCTAGTGGGAGAATGCTTGTGCAGCAAATGGTTAGCCCTGCCCTTGACCTCGAGTGCTATAGCCCAAAGGGAAACAGTAGCAGAGGAAAGGATGGAGAGAAGTGCACAGGAAATTCCTCCAGGCACATGAGCAGGTGAGGTGAGGAGACCCTTGAAGTAGCACATTCTTGACAAATGGTGACTGACTGAGGACAGAGGGCAGGAAGAGGATGAGGGAGGTTGCTTTCAGTGCAGTGAGTCCTTTCTGACCACTAGATCCATACATACTTCAATTCCCAGAAGCCTGTAAAAGGCCAAGCATGGGAGGCTTGCAATTCTAGCATGCGCTTCTAATCCAGCACTGGGAAGACCAAGACAACAGGATCTCTGGGACTCACAGACCAGCTTAATTGGTGAGTTCTAAGCCAGTGGGAAACCCTGTGTCAAAAGAGTACAGCTGTATAGCACCGGAGGAATGATGTCATAGGCTGTCCTCTAGCGCTCACTCAGGAATGCATGGCAGGAATGGAGGTCATTTTTGGTGCTTTTCCAAACATGTCACCATTCCCTACTTGTCACCTACAATTCAGCAGGTGCCCTGAATATCACATGGCCACAAATATTATTTACGTCTGTGTTCCACTTACTCTTCTTATAGTCTTTCTTGGTTGTTTTAACAAGCATTGCTTCATTATCCCAGGAAAATACTTAGGAACTGTCTGTGAACAGCTCCTTATTGTAAATTCTTATCAGTCGTTTCTAAACAGACCGTGTCAAGAGAGAGAAACAACAAACACAGGAACGTAGGAAAGTGCTATTGAAACTTGGAGAAACCAAACAATTCTGTGATTTAGAGTTAATGAAGACAGCTCTGCCCTGAGAAGCCCTGCTTTGTCTCGTCCCCTTCCATTTGTTGTGATGGTTTTTTAGTGATGATCATTTGGAAGGGTTTGGAAGAAGTAATTCGTAATTTAGTCTTGGAATCCTTGGATAAAATATGCTCTGGATTTGAGATTCAGAAGCCACAGGGTCACATTCTTCCAGAATTATGTATAAGGGAAAAGATCTTTAAAAAAAAAAAAAAAAAATCAGGCCACTCCGTTTCTCTTGACTTGCTACTGCCCGCAAGAACAAATCCGAGTTCTTTAACAGGACTCTGGCAAACTCTGGGTCCTTTCACTCTCTGCCATCTCTTCCTGTTTTCCTCTCCCCCTATTTGTTTGTCACATGAGCGTACTTTCTAAGTCCATAGATATTTCTGATTCTTTCCTTTTGGAAGATATTTGAGCTTTTTTTTTTTTTTTTTTTTCCTTCTTTGAAATTCTCTTTTCCAGCTCATAGCATGGCTAGAGGTCTCCACTGGACTAAAATGTCTATCTTGAGTGGGCTCTCTCTGGGAGGCCTCTTGTTCCTTCCCTTCATAGACTGGTCATGTTCTCAATAACACATAGGTCTCTGATTTCTGTGTGTCTGTTATTTACTATACATCCCCTGTCACCTCTTCTGTCATGAGTATGTCATTGAACCTACAGTGCCTCGTTAGATCTCTGGCGCCGTTTTCGGTGAACAGAATTAAAATGGATTTGTGAACTGAAGCAGGAAAGCTGTGACTCTTTGAAAATGGAAGAAATCGTCATAGGAAAGAACCTAGAGGCTTGACTATTGGAGTTGTGTTCCTCTGAGGCACAGAGAATGGGAATGAGCTACAGGTAAAGGAGCAGAGATGCGACTCAGCCTATTGGGGGCTTGCTACCAAAATCTGCTGACCTGAATTTGATCCCTAAACCAGTGGAAAGGCGGCAGGATAGACTAGACTTCACCAGGTTATTCTGACTTCCACATAGATGCCATGGCCTGCATCCCACCTCCCAGTAATAGTACTAACTAATTTTTGAAAGACAGAAAAAAGGAAGGAGATGAGCATTAAGGTGGGAAGGAGAGAAAACCCTTTCTATGTAAAGCAAGTCGAGGAAAGCAAGTATTTAAGAGTGCCCAAAATCCAGTGATTGCAGGGTATAGACAAAGTCAATTTAGGCTGTTGTCTTTAGAAATTGTTTTCAGGGAAAAAATATGAATTTGTGCAGTCACCATCAAATTCAGAGGAGAATGATAAAACACTGGACAAGGTAAGACACCTCTTTATGGCCACGTTTAATAGAAGGAAAATGTGAAGGAAAGGGAAACTTGGAAAGGAAGTACAAAAGAGAGGACTTGGAAGAAGGATGAAAAAGGAAACAGAGATAACATCTGGAACAGGGATGTCCAACCTTTTGACATCAAGATATTTACAAACAGTGGCCTACAGTTCTCAAGTTGAACACACCTGATCCTACTCAGAGAGGATGGGAGGGAAGATACCCTGAGGACTGTGGCCATTGTGGGGTCATAGACAACTGCCCTGTGAAATACAGATTAGTAAAGTACCACTGGCTACAACTGTGGGCCTGCCCTATGGGATGATCAATTGCTTTCAGAACACGCTGCTCTGGACAGCGGTGGCCAGTGATAGCCATGGAACTAGTGAGATGCAGTCACAAGTCTGGCCTCAGTGACCAAAGGCTGAACTCTTTTGTAATCCACAGGTCCTCAGGGTCTAGCAGCTTCTAAGCTTTGCACAGTGAAGTAGGAACTAGCACCGTGCATGGAGAATGGTCTTGATTTTGTTGGAATAGCTGGTAGCATCATCCGGGATGTAAATACTGATCTGATAGTGCTTTTGGATAAACAGAAATTTACTTTGTTGAGAGGCTAATACAGGTTTCAATGTTGGTGGAGGAAGTGATATTTAATATCACATAAAACCAGAATGAATTATTCTCTAAGGAGTCATCTGGTTGGCATTTCTTTCCTACTTCCATTCCATCTTAAGCCTGCTCAGTTCTATTAAAAATTCTGTTAGTTAAATGCCAATGGGTTCAACATGTCTCTTCTTGGTATTGCTCACTATAATTTCATATAAAACACTGTTTTAATGTATTAGAGATAAACAGAATTTTATTAATGTCATTCTCAGAGTTCTGCACATACCCCTTCACCCCATCTGGGGCCACATTTGGGAGGGTTGGATTATTTCACCTTTTCTCATCTCGTGATGACAAAATAGTTGTGTGGAAAACAGAAATGTGAAAGTGGCACATTTACTTGGGGAGTATGGAGAAGTCTTAGTCAATGCTTGCTGTGCAAACATGACAGCCAGAGTTCTGATTCCTAATACCTGCATTAAAAGCCAAGCAGGGTGATTCATGATCATAATCTTAAGACTGGGGCACTGAGAGGCAGAGGCAGAAGCAGAGGGAGAGGCAGGGGTGGGGCTTGTTGATCAGTCAATGTAGTCAAATCCATGGACTCAAACTCTGGATTCAGTGAGAGATAGATACTGTCTCAAGAAGTAAGGTGAAAGGAAATTGAGGAAGACACTTGGCATCAACCTCTGTCTCTACTTGCATATGGATACATCAATACATGCACTTAGTCCTGTGGTTATAGAGCTTATTTGGCCTACAGTTTCCTGAAAGAATTAGATGTGGACTATTCCCCAGCTGTCCAGAAAGAATTTACCAGCCTGGATTGTGCCAGCTTATAGAATGTATGCGGGGGCGGAGAGGAAAGACACATGCTATAGTAGACTCATGAAGGGATTTTGAGCTATATGAATCCATTGCTTCAGTCATGAGTAGGCCTGGTGTTAATCCTGCTCATTCTAAGGAATTCTGCTGGACCATTAACACCCCTTGGCTGACAATATCCACAGGCTGCTTGAAGAGGGAACTCATTTGGGAATGTTTCGAAGATTTCTTAGGGTTATGCAGGACACCTACATATTGATGTTCTTATGCTTACCTCTGACTCACTGAGGATGGTGTTAGCATCCTGTGGAGATGAAGCTAGGTCCTGGCATTGTGTGTCAGATGGAATCAGCAAAGGAAGCAAACCTCAACTCTACCAGTGAAACAGGAAGTGCACCCCAAGAAGAGTTCTAATGGAGATTGCTGATGACCCTGTTCAGAAAGGAGACTGGGGAGCAGACTTGACTGTGGACATAAAAGTATTACCCTGGAGGCTGCTCACTGTTGTGGCAAGGAATTCAAGTAGGAAACTAAAGAGAGAAACAGAAGCAAGGAGGATGCAAGACAGTGGCCTTCAAAGATTTCTCACATTGTCTGTCAGCACAGACCTAATAAGAACACCTATGTGGGAGAACACAGTAATTGTCTTCATGTAATTTACACCAGGTCTTAAATCCTTGTCTGGTTTCTATAGTCCATTTTGAGTACAATTAGCATCATCGAAAGCCCATCACTTCTTAGGTACTACCAGCTGACCTTCTGGTCTCCTTTCCTTTGTAATAGCTGTATCCTTTTGACAAAATCCCCAAGGTTTTGAAGGAGAACAAAGTGTTAGAAACAAATCATTTAACCTTTGAAAGGTATTGAAACTGGCATATCTGCTAACCTGAACCCAGTATTTTGTCCAGTCACTGGGGAAGTAATATCTTGCCTTAAAAGTCTCTTGTTCAACAGTAGCAGGCAGGTTGAGATTATTATGACACCCATGCCTAAGACAGACCATCAGAAAGGAGTATTAAATCTAACATCTTTGGTAGACTTCCGATTGTTTTTCATCAAGGAGGAATAAACTCACATTTGTCTGGTTTAAAGCACCCTTCCTGTATTTTGCAAATCTTTCTACCACCCATAACACATGCCCATATTGGGTGTAAAGAGAGCTGAGTGGGAGAGCAGAGTCTACTCTTTCTGTCACCTCATTTGCATCTTTGAGATGGATGAAGTAACTAATGTATCCTGGAATCCTCTGAGCACTTCCTTTACCTCATTCTCTGTCTTTCCCTAAGTCTCAGGATTTCATTCACATGTCTAGCTATGCCTGCAGGTCTCTCTCTATAGATGTAGCTTCTTCCTCTTATCCCTGACTGATGTCCCTGGTTGGTGTCTACTAGAAATATATCTGAATTTTGACCTTCTTGAGGAGCCCAAGAAAAGATTTTTCAGAATATTTGAGGAACCTATATCCTATGGTCCCTTCATATCTCCTCTACCAGCCACCTTCAGGCCTGCTCTTGGTAATGCAGCCCATAGCCTCTTCCTAGGCTCCTTTCCTGCAGGCTTCCCTCTGAGATACAGTCCTAACAAGCGGACCTGTGACCACTTGACCAAGGAGAGCCCTCTCATCCTCCCCCTCCTTTGCATCCTTTGTCTTGACACTTTTCTCTGGCTCAGGTAAGCTCAGGGTGAGTGAAAAAGAAAACCTGCTCACCTATCAGTCATTTACACAAGGCCAGCTTCCTCTAGACAGTGCTTCTCAGTTTGCTCTCTGGGATAAACACCTTTCCATTGACATGGGAGTTGACGATAATGATTCCAGGAAATGGAGAAGAAGAAAGTCTCCTCACACAGAGAAAGAGGACACTGCTTGACTTCTGTCTCCATTTCTGTGCTGAGGAGAAGAAAGGAACTGAATTACGAAGTGAGGTATAACAGGCTATTCTATATATAGTCTTGAAGCCTTGTTGGAGGAGCCATTTCTCAGACATGTGGACTCAATAGCAGGTAAGCGTTAACGCCAGCATTGTCCCTCAGTTGCTGGTATGGGACAGCTTTCTCAAAATTCTGTGGCAAAACACAGATCTCCATTTCCTGGCATGGAATCTCTAGAAGTTCCATTGCTGAGTCTTTGTCCTATGCTAATACAAGCTGTTGTTAGATTGTGAATTGGAGAGAAACAAGATAAGATATGTCAAAAAACATCATTTTCTTTTTTCTCTCCATTCTCTTAAAATTCATTACCTCTGAGAAACTACCACTTACTTCATTTTTCAATTTCATTCTTTTAGGAAAGCTCCTGAAAATATCAATTTATTTTTTTTTGAAAGGCTTAGGTGGTAACTAACCTAAGAGCACCAAAATGATGGGTATAATATTTTGAAATTTAAAAAAGGGAGAAAAAGAGAAATCCCCATTGTTTCTTCGTGTTCTTCTGGCTTTCAGTATGGCATTAAAGTCAGTATAAGACATACTGACAGCTGGATTGTTCCAGATCTGGCAAAAGAGCAGGAATCAACACTTCTGTTGAATTCCTCGGCAGTACCATGATTGTATATTTAATGTGAGTCATTAAAGTGTGTGCAGATTGCTTGTGGCCTTCTGTCATTAAAGACCCGAGTAGTAGGCATTAGCCATTGCACTTGTGGCACCTCAGACGTAATTGAAAAGGGTTTTGGCAAAATAGGAGCATATGTAATGTTTCTCGTTTCTATTAGTGCTCTAATTAAAACTGCCTTCTAATCAGACAACTTAAAAACCTTTAGTTAATATAATGTCAGCAAAATAGAATGAAATCCCCAGAAGTGTGGGACACAGTCTAGTAGTGACTTTCCCACAGTGTTTTATTGGGTGATTGGTTTAGGGGAGTAGATGGCTCTGCCTTTGAATACAGAGAACCACACACAGCTTACTCCAGTCTTCCCTTGAAAGATTCCATACAAGATTAATTTCGCATGTTAACACTTATTAAACAATGGACTCCATTTCTCACACTATGGTTGTAGGAATGCCCTTGTCCGCTTTAACTGTCAATTTGACACAGCCTAGAGTCATGTGAGAGGGGAGAAGGGAGGCTCAACTGAGAGACTGCTCACATCAGATTGGCCTGTTGGTATTCTGGGCGGGGGTTGTATTGATAGTTTAATTGATGTAGAAGGGTCCAGCCCTCTATGGTCAACACCATTCCCTTGGACAAATGATCCTTCCCAGTCTGTCCAGGAAAGCTAGCTTATCTAAAGCATGAACCTGTGAACACCTGAAGTGCTCCTCCATGGCTTCTGCTTCAAGTTTACACTCTAGTTCCGCACTGACTTCCTTCAACGACTTTCAAGTATAAGGCAAAAGAATCCTTCCTCTGCTAAGTTGCTTTTGGTCTGTGTGTTTTATCACAGCAACAGAAAGCAAACTAGCACAAGGACTATTCTAGAAACTCTAATCTATGACATACTTTCTTGCAGGAAAATGACTGTACACTCTACATTTGAAAAAGTGGGAACATGATTATGAAAAGATCAAGAGAAACCTCAGTGACCTTTATTAATGGAAAGGATTTTATTGGATTACATTTCATTTTCCTTACTTGTGATTTTATTAAAACTCTCAGCAGAGACTGTTGCTCAGTGATGATGGAAGAGGCCCTTTGTATGCTCTAGGTTTGAGAGAATGAGTAACTTGTGGGGCAGCTTACACCTCCTCCTTCTAGAAAGTGCTGTTCCAACCATGAATAGAACTTGCTCAAGACCTTCTGGGCAAAGTACAAAGCAGGATAGAAGTGCCAGCCATATCACCCCTCCAAATTAAACACTGAGATCACTATCTGAAATCTGGAACGATGTTTTCGTCCTTACATTGCAAAGTTTAATCTTAGGTCTTTCTGGGTCTCTCAATTATGCTTCATGGTGAACAACAGTCACAAGGAACAAAGTCAATAAGTATAGCTCATTCCCATAATGTATCAGGCACTTTGCTGTGTGGTTTTCAGTATCAATCTTAAATATCTATACCACTCTGAGAACATAAGTCCTTCAAGGTTTACAAGACCCTATCAAGGTCAGAAAGCTCACCAAAGCACTGATCCAGGATTTGAACTCAAGACACAAAGTCATCTGTGCTTCCCCATGTTAGGTGGGGCTGAAGATGGAGGGAGCATTACATCATGTTCATAAAATGAATTCAGAACAGTTTATGGCCATATCCCTTATGTTTATTGCCCTTCTCGTTTATTACTTCATCTTTAAGTAACACAGAAAGATCTATTATATCATTACAGCTCATTTTTTTCATAATTGTATTCTTGCTGGATGCAATCGACAAGTTATCAAGTTCTCCTGTATCCCTGACATCCTTATGTGGTTTTGAAACGCATTTTAGATTAAAATTTCTCTCATAAAGAGCAATATTGCTACTGTTCAATAAGAATCTACTGAAATCCCCCCAGCCTTCCACTGCAACTCAAGAAAACTTCCCCATAACACAGAACTAAGCCAACTGACAATGAGAATCTCATCCACCTCACGGGTCAGACTTAGGCAGAGTTGGCATGGTTGACTTTTATCTCAAGATGCCCATCACACATAGCTGAAGGCAACAGGTTCTTCTCTTGATGGATGCAAAGATAATTAAATGCAGCCAGAAGGTGTAAAAATGGACAGAGTGGGTATTGCTTACAGTAAGTATGGGGAGCAGTCAAACTATTTACAGAGAAGCAAAGAAAACCAGATTTGATTGGAGAATCCGTGCACACTGGAGAAAGAACGTGTGGGATGAGCACACTCCAAGGTGCACATCTGTGAACATACTTACATGAGGGCCGTAAATCATATGTTTCAGAAAGGGAGAAAACAGGTACCAGCACTTATATATGGTGAATTTAGAAGTATAATCAACTACACTTCCTAAAAGAGTAAATCTCATTAATTTAGTGACCTTGGTTGTTCCTTATAAGTTTCTCTAAAGTATCTTAACTGAAGCATAAAACATAAAGGCTGGAAAGATAGCTCAGCTGGTAGAATTCTAGCTCGCATTCATAAAGCACTGGGTTCCAACTTCAGCCGTGGAGAAACCGGGCATGGAGTGGGAAGCATATAAAGATCATTCTTGGGCTCATTCAGAAAATGCAAACCAATCTGGAATATGTGACAATATCTAAAAAAAATTAACTCTGTACATTAATAGTCTTTTAAAGTATTAGCACCCCTTTACTTCTAAGTTTAGGAGTTGTCTTGCTTAGTAACTAACACAAACAATACTCAGTTCCCTTCAGACCATTGGGACAAATCTTGGTGCAGGGAGCATTGTCAGGTTTAAAATCCTAGAGGAAGTCTTTGTTCCAGTCTATTTTCTTTGTCTGTCTCTTGTCCACTAGACAGCATCCAGTATGCTTAGCACATTAATTTCTTCTAGCCTTGAACTAAGACAGAGTTGTACTCTTCACTGTCTGTGAGAACTGCACTGCATTCTATGAGTCCTCTTCTGTTTCAATTGTGATTCCAAAGTTCGACTCCACCGTGCATACAGTTGGTGCCTATTAGATATGAGCCTTGGGTTTCTCACCCAGAATCTCCAGAGGTGGCCTTTAGGAATTATTGTGATAAAAAAAAAAAGTTCTTCAGGTACTTCTATTGTTCAGATTTTTCCTCTGGCTAAAAATGAAATTTATTATGAGCAGTGCGATAAATGGAGATCAGCCAAGCTATAGTAAGATGACGGGTGTGTCCACCATATGTGTTATCAGGAGCTACTGGGCTCTGCGTGCAGAGAGCGGCTTCTACCCTCTCAATGTTCTCTCACCAGACATCATTTTAAAAATCAAGTTTGTGTCATAGAACTGCCAGTGTGTTTGCTGCCGTGGAAAGAGGTGGATGGAGATTATAATGGAGGCGTCATCAACGCAACATCTTTTTAGATAATAACTGTCTTTTAGGGAGAGTGTTTTAAAACCTAGTTGCTTTTAGGGAAATTGGTAATGTAAGTTAAATGGGGATGAGAGATAGAAGTTTTAAATGTATCAATGTTAGGAGCTTCGAGGCATTAAAACTTTGTAATTCAATTTCCATCCAAAGAAAAAAAAATGAATGTAACAATAAAAGGTAAGTGCTTAGAGCTCATAACAAAAACCAACTAGCTGCAAACAACGTCACTTTGTAAGAGAAAGAGTCAAGTTGTCATCTTAAGGCTTAAAGATGGACTGCATTTGGGCAGATCCGTTGAGTGCTGGTATTTTGAGCTTAGAATATATGTGTCCTAAGATACAGAAGAACTTTGCCTTTCTGATGAGTGTCTACTACAGAGAGCTTGATGAGGGAAACCATGCTGAAGGCCTGTTTATCACACTGGGAGTGGCTGAACTCTTATTTCTGCCCATTCTTCCTGTGACACAACCACACCCTGCTACATGCCACTGAAGCGTAGTCATTTTATTACAGGGCTGATCTTGGTTCTTTCCTTGGCTTGTGTCTTTCTTGTTACTTAATTCTGCTTTGTTGCTTAAAAGTGAGCCTCCTTCAACCTCTTCTCTCTTGGGAGCTGGTCTTATTTTCATCAACATCAAACACTCACAGTGCCCATTTGTTCGAAACTCTTTCCTGCTCAGTTCCTGCCGATGGAGGTTTGGGCAGTAATAGAGGTTTGGGAACCCACAGCCCTGGGTTTGAGTTCCAAGTTGTACTGGCTGGTTTTGTGTGTCAACTTGACACAAGCTGGAGTTATCACAGAGAAAGCAGCCTTCCTTGAGGAAATACCTCCATGACATCCAGCCGCAAGGCATTTTCTCAAGGGGGAGGACCCATTGTGGGTGGTGCCATTCCTAGGCTGGTAGTATGGGCTCTATAAGAAAGGAAGCTGAGCAAGCCAGGGGAAGCAAGCCAGTAAGTAACATCCCTCCATGGCCTCCAAATCAGCTCCTACTTCCTGACCTGCTTGAGTTCCAGTCCTGACTTCCTGTGGTGACAAACAACAACATGGAGTGTAAGCTGAATAAACCCTTTCCTCCCCAACTTGCTTCTTGGTCATGATGTTTAAGTCCAGGAATAGAAACCCTGACTAAGACACATGTCTACTATGTATTAATTCTGAGTCACACTGATCACTTGCCTATTCTGTGAAATAGTACTGGAAGGTATGTCGGGTGTTATCATCCAGCATGACCCAGTATAGAAAGGCCCTTCTTCAGGGTTTGGTAAATAGTCTCTTCAGATTTGTGTAAAAAGAAAATCCAAATATTTCATGCCAGTGATAGCAAAGAATGTTCCTTATGTGATAGTCTATAATTCTACTTTCCATCTTCCCTGTTGCAGGGTCATCTCCTCCTTGAATAGCTAATGTTCTAGAGTTGACATTCTTGATTTTCTGGACATAGCATTATAAACTAAAAGATAAACTTCACATTTTATTAAGGACTTCCCTTTATAGGATCATCATAGACTCAAAAATGGAAGGGAGGAACATACAAATCGGAAGAATGGCCAGGCTAGGATGCATGTGGTTGTAAAAGACAGCATTTGTCCCTGCAGGTGCCTTGCAATTGATGCTAATTAATTATAATTACTGGAGTCTAACTTTCCATAAAGGTATGTGTGTGTAGACACATATTAAAACTTAAACCTGGAGGCCAGATGTATCAGTATCTGCACACATGACACTAGTATTAGGGCAGCAGTAGGAATGTAGAGTTAGGTGGGTCCCCGGAGCTTTCTGGCCATCCAGTCTAGCCAATGAATGAACTCTGGGTTCAAGGAGATACACTGTTTTAAAAATAAGGTGGATTGTAATAGAGGAAGAAGACACTGGAAGACACCCTGCATCGATCTTATGCTTAACAAGCATGCACACATTACATATGCCCATGGACATGCATATACATGCACACACATAAATACATATACATACACTGCACAAAATGTTAAACTTGGGAAAGATTATACAAATGAAAAATGAAGAAACATCGCACCATGCTTTCTGGGCCATGGAGCTTTAAGGATTTCTTTTGTTTTTTCAACAATTTAAATTTCAGAGAAGGACTATCCTGAAATGGACAATAAATTTGCTAGATCTGGGGCCTCTTGTTTCTAAAGAATCTCTCTCTCTCTCTCTCTCTCTCTCTCTCTCTCTCTCTCTCTCTCTCTCCTCTCCCTCTCTCTCTCTCCAAAGGAAGATACTCTCAGTAAAAATCCATTGCTGGCTTGGTATCTGAGGGCTAAGTTTTGCCTTTGAAAATTAAATTGTTGTCCTGATAGATTGGTTTCTGCACAGTTCCCTATGCATGTGGAGCTGGCTTTGGATATATTCTTTGGCTTCATCTTTACTATAATGAGATTCTTTTTGGTATGTTTCCTGAGCGTTCTATAGACAAAGATCTGTATTTTTTTATACCCATGACAGTGACCATGTCATATGAGCATCTGTCATCCATTCTCCAAACATCCCTCTCAGTCACAGCTGTGAGATGAACATGGCCAGCCAGCAAGGCCAAGTTCAGTTCATTTCACCTTGTGATTAAAGATAGTGTTGTCCTAAGGACCACTTTTGAATGCATCTCTTTTCATGGATACTAGAGGAACATAAAGTGCAAAGAAATACCTTGGCACTGAGGTTGCTAAGGAGAAAGGCAGGAATTTAGGTTTAAAGATTTCTTAGATGAGACTGTGTCCTAACTAAAGAAGATATATGTGAGGCTGCCAAGGGGCCTAGATGGGCAGCTTCCATTTGTTCTACACTGGAAGTTGTTCTCAGACCCTAGCTAGTTCAATAAATAGTGTTTTAGCCTAATTATCTTATAGCTTCAAGGTATATTGTATTCTTTTATACAGTTTATGCAGATTATCTATTGACATTTTTTGTTTATGTATAGGGTACATATGTGTGTGCACATGCATGTGGAGATCAGAGGATAACCTTGGGTGTCATTCCTCAAGAATGTCATCTACTTTATTTTTGACACTGTGTTTCTTATCGGTCGTGGCTTTCCCAGGAGACTAGGCTGGCCAGCCAGTGACCCCTAGGGTTCTTCCTATACCAAGCACTGGGATTACATGTAAGCACTATGGGCTTTTTACATGGGTTCTAAGGGTCTGTCTCAGGCTCTCATGCTCACAAGGCAAGCACTTGGTCAACTGAGATATTTCCCCAGCTTCTCTTGCCATATTTTAAATATCATTAATAGTCCTACTGTTCTCTGGATATGTGAGTGGCTAAAGGTCATCCTGTTGATGACACCAATCAATTTAAACAATGAGATAGCTATGTGGAACACAGTCTAGTTCCAGGACATGTGCTCTTGTCATCATCTTATTGTGATCCTTGAAGTCCTTGTATGTGTGAAACCATGCCTGTGAGTAGCTTCAAGCATCTTGACTACTGTTGGCAGAGTGTCTGGAGGAACTGGGATGCCTCGTGAAGGGCTGTGGGATATTTTAAAGACTTTGGTGATTGGTGATTGTCTATTGTTCATTTCTGTCTAGAGAAACTTGATATGCTTTCCATTTACTTGATACTGCCATGCATTTTCTACATTCCCATGGGCGCTGATCAAAGCACTGTGCTACAGCTGTGAGCAAAGCAGTAGATCTCTACCTTAGAGAAGCTTAGTCAGTGTATTGAATGGGTATGGTACATAGCGTTGTGTATTATTTGGGTAGTTAGTCAAATGGGGTAACTGACATTGAAACTACCAGGAAAAAGACATGTTTGCAAATTAGATGGGTTCGAAATTTAACATGGAAAGAAACAATGGCCTGGCTCTGCCTGGTGATCAGGTTGCAGCTGCCTTTCTGACATCGTCTGTACTTTGTCTTGTCATTTTTTTTCAAACCTTCCATAGCTTGTCCTGTTTTTCTTATCTGTAAGCAACATGAAGAGGGAACCTATAAATCAAAAGCTCGACTTCCCTGACAGCCCCAATTTCAGTGTGCTCCCCATGGGGTACTAAAGGAATCTGTGCATCTCCAAGTATGGCCTTAGCCTTGGCCGTTTCACATACAGCTCTTATGGAGGGCTATGTGCCCAAACACTTTCTCTAAGGCGGAAGTCTGGACTGTGGCATCCCTGCCTTAGTGATGTCTGCCTCCTTACAGCACAGAGGGGATTATGAAGAAAACTACCTGGGGACTAGCTTGTCACTCTGTTTCTTACTTGGTATAGAAGTCACAGGAGGGATGGTCAAGGAAGCTCTACTAAGCAGCTGACAACAGTTGTCAGTCCACATGAAGACTTTCAGATCTCTGAGCAAGTCCAGATGCTCCAGTTGCTGCCAGAAACCTCTGTTCGTGTTTCTTCTAAATGTAAAGTCTAGTTGTCTTTTATGAGTCAGGCTCTGGTGGAGGCTACAGTCCAGTTGATATAATGAACAGGGGCCCTGTCACTGTCAGCTGTCCTTCTCTGGATGATTTCAGATATTTTGGTCTTCTTGAACTAAAGATACACAACCACCTGCTCTTCCAACTGGCCAGGGCACTTGCTTCAAGCTCCATTTCACTAGGATTCATGGGTTATTCAGAACACCACATGTTCAGGATGGCATTGCTGGAAGTGTCCAGGAGCATTGGATGGAAGTTAAGACCTGGGACTGAGCCCCATGAGAGTGTGTAAGTCACATTGATGTGGGTCACCTGTGACAGGTGAGCCCTAGAATGGTAAACCACAGGAACACAGCATGGCAGAACTCCTCTATGGAGCTCATAAGACAGTCAGCCAACAGGAAATGAAAGCATGGAAGATACAACAGGCAGTTTGATGTGCATCACCCAAATGGTTTGCAAGGTGCCCCCTTACAGCCCACTGGTCAGTTCCCAGGCACAAAGCCATGGCTGACTTCTACAGAGACATGCTATCCAACTGTCTGCTCACTAGGAAATGGAAGTGGGTATGGAGGACAGCTCTCACTGTCTACCACAGAGGCACACTTGAAGTTTGTCCAACCAGCTTATACTTCCTATGCCCAGGCAGGGCTGTGCCAGTGATATGCTTATTAAGGCTCAAGTGAGAAGAGTTAGATGGTGAGGTGAGACTTTCCTGTGAAAGGGAAAGACATTTCCTCTCCTCCTCCTACACACACCCCATGGGCCCCCACAGTCCTGCTGAGTAGACATAGTTTAGCTTTTAGGGCTGTCATTCAGGGCACCCTCCTAGAGGTCAAAAGTCATCCATATTGATAGGCTATCTGTGTAGGACTTGCCTCAGGTAGCCTACAGAGAGGCACTAAACTAACAGCTGTAAATTAGGTGAGGAAAGGGAGTTTTCTCAGAAGACTCTGACCTAAATTTTCAGCCAAGCTATGAGGATTTGTCTCTTTTTAAAAAAAAAAAAGAAGAAGAAGAAAGTATTCAAAATGATTCCCTCCAATAACCTGTTCAGTTTGTCTCTGCACTGAATAATGTGTGCTATTTAATAACCCAGGGGAAAGGGCTTCCATTCCCTCCCCTCTCCCTCCTGAGTTTTACACTATATTCTCTTCCTAATATAGCAGGTGACACAAGTCTGTGCCCAAGCTTAGTCACCAGCTCTGAGGAGTATGTAGATGAGGTTGTGTTCAGGTATGCACTAGGAAATAGGGGAGAGGGAGAGGAGAGAGAGAGAGAGAGAGAGAGAGGGGAGAGAGAGAGAGAGAGAGGTCCATGTGAGTTTAGGGGGTGAGTCCCATGGCCTGTTTTCCTTGCCTAGGCTTTAGCTCAGCATACTTATATGGGGATGAGAGCAGAAGTCAGCCTGGTGCCCCGTGGAGGGTCTCCTCACCACCATCCAGACAGAAACAGCATCTGCCTCTTATGTAGAAGCTGCGGCACTGACTGTTCCAAAGGTCATGTCTCAAATGTTGAGGTCTAAAAGACAAAGGTGCCCCTCCACAGTTTAGCTCTGTTTGGCTTTATACAAGTGTTTACAGGGCCCTGATTTTGATCCTCAGCATCCAAAGAAGAGAAAGAGCTAGAAGGCAAACATGTCGAGCCGGGGCACTGAACACAGGTTTAGAGGATGCGATTCTTTCCTTGTATTCAGAAGCAGTTATTTCCAAAACGGAAGAGTGCCCAAGCAGCCCTGTTGGCCCACATGTTGATGGAGGCATCATGCCCTGCGTCTTTCTAGCAACAGGCGCAATAGCTAAGAAAAGTGCTGAGGAAGGAAGTCCTCAGCTTCATCTCAAGATGCTCTGTTCTTGGTGCCAGAAGCAATAGGTTTCTAATTATGTAGGAAGAAGGGCTGGCTCCTCTGAGATGCCACGGATCAACATACCTCTCTGCTGTGTGTTGCTGTGTTGTTCCTCAGTAGACACTGGGAAGACAACACTCTGCCCTTTTATCCAGCATCTCATCTAATAGCCTTTTCTGTTCCCTCTCCCTCTCTCTCTCTCTTTTTTTTTTTTTTTTTAATGCTTCGATTCTCAACCTGATGATGTGCTGCTGCGGCCCTCTCCAATGAAATCCTTCCTTTATCTCACCTCACAACCAAAAGGTAAGGAACTGCCAATCATCTGAGCGTGTGCAGGTGGTGCCATCTTTATAATGTGTGGTGGGATGTCCTCCTTAATCCTGGCATATTTCCTTTATTATTTTTACTTAAGAGAAAATGTGGAGTGAGTTCGTTTGTAGGATTACTTTCACAACCACGCGGCTTGATGCTGAATGAGCTTGAAGATTTTGTACATGCGTCTGCATGTGTACATGGTGCAGAAAGCCAGTGTTTGCATTTGTGAGGTGTTGTTGTCAGTAGCTCCCAATATGGAGACTAATTCACAGACATTTGACAGTAAAGTTTTAAGAGACTAAACCTAACTGAAACAGAAGGGTGTTTGTATTGCTCTGACTTCATACTTTGGAGCAAGCATGATCTCTGGGATCATGACTCTTACATGAAGCAAACATGGTCCATGGATAATGATTTTTACCTGAGACTTCGTTAAACGTGCTGGTAATCACTTGGATACCCTGCAAATGAGAACATGTACAGTTTCCTACCTGCCAATCACACCTTCAGGCTGTGGATCTTTTTTTTTTTCTTTTGTTTTTATTGTGGTTAAAAACACTACATAACACTGTGTGTGTGTGGTGTTATATATTCATATATGTTTACATGTGTGTGCAGGTGTGCTCCCAATGTACATGCATTATGGTAATTTGGGTTGCTTTCCCTCTTGGCTGCTATACATAATGCTGCAATAAAGATGGATGTGCAGGGCCCAGATAAAGGTAGCTGCCTACAATCCTGGCGGGATCCACATGATGGAAGGACAACTGTTGTACCCAAGTTGTCCTCTGACCTCCACATACGATACATACTGACACATGTGTTCCCATACATAGCTACACATGTACCCCAAATAAATAAATCAAATGAAATAAAACATTTTAAATGCGTACATGTATACAAATACCCCATCATATCTTTTTTATTTTTATCATGTATATCCATTCCCGAAGTGAGTTTCCACTTTCATAAAATTGTCACCATTCGCATTAATTGGCTCCTTGGAGCTAAGCATTGATCTTGTGACTTAATAATACCAGGTATTCCCATGTTTCTTCTCTCCTCCACATCCTGTCCCTACACATTTCAGGCAGAAACAGTTCGTCTCCTTCAGGTCCAGTCACCCTCACACTGGACTGCTATCCTTTGTCACATTCAGTTACAAGTATTTTTCTGAGGCATGTCATCTCATGTAAATGATGAGATTGGAGGATTAGCCATCCATTTGCATCCTGCCACTGTGCTGTTTAGAAGAAGCTTGCTTTGTTGCAGTAATCCACCCTGAGAAGAGCAAGCATCCTCCATGGCAGATGGCTTCTGCCTTTTTCCTAACAGTTCCCTAAGGGGACACGTGGAATTGCAATGGAGGCCTGAGCTTCCTAACTATCATACTTGACAAAGACTGTGTCCTTTATGAGCCTGAAGATTTGATGGTGAAAACTACTTTCCCAGAATTCCCTTGGGTACATAAGAACAGTGATACAGGTAGGAGCTGAGGAAATGGGGGAGGTTTAGGAAAATTTTGTAGATGGAGCTGTTACAGTCAGCATGGCCAACCCCCAGAACCCCACCCCCCGGTGTTCTCCAGAAGCATACACAGGCAGAAGATAGATGAGCTTAGCATATTATATACAGAGAGCAATAAGAATTTTATGATTTTTAAACACATTTTTGTCAATAAAGAGTCTCAAGGCATTGAGGATATACTTTCTGGGACCTTGGGACTAGGGTTTATCTGTTTAGAGCCCTGTAATCCAGGACAAGATGAAGCTGGGGCCATTCAGTTTTATCAACTACCCCTGTGCAGTATGTACTGCGGTGCCCTGGGAAGGCAGGTGAGTTAGCATCCGCCGGTACCTTGAACCTTGAAGATCTGCCTGGAAGCGACTATTCTTGCCTATGTTTTTGTGTATAGTCCTCTGTTCTCTTTGAGAGAAACCAGCGATGCATTGCGTTGTGCAGCCTGCCGAGTCCACCTGCAGTGCCCTGGAGACAAGTTGATTTAATGCTTGCAATTCGATTTAACAGTCAGAATGTATGCCGGGAACCTCCGGGCCAGCTAGTTCTTGAAGATCTATAATGAGTTGACTGAAAAGTGGGGTTTCTTGCATCTTATATGGGTCTGGGGAGTTCGTTTTTGTGAGAATATGTGCAAAAGTTGATATAATGGATAGACCACAATGAATCCCCCTGTGGATTCGTTTGTTTTCATGCTCATTTGGAGGTAAATGGAGTTGAGCTATGGATACTTACTTGGCATTTTTATTTTGGTGTGCTTTATATTTTTAATGAGTTTTTTTTTTAATTTTTATTTTTAAATTATAAATGATAGTCAGCCGTGTTTATAGGGAACAAAGTGATGTTATAAACTATAAACACAGCGTGGGAAAAGTGAAGTCAGGTTAATTAACATATCCCTCGATTCAGATACTTACCTGTTATTGTGGTGAGAACATTTGAATCTTATTAGTGACTTTGAAATGTACCACAGTGTGTTGGTATCTATCATTGTTACTGTGTTCTGCAGGACACTGCAAAGGGCCAAAAAGCTTATCCTCTGGTCCAAAAAGCATTCCCCTGTACTCTTTGAGTCTGATCTTCACATTTCAGCTCCACCCTGTAACCTCTAAATCTACCACCGCCACCCATTCCCTGCTTCTGTTGATCTCATTGCTTTACACAGGAGTGTGCGCTCCTGTCACTGAGACTCTCCTTCAGTTCTCTTCATGATGCAAATGGAAGCACTGCCTTCTTTCCCAGCGCTTTCTGGTACTCTCTTGTGCACATAAACTGCATTTCCACACCCTACATGTTCCTCTGTTGATGGACATATAGGCTAATAACATAAATTGGCCACTATGGCTGGGAATACAGTAACCGTGTGACTGTACACATCTCTTTGACATAGTTGTCAGTCTTTAGAATGAATGCTTAGCAGTAGGTATGGAGTCACACGACAGTTAGCCCTGGTCTTTCTGAGGAATCCTGGTATCGCTTTTCATCATAGCTTTGGTAATTTGTCTTCCTACCATCATGACGTGAGAGTTTCTTTTTCTCTCTACAGTTTAGTGCCCTTTAAATAGAAGAGTTGTAAAGCAATACACAGCAGTGCCCTGGGACAGGAATGATGAGAAAGGATATCACTTGAGTCATTGATTACTTTAGTTACGGTAAACCAGACCACTGAGAAGTGTATGAATAGAAATATTTCCATGGGCAGCAGCAGGCCAGTGAGTTTCAGGTTCCATCTGGAGAGTGGTCTCAACCTTATTTATATGGAGGATTGTTAACAAACTGGAGAAGAGAAAGACATGAGGGTATGACTAGCCTTTTGAGAATTCACAAGGATGACAGCAGAAAAGGAATCCAAGGGACAACCAGGAACCATCAGGAGGGTGGGGACCAGCAGAGACGGGCTACATACCTGAGCTACACCTGGAGGCCTTTCTGTTTTATTATTATTAATTAGTATTATTGCTATCATTATTATCATTATTTTAAATATGTTTTTAATTGAAATAGAATCCTACAACTCATGTTCTTCCTCCCTTTTCACCATCTACCCATCCAAGCTACTCCCCATCAAATCTCCCCCATGCTCCCATCTCAAATTGATAGCCATTTTTTTCTTGGATTATGAGTGTTACATATATCCAAATGGATGGGATGAGTGCATTTTTATTGTTTGTGTGTATGTGCTGCTCTTAAGGCTGGCCCCTCTGCATTAGAGAGCCAATAAAGGGGCTCTCCTGGGAGAGGTTAAGTCTTCTTTTCCAGCAGCCATTAGTTACCTGTAGTTCTTTGTCTATGGGTACAATCCCACAAAATTTAGCCCCTTCTGCCTTAACGTGTCCATTGATGTAGCATTGTGCTAGTCTGGCTTATGCAGCCATTTCTAGGGACTTGTTTCACCACAGACTTCCTGCTACTCTGGCTCTTACATTCTTTCTGCCCCCCTCCCCTTTCCACACAGTTTTCTGAGTCACTGATGCAACCTGCATCCATCCCCATCTGTGAACCGTTGGAACTAGGATCTCCACAATCTGTTGATATCTGCATTGTAGAGAGACCTTTCTGGATGCACACCTGCTTGGCTTCAAAGCTCGCTAAGGCCTGGAGCATATTGAAGCCACCTAGTGAACATCAGAAACGTACCTGCTACTGAGCCTCACCAAAACTGAAGTCCAGTGTCTGTGGGTGGGACTGACTTAGATGGTCTGATCTTTAAGCACCTTCATAAATGGCTCTTGTGAACTAGTGATCAGAAAAGACAGAAAGAAATTCTAGTGAGCAGACAAGAAACAAGAGGTTGGCAAACCTATGGTGCTGTTTACAGTAGAACTGTGGCACTAGGAGAGAGCAGATTGTGGGAAGTGTGGAATGAATGGAAAAGGTGGAAACTGTAAGTAAGGCCCATAGGCAAGGAATTTGGTAGCAAAGGGATGGGGAAAGATTGAGGGGTAATGGGGATGGTTGCAGGGTCAGGCAGCAGGTATTGTTTTAGTTTATGAGATAAAACATCAGAGAAATTGGTTGGTAAAGAGGGACAGAGAGCCATGGTAGAAAGAGGGTCATAACATATGTTGGTATCAGGCTTGGAACCCAGTGACATCACATCTAGGCGACCCCCACATAGTTGCCAAGGCAACCATCAATACATTCCCAGAATCCACCTGGCTACCTCCCACCCTTACCTGCAAGAGGCTACGTCACCACCCATATAAAATAGGCAGAACTCCCTGACCTCGCTCTCTTCTTCCTCTTCTTCAGAGAGATGCAGAGAGAGGGAGACAGTAGAGAAGTAGAGGAGTAGAGGCCGGCCATGAGCACATGGAGAGAGGGGGAAGGGGCAAGGGGACAGAGGGATCAAGAGAACAAGAGATCAAGAGATCAAGAGAGAGGGGAGGGGGCAAGCAGCTCCTTTTATAGTGGGCTAAGCCTACCTGGCAATAGCCAGGTAACTTGTAGGATCATACCTAGCTGTAGCCAGGTAACTGTGAGCGTAGAGTTTAGACAGAATGCTAAACAACATAGTCTAGCCCTCCTGGAGAAAGGAGAGAGAAATGGTTGTCTTTTATGAGTGAAGGCTGGAGGAAGAGATGGGGAGAGCCAGTGAAGGGCCCTAGCAGAGCCGCCCTCACCAGCAGCTCTCTGAGAAGGGGATAGGGATCAAGAAGAAATTAGGAGCTCAGTAGTATGGCATAGCAGGTTAGACTAATTCTATGGAGACTGCATCAGAAAGATAGCAGCAATAAATGATGCCCAGGCGTATGGATGACTTTCAAGTGTGCAGTGTTTGAATTTGCAACAACTCAACTCAACAAAGATCTGACTGCTTGTCTCAGAAGTAAAGGATTTAGGCTCAAATGAGAAGAATGGGCTGAGGAATGGGCTGGACTGGAAATTGCCTTGAGGGCAGTCAGGGAACATTGATACCCTGCTGGCCACAAAGTGGTGATTGGATTCCCAGTGAGAACCCTAAGTCCTTTCTGCGATGGGGCAACCAGTAAGGATGAAAAGGGAATGAAGGATCCAGGGCAGGAGAGACTCTGAGAAGAGTGAAAGGTTGTGTGAGCAGGGCTAGGTGGGGACATGGTCCTTAGTGAGGAGACAGAAGGGCATCTAGAAGGTAATCAGGAATACCATAGCCAGACTAGAAGATAAGTCCCAGGCTCCTCTGTGGAATGGGAATTTCAACTAAGACCAAGAATAAATGAGAAGACAAGAAAATAACCTGAAGTGGGGGTAGTTTTACAGCCCTAAAATGGCCTAACAAGAGGCAAAGAGAGAACTTCCTCTAGGAGACACGAGTGGATTAAGCACTGGTAATGGTTTCTTTCCCCTCAAGACCAGCAAATCAAAGAATATGAGTAAGATATAGAAATGGCTTAAATAACATGAATATTTTATGTTCTCTGTGTTATCTAGAAACCCAGCTGTTTGCTGGCCGTTAAAGAAGACAGTTATGACCTAGTGGTGTGTTGTTTTAAAATGGATACTCTGAGAATACATTTGTTGGAAGGCATTTCTTAACTTGAATTCTCCATTATATTTCTGGCCTTTCCAAAGAGAAGCAAATAAACATTATGTACAAACGTGCCTGATTACTCAGTCATCTGACATTTTGATGGTATTAAGCAACAAATATTAATTTGAGACTCAACATTGTGATTGTTTTCTAAGATGTGCAAAGTCTCTAAAAATATGAAGCCTGCATTTCAAAATGACTTTCTTCAAAGACTGGTTGTGCCAGCCCACACTGTTGGAGGTTTCTATACCTGAAAAAGCTTTCAAAGAAACACTGCCGTTTACAGAAGTCATTACTGTGCACAACTAATTAGAACTTTGAAGGAAATCACAGTGGAGAAGTATTCTCAAGAGCACTTCCTTAAGCCTCAATGTAGTTTGGGATAAAGGTTGTCCTGTAATGAAGGGAACATTAGGATGGCCTATATGTATGTCCCTGAGCCCTGAAGAGTAGCATGTCAGACCAGTCCAGTTCAGAGATCCTTCTTGCTCTCTGTTCAGACAGAAAGAAAAGTAACAAAGGCAACAAGGAAGGGACAAGATAGAAATACAAAGTAGATGTCTCTTTGCATAAATGGAATGCTAAACACACACACACACACACACACAACACACACACACACAAACCAGTCATGTCTAATTAGTTTCCAACACCAGCTTTACTGTACAAAGATAAAAATAAATAAATAAAAAAAACCCTTCATCTGAGATAAGAGAAGCAAGAACGGCATGAGCCCCAGGTGTACGGGTGATTACAGCAGAGAGCTCCAAAGGCACCGTTGTTCAGCTCAGCTGCCTCTGTGCTACGCAAATGTGTTTATTGAAAGAATATAAAATCGACCATGGATCATCACACACACACACACACACACACACACACACACACACACACACAACACATTGATTAATTTCTCCACATGCTGGCAGCTTTCCCAGGGTATCAGGCTTGGGAGATGAATGTGGAAATCAGCAGCAGGTGGGGAGTTGGATTTGTCTGGCCCAGCTGCTGCTCTACGAATCCCCTATTCTTTTTGGTTATCTCAATCTAGCATCTGTGAGCGAGCAGGACTCATGGCTTCTGTCATCTTAGGCCTGGGAGGCACAGTGTTGCCTGTGTCTTCCAGCAGCTCAGTGCCCTGGATGGAATAGCAAAAGGCAAGAATGGGAGCCCTGTCACTATTTCTAGGGGCTGACAAAGTGTGTGTCTGTGTGTCTGTGTGTGTCTGTGTGTGTGTGTGTGTGTGTGTGAGAGAGAGAGAGATTGTGTGTATACTGTGTGTGTGTATGTGTTTTGAGTGTGTGTGTATGTATGTGTGTGAGTGTGTGTTTAAGTGTGTGTGAGTGTGTAAGTGTGTGTGTTTGAGTGTGTGTGAGTGTGTGTTGCAGTTTGAGCCTTTACATTCTACAGATGCATGGCTTTCCACTGAATATTGCATTGACTGGGCTTTTTTGGTTTTGTTTTTATAATAACTCTTACTTATTTAATTTCATAAATAGCACTGTTACATCTGCATGTGCTTTTTATTTAATATTGGTGATGGTACAAAGATTAAAAACCGACCGGCCTTCCTGGCCTTTAGAGTGACACTGAAGAATGATGTATTCCCTATGTCCTCTGGAATTGCAGAATTTAATCATCCATGTTTTCAGAGGTATTTTAAACATGAATTTGAGTTGACCTTTAGAAGTCTCCATTCTTCCAGTGCCCCCCAGGTTGCCAACCCCCGCCCAGTCATCAGCTGGGGAATTCTGGAGAGATCAGCAAAAGATAGCACTTCTCTTTTGATTTACCCAGCCATCTTGGTATATGAGGGGGGCTATGTCTCCCAGGACATCTTTGAAATCAAACCCTGGCCAGTTGGCATCTTGGGGATCACTAGTGAGAGTTATCTTTCCCAACAAACCAGTTTCCCCCCTCATTCCCACAGGAAGTTTGATAATTTTTGCGGGGGAAAAAATCAAACTCATACTTTTAAGAATCGACACAAAATGGTTTTAAAATTTGCACAACACCTTTTTCTGTTCCAGGCTTTTTGATATGTCACTGACCTATTTAAAATTTTGGATTTTTAAATTTATCTGTGGGCAAATGTTTCTTCCCCTTGTTTTTTCCTTTGCCCCTTTTGGGGGAAGGCCTTTTTCCGAAAAAAAAAAAATAAAATTCCCCATTTT